>MQUG01003098.1:0-291510 GCA_007213375.1 Steinernema feltiae | reverse complement strand
CTGTTTGAGAGAGAGCGAACGCGTCTGCGTTGCTTGTGATTTAACTTCCACAGAATGACGAAATAGCGATTTGATCGATCAGATGAAAGTGAAAGAGGAGCTGTTAGAAAGAGACAGTACTGAGAAATGAGGACACACGAATCAATGTTGCGCAAAAAAAAACTTAGCTTCTTGGATACATTCATATTTTCACCCAACCCGGTCGTACCGGATTCATGTCAGTCAGTTAGTGGCCCTTGGATATTCACCAACCAATAAAACCCTGTATGCAGATGTACCCTGTATGTTCAAGCTATTTTAGCAAATTAAATCCGACATGGACTAGTGGGTCTGCAGAAGTCGAGGTCCCATTTTTGTACTTTCATCTTATAATTATATGATTCGTTGGTTAAATACTATGTGGCTGCGCTTTGAATTGTCAGTAGAACCCGGCGCTATTTTCCAGGTGCTGCAGCTTAATATTCACAATACACTAATCTACTGTGTCCCACCACAAATGATGCGAGCGAGTGACTGACTGCAAAAATGATATTTGCAGGTTGCAACACTCGCACATCGCCTCTCCCTCGCTTCCGAGAGTTTCCTTGTCGGTGCGTTCACCGAATCATTCGGCAGTAATAATTGGTTCACTCAACTTTATAATCGCCTGTTTTCAGTTGACCAATTTTTCTGTTGCATTTTTTGTTCATGCATCTACAGGAGCTGAGGTCTCGTTATGCTTCTTTCGACGAGCAGCTCTTTTGGAAACTGTTTTTTGTACTTCGCACGTTTAGTTGTTGAATTTTAAATTTACGGAATGTATTTCAATTATGATTTAAGTGCTAGAATTTTCTGCTCAGTCTCCTTTTGACTTTTTATTATTACGTGTATTGTTCTCTATACCTTTATTGCTATATTAATTTTTGCACAGCAGGCTTCGTGCAACGGCGAGAAGACCTGCCTTGGGATGTTAACGCTGATAGAGCCTCCTGGTGCGAAACGGGAACAAGAAGAATATGGAAATGAAGAGTTTTTACGAGCCAATCAAGCACTGGTAAGAGGCTATGCGAATTGTGTACGTACGTGTATTTTATACAATTTTACAGGGCTTAGATAAAGCTACATGTTGGAAGTTTTGACAAGCTGCCATGTCGGAACTCCGATTCTGCTGATTATTCGGACAAGTGGAAGCGGGAATTTGCACAACGTCCTACGTTGTGTGATGCCGATATGACACTCCAGCAAATATATCGTGTAAGTATGTTCGTTTGACGACTGCATACGTTAAATTTTAGGGAAAAGCAGCTGGAAACCTTGGTGCGTTGTATGCTCGATGCATAATTCAACGCTGTCTGTTCTGGTTGGGCTGTTTTGTTCAGAAACACTCTTTGAAGGTGATGGCTGCTATTCTGTTGTTGTTTTCATTCTCTTGCTACGGGTTGCAATTTATGAAAATTGAAACTGATATCGTCAAACTATGGGTTGCCAGTAAGTTCAATTTAGATGTCAGACAAGGTTTGGTATAATTGTTCAGAGGGTGGCCGGCTTGAGGGAGAGTTGGCTTATCTTTCCCGAATGGAAGAAAAGTACGGCAAGAACAATTGGACTGAGGTAGATGATATACATTGGCTTCGTGAACAAATGGATGAAAAGCTAGCAAATCTTGCACAAGAAAAACCGTCTGAAGGAGGATACCAGGTTAGGCGTTCCGTCGTCGGCTACCATCTATTGCTTTATAGGTGATCATCCAAACTGCTGAGGATGGAGAAGAAGATATTCTTACGAAGAAGGGCTTACTTCGTCATGTTCAGCTGGTATCTGAGATCGCAGGTTTTTCAATCAACGTAGATGGATTGTACTGATCTAAGTGATGATGTTTGTACATTCATAATCTTGCAGCAACTGGACTCTTCGGGATATTTGCTTTAAACCTGGAGCTATCGATAGCGCTACATTAAATCCATCCGTGAAAGGATATGCTTCAACCTTAGAGAGACTCATGCCCTGTGTGTGGATAACACCTGCTGATTGCTTTTGGGATGGTGGTAAAGCTTTGGGACCTAATCCGCCTCTTGGATACGAGTTAGTTAGGCGAATTTTTAAGTTATTCGTTATATTTATTTAGCGATCTAAGTGTTGCGACTTATGCTCTGAATACTGCATATGACTTACCACTTTCGTGGGCGACATTCGACCCGGCGCAACTGGTCGAAGTGTTTGGTTCCGTTGCTGACATAGGCACTTTGCAGTCTTCGCTTGAAAGGGTATGTCCGTTTCCTATGATATTTTCAGGACTCATATTAATTGCAGTCTGGCATTGGTAAGGGCTACATTGATCGCCCTTGCATTGATCCCTACGATCCTGACTGCCCTCCTACGGCCCCAAATGCTTTCGATTATTGCACTTACTTCCACAAATATGAAGCTTTTTTGAGTAGCGCTATACGCCCGTTTGATCTAGCTACCGATCCGAATGTTCCTCTAGGTAAGTCGCGAGGACATTAAAATTAATATATGATTGCGTTGATAATACTTTAGAAAAAGGAAGATGTTTACTTCACCGACGATCGTTCATGACACTTCTTCGGAACAAGACTGCCGCGTTGGAGTTTATGACAGAGGTAAGATTATCAGTACTTGTGGTTAAAGATGGGCTTTGTTTTGAAGGAGGAGCTACCGAAACTCCCTGATTACGGAGCTGTAATGAAGGGTGGCTGTCAAGGTTTTGCGCGTAACATTCTCCGCTGGCCACAAGATATGATTATCGGTGGCGCTAGGGCGAACAACGGAAACGAAAGTCAAATTGCTGCGGATGCTCTGCAAACTGTTTTTCTGGTCGCATCGAGTGAAGACTTGTATAATCGTTTCAAGGTATTTAACTTTGCCTCGTAAGCATTGCTTAGCACAGCATTCTAGGATCCAACATCGAGGGTGTTTAAACATTTGAAGTCCATGAATGGGACTAATCTGGAATGGGACGTGAAGAAGGCTGAAGAGGTCATTCTCACATGGCAGAGAGCCTTTACAAAGAAAATCTACAACCATCCCCTGAATTTTCTTGTAAACAAAAACGGGAGCAGCGGTTCTACTGACAAAAATACTGAACACAGAATCATACACCCTCTTGCGTCTACTTCTATGGCGGATATGTTGGAGGAATTCTGTCAGTTCAATTACATGGTCATTTTTGTTGGATATTTTCTTATGGTATGCGCTATCTTCATTATACGTTAAGCATTTTGTTCAGCTCGTTTATGCTGTTCTCTCTCAAATGAAGCGCGACGGTTTCTGTCTGCTCAGCATCAATTCCTCTATGGGACTCGGTTTTGCTGGAGTTCTTACTGTGACTTACGCAAGCGTATCTGGACTTGGTCTGGCTACGTGGCTCGGCATCGAGTTCAACGCAGCTACCACGCAGGTAACTTGTAAGATACTCGTGACAGCTTTGTACCGGTTTCAATATAGATTGTACCTTTCCTGACTTTGGGCATCGGCGTTGATAATATGTTTATGTTGTTGCACAATTACCACGAAGTGACATCGAATGTGAAGAAGAACGAAATAGGTGTTCTTATGAAGGAGACTGGAATGTCTATTCTCATGACTTCCATAAATAACATTTTGTCCTTCCTCGTCGGAACTGTTCTCCCCATACCTGCTTTGAGATCTTTCTGTGCCCAGGTATTTAGTTATTACAACAAACATCAAATTTAGATTTTTTATTTTTAGTCATCAATATTGCTTACGTTCAATTTGATAGCAATTATGACGGTTTATCCGGCCATGATTGCTTTAGATTTGCGAAGACGAAAGCAGTTCAAAGGAGATCTGTATCGCTGGATTAGTTTTGATGAAAACCCCGATGAGGACGAGAATGCTTTCACTTCTAGTCCTATCATTTTGAAGTCACACGTTTACGTTAGTGTGACTTTGCATATCATCTACATACTATAGGGTTATTTAGGAAAAAGGCACAAACGGCGATACACCATCATACCATGGGTTAATTTCTGTGAATGGTTTCGATGACGATGAAGAAAATGATGTGAGACCTGGAACTTTGCATGCCTTCTTACGGAATTATTATATTCCATTCCTCAAGTCTCGAACTACAAAGGTAAGAGGAATGAGTGCCTACTTCATATTACTGATCAATCATTTTAGGTGGCTGTATTAGTTATTTGTTCTGCAATGCTGTTATGCGGGTTGCTGGGGATTCGTAAGTCAACCATGGGTCTCGAATTGTCGGATGTGCTACCTGAACATACAGCCCCGGCAGCTTTTCTTAAGGCCCGTGATAAGTACTTCAGCTTTTATCCCATGCACATTGTTCTTAGAAGCGAGGACTTAGATATTGCTAAAAACCAGCACCTTATCGAAAATCTGCGGTCTGAAATCGGTAATAACAAAATGTTTCAATTAATTGTAGGATTTTTTGTATGTAGGGCGTTCAAAGTATGTGGTGAAATTGGAGAGCGGCGAAGCAAGTGAAAAATATTGGCTTGAAATGTTCCGTGAGTGGCTTCATCGTTTGCAAGGCAAAATGGACGCCTTCAAAGAAATCCCCTCAACGAAGTTATCGTCGAACATCAGTGCTGAGGTCGCCAAAAGCGAAGACGTGGAATTGAAGATTGCTCATTCATTGCTGTGCAGTTACGGAGGCCATTACAACTGCACTCGAGTGCTTTCAACTCGATTGATTGATGCATCGGGAACGGTGAATGTTGACGGATTTTATAATTACCTCCACGCTTGGTACGAGTACGAAGCAATGCTGTATGCTGTTTCGCAGGCAGACTTCTATCCAACACCTCGTAAACTGCGGCAAGGTACTAGCGACAAGTACCTTTTTTACGTGCCACCAACGAAGAAGATCGTGTACAGTCAGATACCGTTTTATTTGAGCGGATTGACTGACACCCCAGTTATTGTGGAGATGATCAAGGTATGTCTAATTCGTCATTTTCAAGTTAGTTATATCTTAAAACTACAGGAAATTCGGGAAATTTGCGGAAAGTATAGGGCATTGGGCGTCGACAGTTTTCCTCACGGAATAGCGTTTACGTTCTGGGAACAGTACCTTTATCTGCATCGGAACCTGCTATCCGCTATAAGTCTTATTGCCCTTGCGGTAGTAGTTGTGATATCAGTGCTATTGTTCAATCCGTGGGCTGCGTGCTGTATATTACTCATTCTTGTCCTTATGACAGTTGAACTCGCCGGCTTTCTTGGACACGTGGGTATCAAACTGAACCCTGTTTCTGCAGTTACACTTATTACAGCCGTTGGCATTGGTAACCTTCATTACGTAGTTCTTTGTGGTACGCTTTATTTTCAGGTGTCGAGTTTACCGCTCATGTCGTGTTTGCCTTTTTGACTTCGCTGGGCGATCGAAATGAACGAATGGCTGCAGCCATTGATAGAGTCTTTGTGCCGGTTATTCATGGAGCTTTGTCAACTCTTCTCGGAATCATTATGCTCGCCTTCTCTGAGTTTGAGTTTGTTGTGAAGTACTTTTTCGTGGTTATG
The DNA here is from genome assembly GCA_007213375.1 of Steinernema feltiae. Taxonomy (NCBI): domain Eukaryota; kingdom Metazoa; phylum Nematoda; class Chromadorea; order Rhabditida; family Steinernematidae; genus Steinernema; species Steinernema feltiae. Next base: position 286,002 of record MQUG01003098.1, on the reverse strand, counting down.
TTCGCGCTCATAATCATTGGTCTCATTAACGGTCTGGTTCTTTTGCCCGTTCTGTTGTCAATTGCCGGTCCGCCTTGTGAGGTGAGTTTTGTAATTGGAAGATTCTGTTTTCAATTTGAAATAATATAGGTTCGACCACTCGAGGGCAACAAGAAGCGGTTAGCCGTCCCTCCATCAATTCGAGAACGTAAGACAGAAAGTGCAGTTGTAGGACGCAGGTAGAAGATGCTCATTATGTCGTATCTCCTGAGGAGCTTTATATGAAGGGTCGCTTGGTCTCAAACTTGTTTGTGATTTTATTTTTAATATCTGTTGTAATTTTGTTATAAGTGCATAATAATAAAGAGTTTTTGGCAGTTCGGTTTATGTTCGGCAGTTCGAATTAGGTTTATGATCAACAAGTCGAAGTTCACAGGTCTTACAACGTTTTCCCTTTTACTGAAGGTAGCTTCTACTCTACGAACCATGTTTTCGCTTGCGTGCTTTGCAAATACTTGCTTTGTGACAGTTACGATTGTTACCCTTTTGTGCGCTTCGTTATATGTGAAAATGTGCTGTAACTGTTGAGCGGTATGGTTAATGTGATAAATGTGCCATGTTTAGGTCATGAAGCTAACGCCTGCTTGGTTCTTACGAAGAATTTTGAATAGTCCTCACGATGCCTTCAAGGTGATCCCAAAACCAGATGTGTGGATGAAGCGGGAACGTTTGGCGAAATTTACAGCAGTATGTTCATTCTTAACTATGTGAATTGATTTCTCGGCGCTTTAAGTGGCAGTATGCATCCGAAAGGGACACTGTGAAGGGCGCGTATCGGAAGCAAAACAAAATTTTCCATTACCTCGATATGCAACGGCGAGACGAGAGTAAGTTGGAGCAACATGTAAGTCGGTGTATACTGTTTGTGTTTGTGAAGCTATTCGTTTATAGTATGCTTATGAGCGTTTGGGTGCGGCTTTGACAGAACACGAATTTGAATATAAGCATTTCCGGAATATGCTGGAAAAGTCTCATATTTTGTTAGATAACATAGTCCTATCCCATCTAGCAATTTACGAGCCGAAGTCTTTCAAGGTAAGCTGAACGATGGGACTTGGGTTTTGTAATTCTTTATAGAGTCTTGTTAATTTGACGAAGAGTATGGCCATTGAAGATGGTCGTGTTGTTTCTGCGGATGCTGGTAGCTCCAGCGTTGTTGTTGATGGCAGTCTTTACGAAGAACCATTTGCTTACGGTACTCGTTTTCCACGAGGTCCAGCTAAGAATCACACCCAAAAGCCCAGCAAACTTAAGGTTCACGAATACTGATCTGGTTTATTGTTGATTGGTTTAAAAATAAATTAGAACCTGAAATGGTTGCTTGTGACGGATGCGGATTTGAGTTGTTGTAATCGAGTGAATACCTTGCTATCCTCTCTTGTTATATTATTTGTGTAGTGTATACGCGATTTATCTGTTGTTCTTTTGATCGTTTGCTTGAATAATTCGTAGTTTTTTTTGTAGATAATATATTGGCGTGTTTCGGGCATGTTATGTTGCCAATCCAACTGCGCGCTAGTTAATATGTATCACATTTAATAAATTAAAATTTTAGGGAATGGATCAAGAAGCATTGATCCATTTTGTTGGCGGTGCACTTGGCGGGACGGCTGGTACGTGTATAACGTGTCCTCTTGAAGTTGTGAAAACTCGGTTACAGAGTTCCCGTGGAGGAGATTGGTCTACTCCTTCCACCTCTAATGTTAAAAATGTCTCCATCATTTCAAAATCTTCTGGAAACATTAAGAAAAGCACTTTAAAATGTGGTGCTTCTTCTAACCATAAAGCTTTTTCCCTTCTTCAAAATATTCGCAATGGTCATAGTTTCCCGAAAGGTTTACACTGCCAGTTTTTTTGTATGTGTTACATTTACGTGATTTAGATTTATTGAATGTTTGTGCGCGCCAAGATGGATATGGGTTTGTCCAATACCGATCCTTCCAAATTTCGAGACAGGCATTTGTTGAACACATGAGGAAGCATTCAATCTTTTCGCAGATAACGTAACATGTTTGTTTCTCCAAAAAGGTTTTTTAAATGGCTACTTTAGGAACATTATTCGCAAGGAAGGTATTGGTGCGCTCTACAAGGGTTTGGGCCCTAATCTAATTGGCGTGGCACCATCGAAGTAAGCATATTAAAAAGAGCATATGTAGAATCAACGATTTAGAGCTGTCTACTTTTACGTTTACTCAACTAGCAAGCGGGTTTGGAATGAATCACAACACTTTGTGCCAAATTCTGCCATCGTTCATCTTATTTCTGCCGGAAGTGCCGGTGAGTAATTTATTCTCTCCGTTCTTGTGAAAGTAGCTCATTGCATATCGCAAATTGTCACGCATGTTCATGAAATTGCTTTAGGATTTGTGTCGGCATCTGTTATCAATCCAATATGGCTGGTTAAGACTCGCCTTCAGTTGCATGAAGGACCTGTTACGATTACTAACTGCATCCGACGCATTTATCAACGCGAAGGTATCAAAGGTTTCTACAAGGTATCTCCCAATAACATCTTGTCACTCATGTGATCGTGCTTGATTCAGGGAGTCACAGGTTCATACGCTGGTATTCTCGAAACTGCAATTCAGTTCGTACTTTATGAATATCTACGACAGATTATGGATGATCACTTTAAGTTGAATAGCGAAAATGGAGATAAGAAACCATCTAATTTTTTGAGCTGTATGGTCGCTGGAGGAATAGCAAAGTTTATTGCTTGCGCTATTGCTTATCCCCACGGTGCAAACAGAGAAATTGGTGGTATTTTATATTACCGTGGTTTCAGAGGTCATACGTACTAGACTGAGAGAGGAAAATACGAAGACGAGAGGTTTCTGGGCGACTGCTTTCCAAATCTATCGTGAAGGGCGCACGTCAATGTATAGAGGCATGGGAGTTCAGGTTAGCTTTACTCCTTCGTGAACTCCGAAATCAACATAATTTAGCTTATGCGAACGGTCCCAAATACTGCGATCACTCTAGGAACTTATGAGCTTGTTGTTTTTCTTCTTCATCAAATGAAGAGTGATTAGGGGTTGCTGTTTGTTATGTAAAGGACTGTGTTATGGGTTTGCTATTGCTCAAAACTAATGTTTCGGATTGTTATGTCCCACTCACTAACTTATATTGTAAGACGTTCTTTGTCGGTTTATGGTGCAACGTCATAATCCCTGTACATATTATTCCGTTATTTGTTACGAGATCCCCATCTGCGAGCATCTGTTGGTTTCGGTTATGGACGATGTCTTAAAATGCCCGCGTATGCTTCAAGTATGAATACTTCTCCTCACTACGTAAGAGAACGTAATAAATAAATTTATTTTAAATCTACTTTTATGTGACTCTGCATATAATGTAAACAAAATCAACAATGATATGGTAGCGTACCACCAAAACAAATGTCGAAGGCAGCACATCAATTTTCTATTCCCAACAGCTTAACGCATTTCGGATAACATGAGCATAGGGTTCTCGAGATACTCCTTCCATAAGTTGCTGAAGCGAGCCATGGTAGCGCCATCTACTACGCGATGGTCAGCAGCCCAAGACACTTTCATCAAATTTGCAGGGTACACCTATTACGGCAGATTGAAAAAGTATATTAAGATGTAAACTAACTTGTCCCTTGTCATCAAAGCGGGGAAGTTTTTCGATCTTGCCTAATGCTCCAATTGCAACCTGAACGAAATGCTGCGTGCAAGCAGTAGGGGAGAGAAATGGTTACCTGGGGTGAGAATATAACCGGACTAGCGTACGTGCCTCCAATCTAAAATTTTTTTAGTAACAATAAGGTTAAGTTTTGTCTTACTGCGCCAATGTTAGATAAGGTGAAAGTACCACCAAGCAAGTCATCTCTTGAAATTTGCTGACGCTTTCCTGCCTCGTGCAAACGGTTAAGTTCTTCAGCGATTTCCCAGAGATTACGTTGCTCGCAGTTCTTGATGTTTGGAACAACAAGACCTCCAGGAGTGTCCATCGCAAGGCAAATGTTATGGCTGGCCTAGGTGAACTGTTCACATTTTCTCGAATATTAACTACACAACCTTGTATACGATGTTTTCAAACTTCTCGTCAGCCGACGCATTAAGCATTGGGAACTGTGTGAGGGCGAGAGAGGCAGCTTTAATGAACATTGGCATATAACTCATCTTGATGCCACGTTCCTTTCCGAGCTGTTTAAGCTGACTTCGAAGTTCAACCATGCGATCAACGTTAATCTAAAACGAGGATGAAGAGAATAGCCGCATAAAATATCCATCAACCTCATCATTGTATCCAAAATGTGGGATTTTCAAGGCCTCGGACATGGATTTAACCATTGCTCTTGTGTAACCACGCACAGGAACAATCTCGTCTTCCCTCATCTGTTTCAACTAAAAAATATTAAATTTACTTTCAATAGTTCTTAACCTGTTTTTTATTCGAGACTGGTGGTGAAATCGAAGCTGTATGTGGGGTAAAAGATGTGACGCTGTGTTCTAAACACGAGTTTAAACATTTCCAAGAATGTTGTAGTATTTACCTTTCGTAATTTGGCCCAAGAAGCGCAGAACATCTTCTTTTAAAATTCGTCCATCCTTACCGCTTCCAAGCACTTCAGATAAATTTACCTACACATAAATTCATTAAAATACAACATAAATACAAAATCATTTAAAAAAGACGACAAAACAAAGACCACTCGGTAATAAAACCTTACATTATTTTCCATTGCAATCCGACGCACTGCAGGTGTTGCTAGTTTTTTGCCATGAGTTTGAGCCTCTGTTGTATCTAACGTTATCTGATCACGTCCACCCTTTAGTGACGCTAAACGCATTTGACATCTGCTATAGTTCAAGCAATAGGTAGTTACCAGAATCTTTTTCTTCAATCCTGTCTGAAGTTGCTCCTTCAACATCTTCATCCAACTCAATGTCTATGAGAGGCTTTCCGACCTTTGCGACATCATCAACTTTGTAGTGACTTCAAAGAAATTGATAACGGTAAATCGTCAGCATGAGGTTGCTTACAGTTTTTTGATGATTCCATCGTACCTGCTCGTAATGCTCACAGCAGCTTTATCGCTCTGCACTTCACAAATATTGTCAAATTGATTTACACGGTCGCCAACTTTTATGTACCTGTAGAAAAGTGATACTATAAAGCATATGCTCAAAAACTCACCATTCTTTCACGTGAACTTCTGCAATTCCCTCACCAATATCGGATAATTTAAACTGCACAAGTGACCCATATACAAAAGAAGTAGTATGCAATCGACGACCGGTTGCCAGTCGCGAAGCAATACTGCTAGAAAAGCACCGTTGAAGCATAAACATGACACCTACAAAGAGTTTAGAACATTTAGTAATTTTAGTGGATGGAGCATGAACAGGTATAAACCCAAGAACTGTCCCCGACAACGCGATTAGCACTGGAATCATACCACAGATCAATGACCACTAAAGTGGCACAAAAAATGTTGGACTTCTGCCATCGTACCAAAGCAATTGAGGGGATACTTCGAGTGTGACAGAAAGTGCCATATGCCGATAAAAGACAGACGTTAATTATTGAAGAACCAGGGCAAACGAAATCTCAAGAGAATTTCCACTTCTGCTATATTCCACTTATAATGAGAATCTCGACTCCACTAAAAGTAAATTAACGTTTGTGCACATAGTGCAGGCTCATCGCTGTGAGACCACATTACAGTGGAAAAGAGAACGCTCCAAAGAAGAGGTCCAGTATGATCGCCCTGTGCTTGGGATTCTTTTAGTCCTCATAGTTACTTCGTCCAAACTTTTTGTGACTGGTTAAAACAGAAACCTCATTCCGCAGGGGTACCATCAGCTGTAGTGTTCGAGATTTACATCATTTGTTCATGCATCTTTTATTAGTTGTAAAATTGAAAACATGTCAGAGAGACACTACAGAATAGTTATTAATCGAACTGCTTCTACAAATTCACATAGCTCTTCATCTTCTTTCGATCCACTATTCTCACTGTTCACTGAAACGTTTCACATCAACGACTGCGATCAGAGCACGTGAAAGCAAAGGGACCTCTTTCGGCGTTGTTGTAAAGTCAGAAAAAAAAGAATGTGTGGCCAACAACTTACAACTGCTTCAAAGGCAATGCAGACTCCTCTCTCATCGGAAGCACAAGTCGCTCCTCTTCGGGATCAGGCAGGTGAGCGCCAAACCCAATGTGGTAGAACCAAACTGCAAACACAGCTCCGAAGAAAGGTGCAAGCAAAGGAGCGATCCAGTAATATCCGTTCATTATGCTGAATTGTCGTAATCAATAGTCTTCGCCGATTTCATGTCGGTATAGCTTACGTAAAGGCCTCCTTGGAAACAAGCATAGCGGCTAGAATGCGTGGTCCGAAGTCACGAGCTGGATTGATTGGGTAACCCAAGTTGAATCCGAACGCCATTCCGATTGCCATCAAAATGAAACCAAAGAATAGAGGGTGTACGATGCCAGGAATCTTGTTGCGCTTATCGATGACAACACAAACGAAGAAGGCCAAGAAACCGGTGCCGACAAATTGGTCGACAAACGCTCCAGTCCAGGAAAGGTGTGCACCCGGATAAGATGTAAAAAGCATAATCTTTTCTCGTTGGGTAATGTTAATGTTCATGATGGCATCTGCAAGGTTGTCGGTACAATGTATTCGATCACTTTGGCGCTTACCATAATATACAGTATACATGAGTCCAGATCCACAAAAAGCGCCAAGGATCTGAACAATCGTGTAGAGGAAGAAGTGCAAAAGAGGTAAACGTCCTAGCGTAACCATTGCAAGCGAAATGGCGGGATTCAGATGTCCACCGGAAGTGTTCGCAGTAGCATAAACGCAGAAAACGAGCGCGAATCCCCAGCCGACGTTAATTTGAATCCAAGTGTTGAGTTTTTCATGAGAAAGGATGAACTGAGCAACGATAGATGTACCGAAAAACTTAAAGAAAAACATGTTTTTGCACAAATTCATCAACCAACCAAAAGCATCAATGTTCCCAGGAATTCAGCCAACAAATTTCTGATGAGAGGATTTCTGATGCGGATCTTGTTGCGTAAAAGCTCGCTGGGCTCAGTTTTTCCCGTCATGATAATCTGGAAGTACAAAATACATAGTCAGACAGCAAATTAACTATCAGAATATACTTAAACACGGCACCGCACTCGTCTCATCGAACTCTATGAATTCACAGACATTTATATCGAGCAAGATCAAATGTAAACACAAGGCGGTGCAAAGGCCATTCCATCACATCGGTAATCGGTGGGAAGAAATGCGAACCACTAGCGCAGACGTCTTTTTCTTAATTAACTGTGGCATTGCGCGGGTGAAAGTACGTGCGATATCACAACCAAAACCGCAGTCATGACAACGGTGTGTTGAGTGCACATGGTGGCGAGCCTCTATCGACCCTTTCATGACACCTAATTGAAATACACTTTGAAATAAATTGAAGATGAAGGGAAAAGTGGGTCTTTTGGGTCCTTATGACATCAAAACATTCAGAGACAGCTGCACCGGACGGACTGATCGGTCGGAATCTCTGCCATCAAGAAGAGGCGGAAGAGTGCATCGAGCATTGAAAGAGCATGAGCGAAAACAAGATGAGTTCGTCCGCGACACAAACACCCCGTTTTTTCGCGTCGAATCTTGGGACGAATTCAAGAAAGAGTTTGTGGATATGGAAAGCAGACATTTCATCATTCCGCCGTGTTCCCTCACTCCCTCTCCCAGCTGCCCTTGCTGAGGCGATGTTTGTTAGTGTGCCATTGAGTGACGAAATCGCCGAAATACTCAATCGTCAGCTTTCCTCGCAAAAGGCACGTAGCTTTCGCTTCGGAACGTTCAAAAATTTGAGGAAGCATTTATCGATTATCAGAACACATGCACTGCCGTAAGTGACCTAAGACCATTTTTTACGACACACCACTTTTTCGATCATTTAACGGTTAAACAGTTCATACGGTCTGGGTGGTCATGTTGTCTACCAATAGAGATCAGTCATCCAATATTTGCGCTCCGATAACAATGTGATACAAAGCAGCAGTGAAAACAGCGTCTAACATCGGTTAAGGATGGGAACAAGACAGTAGCCTTATGTACATCAGAAGACCATGATCAGTATACATGTACACTTCGAATCCATGGCGAAAAAACTCAAGGTCCGAAATCGTGAGCCCGCTTAATTGGGTATCCTAAGTGCATTCCGAAAGCTGTCCGCGCAGTTTGAGCAAAGGGGCAGTTTGAACAATTTTTTTTGAGTTCACTATTCACTAGTCAAATTCACTAGGCAAACCCTGCGGCAGCTCCTAGGCCTAAGCCTGAACTTAAGGCCTGCACTGCACCAGTAACGGCAGTTACTCTTTTGTCAGTTACTCATTTGTCTGTTACTTGTTACTCTGTTACAAATCAATTTGCTCATACTGCCCGATTGTTCAATCATCCAACACATCACACGACAACAAATCAGAAGAGAAGAACATGTACGCAAGTACTCGGGAACTTTGCTGCGGCGGTCCGTGATCAGCGCTGCACAGAAGCATTGCGTTATCACAATTCACTGACCCAATAACTCTCATTGCACACAACGATCCAGATGAAGAAGCATAAATGTGTTAACGATGAACACGTTGCTACACATCACCTAATGAGCGGGGAGTTCTCATAGTGCAGCTAAACGATTTATTGGTGTCCTACGCATTCCTGATAGTATAGAAAACTAATCGGCTTGTACGCTCTTGCGTGCCATCTGCGCTGTTAATCATTTTGACCTAGCTCGATGACTACTACAATCAACACTGTATTGAAAGGAATAAGTATAAGTAACGACGCGGCAAAAGACTAATCCTCACCACGTAGGAAAACGTCCGTTCTGAAGGCTTTCGGTATAGGCGAATGGGGCGTACATGTTTATGAACTACAGGTGCTTGCTTTCCAATTAACAGGAAGTTCACATTGCTCAGTCCAAGAATGGAGTTCGAGTGAGTGACGTGCTACCACAAGTGGTTCAATGCAATGCCAATTTCGTCAACGGAAAATTCCTGAATTCCATGATAAAATCATACGCACAATCCTTGCTGGCAAGACAGCTACGTAAACCACACATTGCATATATTGCAATATATACTTGTTATAAAATACGGTAGTTTCCGTGCACTTACTGTGCACGAGATCTTGTGCGGAATACCCTGCATTATATTGATCTCTTATACTGTTTGCAAATACAAAACTGTGCTGACAGTGTCGTGTGGATTTCTCGACTGTTTCTTCCCTTTCGCAGTTTCTGTCTTCGAGGCGTTCGTTTTTTCACCATTGTGTATGTCTTTGCAGTTTCAAACGTATTTTGTATGTGAACTATTTCAGATAGTGCGATGGGCGAAAGGTATATGCCTAGTATTTTTACTGAATGTGATCAGCTGAAGCAGGTGCGTTCGTGTATTTTCTAGCAGCTTGAGTTACATGTAGGAGTTCAGACTTACGACCGCTGCTTTACAGAATTTTTCCAGCGCTACATTTCCGGCAATAACGAGCTCCGGACAAACCCATGCGAACAACTTCACAGAGCATACAAAGATTGCGTAGAAAAGGTAAATCTCTCTACTGTTGATCAATATGTCATTATATGAAATTGTTACAGAATTTGCTTCAAAGTAAGCTATACGAGATAGATATCGAGGAATTAAGAAAGGAAGTTCTAAACACAGAACGAGACAAGCTAAATGGCGACTCTAAAAAAGTGGGAGCTAATTTTGCCTATTAATCTATTTCTTGCTTTCAGAACTGACAGAATATCATATATGAATGTGGTTGTACCTTAATGCTTTCATCCCATCGTGGAAAGGAATTGCTTGAAGCAGGCTGTTGTTATTGTTGATAATGTTGTTTAGGAGTATTGTATAAAGGTGTTCTTTATCTCGTTCAGATATTAAACATTGTTTTGAATTGAATGTGTCGTATGGGTTTATCATGCCCTGTGCTTCCATATCGTTATATTTAATAGATGCGAGTACAAAACCCAGAAGATTAACTTGGGCGGCAAATTTTAGCCGGCGCTATTAAGCGGTTGGCGGTTTAATGAATTTTTGAAGGTTTTTTTCTCACGTAGTTTTCTTGTAGCATTTTTTTCATACAATCGGTTTTAGTTTATTCATTTCAGTCAAGTTTGCGTGTATTTCAATGAAAAAGTTCCAATTTATCTTGTACTCGCCATCGGTGACCCTGCGAAGTTGTTATAGTCATACTGTACTCTCCTGAATCGCCGAAGTTGTAGTGGATAAGAGAAGGATCTTATATCTTTAAGAATTGTTTATGTATACGCTCCTTTAGATTGTTTTTCATCTTTATTGTTGCAAATCTATTGACGTCTCTAGTGCTTTGAAATGTTTTAACTCGGTAGTTAATTAGATGCATTACAGGAATTATAATGCTGAAGTACATGCAGCCAACCAATGCTTTCACGGCAAATACGATCAGATTTGTCCCTCATTTCGTTTCCCTCCGTGTGAGCTGGAAGCACAATTCTCTGATGAGCGAAGGAGTCGAACAGTTTGTTGAAGAGTTTTTGCCACAGATCAGGTAATTGAGCTTTTCCTAGTAGCGTCATACAAGCTGATTCAATTACAGGGAAAATAATCCAAGAATTAAATATTTCTTGCAGCGCACTCATACTGAATGCGATCCTTTTGTTGTTGGGGAGTGAGTGCACAGCTTCATATTATGCAACCCATGTTGCTTTTTAGGTACGTCCATATGCGACATCGTCGTAAGCGTTGCTCCTGGAAAACATCCAATCAAGTTCTTTCCATGGTCGAGGAAATGAGTCTTGGTGGTAACTACCGACCTGGTAAGATTTTTTAAACTTGGTGATGTTCAATGTTCTTTTTCAGGTCAAAAACGTGGTGTTAATAAACGTATGCCGCGCGGATTAGAACTTTGGGACACGGAAACTATGGGTCATGACGTGTTCGAGGTATATAGCAAATGGAAGGCAGATCCTAAGGACCCCGAAGTGATCACTAGCGCGAACCACCCGAACTTGGTTTATAGGAAATATTAGGATTGTTCTAAATGGTTGTTACTGAAGATAAAGTTTCGTTGACACTATTGACGGTTGATGTTCTTTCTTTTGCTTACTAAATTTGCATTTTTTGAGACGGCGGCACTCAACCACGCTGTGCAAGCACAAATAATTTGTTCTGTCCTACACAAAAAATGTGACTAGAGTGTCCTGCTCTAGACTGTCCGAAAGCTCTAGACTGTTTACTGTCTTTTGTCCGAAAAATGGCTTCAAAACAAAGATCACAAGTCATTCAATCTCATTTTAAGGAATGTTGCTTCATAATTGTTTCATTTGTTTCATTTTTTCTCCGTTCATTTGATTTCCAAATTTTCAGCACCAAAGACTTCAATGCCCAATCTTTCTAGCCACCACGTGGACAAAGTACGACATTCAGTCGCGGGGAAGGTTTACACCCGTTGTCAACCCTAATTTGCATTTGCTGACATTTAGCTGGATTGGCTTTAGCTTTAGCTTTGGCTATGCTTGCTTTGGCTATACAAGAATCTCACATCGCAGCAATCACCAAAAATGAATTAGCGCGCCTTTAAGCTCTATGTGTCGCGCTCCCTCCTTCAGGAAGCGCACTCTGCGTCCTCTACAAGCTGCATTGAGGTCATTTAAATACTACTAAAGCAATGCCCATTTCTCAAATATGCAGCCAATTAGTTCTGGAAGAATCAAATACCTTGTAGATGTAAAGATGAACCGTGAACACGTCTCTTCAGACCTTCGGCTAAACGTTGCACGAATTGACTGAGTCGGTTAATCTGCAGCTACCCACTGCACTAAAAAGTTTATGCATCTCAGTCTCAAAAAAGTCTGATCATATTTGTTATTTTGTCCCTAATAATAACAATATTTGTCCCTTGTGGTGCTGGTCAGATGCAGTGGCTGCGATAACGACGAGCGAAAAGAAATAGTGAGAGCTCAGAGAGATATTAAGGTCCCTAACGCCCCTTTAAGACCTGTTAATTACAAATTTTCTCTATAAAATGAATACAGTACCTTTATATGGTCAGTAGCGTGAACGATGGCGACCGGATTCGCCGCGCTCACGATTATTCCGGCTGCGCTTGTTGGAGGGCTACTACTACATTTTTCTCCTTTCAGAAAGTCCAGAACTATCAAATCGTAAATGTCTGTTCAATCAGGAAATGTTAGTGTTAGATATCAGGCTTCTATAGGACAAATTGTGGTACGTTTCGCTCGATTGAAAGCGATGTGAGAATGCAGCATGGCTTTCACAACCGCATATAGTTTTCCTAAAACCCGATTGGAATGTTGTTTATAGATTATGTCTGGAAAAATCGTGAACATCGCTGAATCCATCGACCCCGAAAGTGTAGCAGGTACAAGCGTTGTCGCTGTCTCTGCGAATGGTGAGTCCATTTTCAAATAATCAGTTTACTTCTCAGCATCTATTAGATTTGCTTTCAACAAAACTGTCCTTATTCAGACCAACTCCGTATCGTTAATGTTAAGACTGCCGCGGGACTCGTTTGCGGAAATCATGTTGCAATACTGGATGCTCAAGGCTTCAATAAAATCGAACTAATGGGCGCAGGAAGACGAGTGCCGACTATCCCAAACAACGTATGCTTTCTGGGCGAAGGGGAATATAGTTGGATTGAAAGTACACATTGTCGTCGAAATTCACAAAAACTAACGTTTCTTTTTAGCTTTTTGAAGAACAATCACGAGGCAAAGAAGAAGACGCTGAAGGAGTTTTTCGATTACGCAAACACTCTCGAAGCATTTGCCATCTTCTTCGAAGACGCCCATTGCCGCTGAAACTCGTAGAAGTCGTTTTCGCAAATGAACACGGAAAAGCGCAGCTGAAGGAACTCAGCGCTGAAATAGCTCGCAAAGAGACAATTTGCAAACGTTGGGACGAACTCAAAGCGATCGTCGAGGAAACAGTCGCCTCATTCGAAATGAAAGTGCCGAGTAAAGGAGAGCTTTACGTAAGAGATTTTCGCACTGGTTACTGTAGCTGATCGTTTTTAGTTTGGCAATCAAGTAGCTTCTGTGTTCTCGGTTGCTGTCAAAGGAGGCATGATTGACCTAGATTTTGCTCAGTTGAAGAACACCGTGATCGAGCAACACGATTTCGTCCTCGAGAGTTCCGCGTCCAAAGAGGAGCTCGAGATGATGAAACAAAGGAAACTGGCAAAGAGCCAAGAACGTCAAGCTGAGCACAGTGCTAAGGTGATACATAAGTGGGGGGGGGGCGTTCTGTTTACTGCTGACCCACTTTAGATCATTGAAAATGTACAAAAGATGCTTCTACTTGCTGCTGACATGCTCAAAAGCTACAAAGTAAGCAAAATAGCTTGTCTAATACTTGCGATCATTTGATTACAGAACTACACAAACGATACTTGCCGCCAGAAAATTGCGCGTCTTGAAGAACTAAAGAGCGCTCGATTTCCTCAAGTGTATGAAAAAGAACGCAGACTTGCCGGTCAAGGTGCTCACGTGCGGAGAACCGCGAAGGCTATTAGCACAGTAAGTTCTAAACACACCCTAAAGTGAATTGCGCATATTACGGATTGTAGGTCAAACATTCGCTGTTTCGAAAGCACAGCTATACAGGAAATGCCATAGCTATTCTGACGATATTGTCGAAACTTTTCGGAAAGGTAGTAACTGATAATACTTGCATAACGCGTCTGAAATTTTTAGAGATTTGACGACTTTAAAGTCGAGGAAGTGCCAAAATACGAGCAAAATTATCGAGCAGGACGGTTGATTATGGAAGAGTAAATAGCTGATTTTTTAAACGTTTGTATTGTTTCCTGATAAACAGCTTTTCGCACTCGTGAATAACATTGATTGAGAAGTCTTTCTTCAGATCTTTTGCTGAGTTTTTCAGATGAGAAGATTGCTCGCGTGATCTCGCTTGATGGTGCCTTCCTGCAACATAACATAGATCAAATGAGATTTGTCTTGTGCGTTTCATGAAGCTTCGCATCCCACTTTGGTTATTTCATGCGCCATTTGAATGTATAATTTTATTCGCCAGACACCTGGAAATAACCTGATTTTTATGCTAATTCCATATTTTCTGACGAATAGGAAGCGGGTGTAGTCACAAAATACACCTACAGCTACGTTTCTATTTAATGCATTATCGTTGACTGTCAATCAAACAAGTGATTGAATTGCATCGTGTAGCTCCGGACTTCTCGTCTAGTTGAAGTATGAAAAACCAATTTCACGCCGCTTCTTTTCGAGAAATGGTATGTTTTTGAGCTTAATTTACCAATTGCAGATGGGTTTCAGCTACGGTATGCAAACACTACCGACTGGCTGCTGCTTCTGTGTGGAGTTGTGTGCTCTTGCATTACTGGAGCTCTCGCCCCTCTTGGATCGGTCCTCTTCAAAGGAATTACCGATACACTGATCTCGGGACAACGCGACTACGTTGCTGGAACTTTGGATTATTCTCTCTATGCGGAGAACATCTCCTACTACGCGTGGCTGTACTTTTGCCTCGGGCTTTTCATGTTCGTGATATCAGACGTCTCGGTGAGCGCAACGGAAATCAGACGTAAACTTAATTGGAACCACATTCTTAGATGAGCTGCTTGTTTACCGTATGCCAGCGACAAGTGCACGAAATCCGCAAGCGATTCTTCTCCGCCGTCATGAAGCAGGACATGGAATGGTTCGACAACAACGAAGTAGGCGCACTAACACAAAAAATGTCGGCGTAAGCGGGGAACTGTCACTTGTATCAAATTACAAGAATCTTTAGGGGAATAGACCGGATAAAAGACGGTATGGGTGACAAGTGTGGCGTTCTGCTGCAGGCATGTACAAGCTTCGTCTCAGGAATAATCATCGGCTTCAGTTTGAGGAAACTTATCCGTTTTTTTCTTTCTGAACGCTCCTGTTTTCAGCTGGAAGATGACTCTCGTCATGCTCATTATTGTTCCGTTCGTCATCGCTTCACTGTATGCATCGGCAAAGGTGTCTCATTTTCTGTTCTGAGCTAGTTGAGCATTGTTCCGGTTCAGGTGCTTTCTCACGCTTCCCGGAAGGAAATGTCCGCATATTCGGAAGCAGGCGCGATTGCCGACGAAGTGCTTAATGGTGTGCGCACAGTGATGTCTTTCAACGCTCAGATGTTCGAAATTGACCGGTTTGTCACAGATGATAGCCTTTTCTCATTCATATTTACAGCTATACTGGTAAGTTGAAATTCGCACGGAACATGGGCATTAGAAAAGCTACGGTAACGGGAATTTTTACCGGTGCCTTCCTATTTATTTTGTTTGGTTCAATGAGTATCGCGTTTTGGTTTGTTTTACAATTGACGATTTATTAATCTACGCGATCATTCAACAGGTTCGGAACAAATCTGGTGGTATCTGGTGAAGTGAGTCCAGGAACCGTGTTCGGAGTTTTTTGGGCCGTTCTCTTGGGGGCGATGAGACTTGGACAATCGGTACCACAGATTAGCGTGATCGTCGCCGGCAAATTGTGTGCGGGAGAAATATTCGATATTATCGACCGGGTATCAACCGCGATCAACCAAATTTGTAATTCAACCACTGCCTTTAGGTTCCGAAGATTGATTGCACATCTAAGAGCGGAATTACTATTGAGAATGTTCAGGGAAGAATTGAGCTATCAAACATTCACTTCAGGTACCCAACAAGACCAGAGGTGAAAGTTTTGAATGGAGTTAGTTATCAAGTGAGGTCTTGACGCCTTGGTTAATCGATTACATTGTAATTATCAATAGGTTGAACCAGGCCAAACAGTTGCTTTGGTCGGGCACAGTGGCTGTGGCAAATCGACAATGATAGGATTGCTGTTACGATATTACGATCAAGAGAGTGGCTCGGTAGTTTCCGCAATGCAGCAGAATTTCCATATTGTTTCTACAGATTACGATCGATGGCGTTCCTTTGAAAGAGGTAAATGTTGAGTGGATTCGCAACACAGTGGGGATTGTTTCCCAAGAGCCGGTACTCTTCGCTACGACCATCGAAAACAATCTTCGAATGGGAAAAACTGACCTAACAGAGGATGAAATGGTAAAGGCATGTCAGATGGCCAATGCTCACGAATTCATTGTGCGATTGCAAATGGTTTGCGAAAGAAGAAGGCATTGATGGTCTCAGTGCTTTTCAGGGTTATAAAACTGTTATTGGAGAGGGAGGCGTCAAGTTATCAGGTGGTCAAAAGCAGCGAATCGCTATTGCAAGAGCTCTTGTGCGAAACCCTAAAATTTTGCTTCTTGATGAAGCTACCAGTGCTCTTGACACCGAGTCTGAAGCTGCAGTGCAGAAAGCTCTTGACTCTGCCAGTAGCGGTCGAACAACGATTACAATTGCTCACCGCCTATCGACCGTTCGCAATGCGGACAAAATCATTGTTTTCGATCACGGTAACATCGTGGAGACGGGAAATCACGGACAGCTTATGGAAAGGAACGGAGTATATCGACAACTCGTAAAAGCGCAAGAAATCGAAAAAGGTTCAGAAGATACCGTAGTGGACGGTAAGAATTATTGTTTGAACAACGTATTACGCATGTTTTGCAGATGTGTATCCAATCGACATTGCTCGTGCTGGTGAAAGAGGAACCCACAAAACCATAAAGAGCGAAGGAGGTAGCTACCGTAAATCTGTGGAGCGAAAAAGAATCAGCAGCCGGTTGCGGGATTCGATGGCCAATACGAAGGGAGTTCAGACGGAAATCGATAGAGAAAATGAAGAGTAGGCGTCATTCCTCTGCTAAAAACGGAAATTTTTTCAGAAAAGAGTACGAATTGGAAGATGAAGGAGCTGACCGAGCATCTTTGATGGAAATATTCACTTTTTCGAGACCGGAAATGCCCATTGTTGGCTTTGCTCTAATTGCAACAGTGATTCGAGGCCTCTCCTGGCCCGTTTTCTCGATTATTTATGGAAAAATGTTTTTGGTACTTGTGGAAAGTATGTCGACACTATTGAATGTAAAGTTTTAGGCGCTTTCTTCCGCCGACTTCAGTGAAACTGCTTCAGATACAGTTATGAATTCAATTACTTTCATGGTTCTAGCAGTTGTGTCGGGACTTAGCACGTTTTGTTCAGGAGCTCTTTTTGGTACTGCTGGTGAACGAATGACGATGCGACTACGCATTGCTGTCTACGAAGTTTGGTTTTGTTGACATTTGATGTTTGTTAATTTTGTAGAGTTACAGAATTTGTTACGACAAGATGGGAGTTTCTACGACCGATCAGAGCACGCTGTTGGTAAGCTAACAACACGATTGGCATCAGACGCTCCCAACGTGCAGGCTGTATTCCATCCGCTTAAGAAAATGCGTAACAAAGCGTAATTTAGGCCATCGATCAGCGCCTCGCTGAAGTTCTTCAGGGAATCGTGTCGTTGATCGCTGGTGTCTGTGTCGCATTCTACTACGGATGGAACATGGCGCCCATTGGAGTCTTGACAGCTGTGGTTCTAGTGATTCTTCAGTCCGTTGTCTCGCAGTATTTGAAATTCCGTGGTGTTAAAGATAGCGAAGTTGCACAAGAAGCTTCTCAGGTAAGTCCTGAAAGACTTCAGTGAACAAACACAATGTGTTTAGTTGGCCACTGAATCAATCGAGCATGTTCGAACCATTCAAGCCCTCGCAAAACAAGAGTTCATGTATGGACTCTTCAGTACAGCGTCGGAGAAACCACACAAACGCGCAATAATTAGAGGTTCAGTGTTTAGAAAATCATTTTAACTAATAAGTTAGTGTTAACGTTTAGGGCTCTGGCAGTCTGTATCTTACGCAATGTCTACTAGTTTTTACCTCATTAACTTTGGAGTCGCCTATCGTTTCGGACTATGGCTTGTGATAAACGACTACACAACTCCCTTTGTGGTTTTCCAGTATGTTTCGCTTTTGGGCATACCGAACGATGCTGATTTAGAGTAATCGAAGCATTGAACATGGCATCTATGACGGTATTGGCTGCGGCATCGTACTTTCCTGAATATCTCCGGGCTCGTTTATCGGCAGGACTGCTATTTGGCCTTATGAATAAACCGTCGAAAATTGACAATATGTCTGAAGAGGGTCTTAGCACTGTTTGCGGCGCTTGTTAGTGCGTGCTCAATAACCTGATATTTTCAGGAAATATCCGGTAACGTCGCACTGCGGGATGTTTTTTTCTCCTACCCAAATGTGCCTAGTTCGGTTATTCTGAACGGTATTTCTATGCAAGCAAACTTTGGACAAACGATCGCTCTGGTGGGGCCAAGTGGATGCGGAAAGAGTACAGTGATACAACTGGTCGAACGGTACTACGACGCACTGAGCGGAGCACTGGTCTCTTACAAACCGTTGATTTTGAATTGAATATGTTTGTATGTAGGAGCTGGATGGACAGGATTTACGCTCAATTAATATTCGACACTTGAGAAACCATATCGCCTTGGTCGGACAAGAACCTACATTATTCAACCTGTCAATTCGTGACAACATAACGTATGGCATGGGAGAAGTTGCTGACGACAAGGTAGTAGAAGCCGCAAAGTTAGCGAACATTCATACATTCGTGGAGTCACTGCCCGAGGTTATTTAGCGCTTTTTACTATTTGTATCCAAACTGGGTCACTATTTCAGAAGTATGAAACAAGCGTAGGAGCACGGGGATCGCAGTTGTCCGGTGGTCAGAAGCAACGAGTCGCCATCGCTCGTGCAATCATCCGTAATCCTCGAATTCTTCTTCTCGACGAAGCAACTAGTGCTCTAGATACCGAAAGTGAAAAAGTTTGTTTAGTGCTGAAAAATCAGCACCGCAATTACAATTTAGGTTGTACAAGAAGCTCTCGACAAGGCTCGCTTAGGTAGAACATGCCTCACCGTCGCTCATCGCTTGTCGTCGATTCAAAACTCTGACGTGATTCTTGTCATGAAGGATGGACGTGTCATCGAAATGGGAAATCACATGCAGCTGTTGGCAAGGAAGGGACTGTACTACCGCCTTGTGGAAAAACAAAAAGTTTCGTAAAGTTTTTCGAAGACGGAAAGGTCCAACTATTGTTGAAAGTTAAATGTTGTGAGTAAATCGATGTTGTGAAATTATGAAATCATGCTAAAAAAAACTGCACCAACGCTGTAGCAGCTAACGTTTGAAGAATCATCCTGGGGCCGTCAGGCAAGTTTTGACAAGCGTAGTCAGCTTAAGACCAAGGCTTGACGCCACGCGTAGACTTCGCGCCAGGCTACCATACCGTAACGTCTTTGTATACAGTTAATTTGTTTGTCAGGCTTCGTAGGTGCAGTTTATGTCGCCGACGCCCTGTATTAGTCAACGCGCCGCTTGCGGTACTTGCAGTGATTGGCCGTACACAGCAGGCCCGGTTCTACACTAGTGCTTGATCTAAAATTGATTTACGTCTTTACAAAGCAGTAGAATTCACCTTTCTTGTCGAAAATGCGTCGCGCACCTTTGCAGCAACAGGGTATCGGAATCTGCACCACCAGAAATATGAAAAGTCCGGTAAACACGATCATTTCGCTCGCCGACGGAGTGGAATGAAAGTGAAGATAAAACGTCTATCTGTGTTTCCGACTGATCTCGAAGCAGTTTAGCTTCATAAATAAACGATTGCATGCGAAATATGCGAAGAAAAGTTGCCTTTTCCAGACTCTTTGCGCTTCAGTTTGCATCTCAATTCCCGCGGTGAACTTCTTCACCATAGCAGAGCGGAGGAGAGTTGCCAGTTTTCGCAAGATTCTAATAATTATAGGAACCGTTCAAAATATGTTTCCCCGTAGGGTCGCCGTGAGATCCGAATTTGTTGGCTGCATTTGTCGTATTTGACTACAATAATCGCTGATACTAGCAATGCTTAGCCGTTCTTCAGGAGTGATATCTTTTAATCAAGGGATGTGTGTTACTATCGACAGTTTGACATACAAGGTGTGAATTTACGCCGCGCTTCAGGAGCCTATCCACGAGAAATTGTCGATATCGGACGCAATTGTACATAATTTGTCAGTCTTGTTTCCACACACTGTTTACCACGCAAAAGTGCGTCTTATCAGCTACAACGTGGTTCTTTTGCTTTACGAGATGCTTTCCTAGTATTTAACCTGTTGTCCGCTCTCTTTATTATTTGTTTCCTTTCCGTGACTGTGATGCGTCTCCGATTAATTTAAGTCACGTGTTGGTTTTGTAGTTTGCGAATGCTGTTGCGCGGACTGACGCGGATTCAGAACACTGTCTTTACCAACATCGTTCAACACAGAATGATGCACGTCAAGCCGATCGGAGCATTGGAGGACAATTATATGTACTTAATCACTGACACTAGAAGTGGAAAAGCTGCAGTAGTGGATCCCGTTGACGTCGACAAGGTAAAAGGAATTGGCAATCTGCTTTCTCGATTAACATCAAATTCTTAGGTTATGGAGGTGGTGAAGGAAGAAGGCGTCGAACTTGTCGCTGCTCTTATTACTCATCATCACTGGGACCATGCTGGAGGTACCAAAAAACTAGCGGGAAAGATGGGCTCTGACTTTCCAATTTACGGATTTGGAGATGGACGTATAGACTGCTTGAACAAAGCGACTAGCGATAAGATGACATTTAAAGTGTGTTTTCTCAGTTTTCTTATTCAAGCGATGATTTTGTAGCTAGGAGATCTTGATGTCACCTGCCTGCACACACCTTGCCATACAACCGGCCATATTTGTTACTACATATCTGATTGCCATCAGCAGGCTGTATTTACGGGGGACACGTTGTTCATCGCTGGATGTGGACGATTCTTTGAAGGATCCGCAAAAGACATGGACCGAGCTTTGAACAATATCCTGTCCTCGCTTCCAGATGCAACGGTTTGGTTCAATAGTTGCACTTGAATTTACTGTTTGCAGAAAGTTTATTGTGGTCATGAATACACGGTTGCCAATCTGCTCTTCGCAAAATCTGTCGATGGCAATAATCCTGAAGTCGCCAAGAAGCTGGAATGGGCGCAGAAATGTGTGTCGGAACAATTACCGACTGTTCCATCGACTATCGGGGATGAAAAGCAGTTCAATCCTTTTATGCGTGTTGGGTATGTTTATTTTATCTGTTTATAATGCAGTATGACTCATTTTCAGAAATGACTCAATGTTGGTGAAATTGGAAACCTCGAATTCGGTGGAAGCTATGGCGAAATTGAGAGAAATGAAGAATTGTTTTAAAGCTTAGGTTCAAGCATGACTCCAGAACAAAGTTTCAAAGCAAACCACAGCTATTACATATTACAGCATTCTTCAACATGTTCTATACATGTCCCTAATATATATGAATCGTATAACATGACTTATGTATGATTTCGTCGTCTGCGTCTTTATTTTCAATACGTCATAAAGAATAAATACACCTATTCTGGTCCCAAAGCGACATGCCTGTTACTTACAGTATTCACACCGTTATGATGTGATGCATCACACATGGAATCTGCAGTTCCACACATCGTCAACTGTATAGAGGTGCCGTGGTTGTGTCCGTGAATGGTGCATTGTAAAGTCGAAAATATTCATACGCTTTAAGAGTTAAAGAGTGGTCGTAGCGTTGATTCGTCTCCTTCACAATGTCGGCCACTGAGCAGATGGCGGCAATGCTAAACGAGCTAATGGGACCGAAAAGAAACGCTGAAATCGGATCCAATACGACTGTCAGTTTCCAAGATCCTGAAGTTTGCAAACATTTTCTTGCAGCTTATTGTCCGCACGAAATGTTTGTAAACACAAAAGCCGATCTGGGTGAGTAGCTGGAGTCGATGGAATGTAAACTTTAAATATCTTAGGTCCCTGTTCTCTACTTCACGACGAAGGCCTACGTAAATCATATCGCGAAAGTACTCGTTTTGAACGGCTCGGATATGAAAAACAGTTCCTTCAGTTCATTTCGAGACTACACGACGAGATGCAAAGAAAGATCACACGGAATCGAGAGAGACTCCAGCTTACACAGACCACGACGTCGGTAAGCAATTAGTCAAAGACCATAAGTTCACCCGTACCCAAATTGGCTGACAGCATGTGCCTTGTGCTCGCGCCCAATTCAAAGATACACAATGGACTATACATTTAATGCTGTGATTGTAGCCCGTTGACGAAGGCGTGAAAGTCAAACTGCAAGAGCAAATCAATGAACTCGATGAGAAGATCAACACATTGATGCAAGAAGCCAACGACGTAGGAGAAACTGGAGAAATTGAAAGAGCACAAGATCTCGTTGCCGAGGCTGAGCAGCTGAAGAATGAGCGCGAGAATTTGAAAAGAGTCTGTAACTATTGTTGTGGACCCACTGAAAACATAGCGGATTTAGAGTATGATAGTTGGGCTGCCCTCCGGCGAGAATTCCGGAAGCAAGCCGATGGAGGTGTGCGATGTCTGCGGGTGTTTCTTGATAATCGGGGACGTCCAGCAGCGCATAGATGAACACTTCACCGGCAAACAACATGTTGGTTTCGCCAAGCTTGCAACGACCATCGAAGAGTTGAAGGTAAATCAGTTGGTTCATTACTGAAATGAGGAAGACTCCTAATAGACTAGAATGAAGTCCATCGAAGACCAGGAACGAAAACACATCGATGACCGTAGAAAGAAGGATCGGTAAGACGCCGCCTGCACCTGATCATTGACTTAATTATTATTATTTAGAGAACGAGATCGTGATCGCGATCGCAGACGAGACCGTGACAGTGATGATCACCACCGCAAGCGGTAAGTGTCCAGCGGTGTCCGTTTGACGACGCTTTTTTCAGCTCTCGTTCAAAAAGTCGTGATCGCAACCGGCGGCACAGAGACCGGCGATCTCGATCAAGATCGCCCTCCAACAAGCGCAGCAGGAATGATCGTGAGCGCGGCGAATCCGGTCGCCATCGTTCACGCTACTGACCATATAAAGGTACTGTATTCATTTTATAGAGAAAATTTGTAATTAACAGGTCTTAAAGGGGCGTTAGGGACCTTAATATCTCTCTGAGCTCTCACTATTTCTTTTCGCTCGTCGTTATCGCAGCCATTGCATCTGACCAGCACCACAAGGGACAAATATTGTTATTATTAGGGACAAAATAACAAATATGATCAGACTTTTTTGAGACTGAGATGCATAAACTTTTTAGTGCAGTGGGTAGCTGCAGATTAACCGACTCAGTCAATTCGTGCAACGTTTAGCCGAAGGTCTGAAGAGACGTGTTCACGGTTCATCTTTACATCTACAAGGTATTTGATTGTAGGCCTAACGCAATGATTCCTGTTGTTTCCTGTGATTTTGTGTAACAACTGTAAGATTTATTTATCTCTTGATCGAATCTCAACTCTGCTTAGTGTCTGATCACAGCAAATGAGCCGATGGATTTCCGATTTATAAGGTATTCTTCCAGAACTAATTGGCTGCATATTGCGAGATTCCTTCGTAATCTGTGTTTTTAGTTTGAACAAAAGCCGCTTAAGTGCCAATTCCCACCTCATTTATACAGGTGCCCTTGTTAATACATTTAAGAGCTTATAGATATAAGTAAGTCAATGCTAGGTGATTTCAGGCATGCTCGAGGTAAACGATAAACGTTGAAACCCTTCAACCACATCAACTCCAGTACACTTTTATGTGGTAATTTTAATTAACATCCATCATTCTGTAATGTTATTAACAACTATCCCACGTAATGAATAAAAACATGGTTGCCTGATTTCAGTTCGGACGATACCTTGCAAGAAGCTGTAACACATTAACAACATATGATAAAACAAGTGGTGATTTGAATATACCTCATCAAACAAAGTCCAGTTCAAAGCAGACATCAAAGTTCGTCGAGTTGCTCGCAATGCAAAACCCCTGAGAAAAGCTTGTAATCCGGATTCCTAAATTCACGGATCCTAAATTCAAAGGGATTTTATATCCAAATCTAACCTGCCAAAGAAAGCGAAAAGCAGCCATCGTACTCTTATGTTTATCAGGGTATAGCTGCACATGAGTTTTGACAACATCAAAAGGATGTGTTACCACACAAGCAACAACACCACTGCTGACACCGCTTGCAAATCGAACGACTGGTCCGACATGAACGACTAAAAACGTAACACCTAATAAGGTATATCTTACACACACGCTTACAGTCTTCAGCAAGACTTAAATGCATTCGGTAAAGCATCAAATAGATTCCAGAGAACGGGGCATCGCGAAAAATGGTTGGCAACCCGCCCTTCCACAAACCTAGAAAATAGTGTGATGCACATAAAACGACAAAGCAAATATCAAACCACGAATTCCATATGTTGTTACAACGTTTCGCACCGAATCTACGACATTCTTGTCCCTGTACACTGAACTCTGCAATTTTGCTTACAAACATATGAGAACTTCCCCTACCTCGAAACGAATTTTCACAACAGTTGCAGGCAGCAGAATAACTGTGGCCGCAGTACGGGAGACAAAGCCTAATCCAAAATAAGCAGTGTTGGATTTATCGACTTGAAACCATTTCTTGCCGGATTCCATGCACCCGAAATAAACCGCGACACCTGGTATGATCCGTATCATTGACTTAAATTGAAGAATAAAATTGAATATCTACTCCAACAGTAGGCTTACAGGACTCAGTCCTCTCCACAAATCAGTGAACCCATGCTTGCACACTAGTTCCGTAATTTTCACCCGCAGTGATGACGATTGCAGAGACGAGCGAGAATCTTGCTGGACAATCGTTTTCAATCGATCAAGAGGTTGCAAAATAACTGCTCTAAAAATCAACGAAGTATAGAGACCATGTACGTGCGAGTTCAACTAACGAGAATGCAGCACAAGCTGATCCAAACACAACCGCATCAACAACTTTCGCTTTTCTGCTTCGCTGGTTTTGCGATTCCATGAGCACATGGAGTCTGAAAGCAAACAAAACATTTACGAACACGATTTGCACTGAATGGCGAAAACACGAAAAATCTCAAAAGAAAACCAACTATATATGCGGTCTATTCGTCAGAATGTTGCTCGCAGCAGAGTCGCAGACGGTTACTGATGAAAGACGACAAGGCGGACGAACAGCGATGGCGAATGACCGTGCTCGGGTCGAGAAAATTTACACTGTTTACAATTTCAACACTAGAATCTTTGTTGGTCGCGTCAAGCTGAAACACTCGACAAGGACGAGTAATTCGCTACACGAATATCGGCGCTTTACGAAAGTTGCATTTATAAGATGAACTCTTTCGCTCCACAACGATGGTGCGCAACAGCACTAACATCATGAAACCACTGATATTTATCAGTTGCTAAACTTCTGCATCGTTCTGAACGGGTGGCATCATATATCAACCCAGCAAGCTGTAGCTGCTCGAGTAAATTAAGATTAATTTTTTCGAGAAGCAGAACATGTTGTATGAACGAGCTTATAAAATCAATTCAAATTGAGGAGTAGGAGTACATCTCCTAAAAGCAGATCGCCCTAAATGAAGTTGCTGATCCCATTGATTGATTTGTGGAATAAAGAATTTGATTTTTGCTCTAGTAAACAATCTTTGTGTAGGTAACTAGTTTTTTTGCCGTTTCACATGGTACGTCGAGACTAAAGATGACCCGTGGCGGAAACTGTGATGTGATCTGTTTAAACAGACACGCCTCCGTGAGCAGACAGAAAACGAATTTTCAAAGATTGAGTGAAATCGTTGTGCAAACAGAACAACGCAATTTTTGTCGTTTACTTATTGAATTTCAATCCCTATGATTAGATAAGACGTGCCTGTCACTTTTGTTCTATTCTCAGTTCTATTAGTTGCCATTTCACTTCGGCTCTAATGATATTAGCTTAACTAGCATCTCAACTCGTAATTTAACACCATTACAATACCGGATTGGTGCTTGACTGCTTGTTGACTGGCTCATGAACGTGATCGTTTCCTACTAATGGAAAATTCCAATTCAAAAAAGTTGTGGGAAACTTCCTAAGTCTGTTTGTCCCGCGGTGGTACATATATAACAGATGCGAATTTAATTTATTTCTGGAGCGGAGAGAGTGATTTGATGGTGGTTCCTGCTATCGCCATTCCCTCGTCACAAGGCGAAACAATAGCGAGAAGGAAACATTTATCTATTTCGCTAGGATGTTTTTGTGATATCATACGGTCGCGTAGTAATGTCTGCACATCCTTGCTTATCCACTGCTTCCCCGCAGTTTGCGGGAAAGGGCAAAACGGGCCTTCCCTCGCAGTGAAAGAGACCGCATGTCCCGATGACGCATTCGCTGCTGTCGCCTCATCTCAATAGTTTGTCGCCGAAACAGCGGAGGTTTTCTCTTCTCAGTGTCGGGGGTCTCCCTTTGCGAAGGGCAAGTGTGCACGTGAATAAGAGCATGCTGTGCGTAGCTGGAGTGGGAGGGATTCCCCATCCGAGCGCCAAAGAATTTACATAGCCGATATAAGGGCGCGACCAGCGACGGCTTCCCCCATCTTTTCTTGTCCCTTTCAAAACGTTCTCCTCGCACTTTCCTTCTACTTTGCCATCACCTCAATCACAGTTCCTTCCGACTGGTTCGGTTCGTTGTCTGCAGACATGCGATGTGCTGTCAGCTTGTCTGCCTGACAACATGATGCACCTTTCGTTGGCAAACTGAGTTTTACGCGCGTATGAGGCAGTTTTTCTCTGCCGAGCGCTTTGTTTATATACTGACTGCATTGTTGAGAAAGACCGCGCCTACTTTTGACTTCATGACAACGCTGTCAAACCCTTCGAACCTCCTCATTTTCTATGCCGTTTCGTAGTTGAGCGCGTATGAGTACGATCAATAGCTAACCTACGAATGCCGTCGATGTGTGCTTTTCTCGTTTTGAGCGCTGGTAGTTCAGTAGCATCATTCCGTGTGGCAGTTTTTTTATATTCGTATAGGTTGAGCTTCTGCACGCCTTTCTTTCTAATGTAAACGGGTTTTGGAGACGTCACTGTCACGCAACCACTACTTGAATTGTTGGCACAGTTTCCCTTTTTATTTCAGAGTTTGCAGTCACCGCGAGCATCGTCTGCTGAATATGAATATTGCTCGCTTCTCTCAACGCCTTGTGCGCAGCGGAGGTGCGTTGTTGCAGAAATCGTCAGGTATAGTTCAGAAATTTGTCTTTTCAATTCATAACGTTGGGAATTCAGCTTGGGATGGAAACTTTGTTATGTCGGTGGCTCGTATCTCTCAAACACAACAGAGCGATCAACGCAATTTTGCACATGTGGTCAAAAAATCAGCTTTGGAGCGGTCTTCTGCCGTGAAACAAGCAACTCCGAACGACAAAGCGTCGCTTGTTATCTTTGACAAAGACGGGACACTTATTTGCTTCCACAGTATGTGGGTTCCTTGGACACTTCAAACAACGAGAAGGTATTAATTATTCCTCCGTAAACAAACGAGCTCAAAGTTTAACTTATTAGACTCACTGAGGCGACCAAGTTGGACATCTCGAAGAAAGTGTACAGCCTTCTGGGCTTCTGCCCAATTGAACAAAAGGTTAAGACTGGGCTTCTGGCTGAAGGAACCATGGACCAGATTCGTCGAAGCATCGTTTCCCTACTAACTGAACACGGCGTCGAGCGTACTGATGCAGAAAAAATCGTGTTGTCAAGTGTGAAGGACTGCAACACTAGCTCAACCGAGACGCTGAAGGAAATTCATGATTTGCAAGATCTTTTTAAGCAGCTGGTCGATCATAAGGTCAAGATTGCCATTTGTACAGCAGACAGCCGGTAAGTGCACCTCTGATACTGCGTTTCCAACATAAATTTCAGAGAAGGTACTGTAGGAGCTCTTCGTTCTCTTGGTCTTGAAGCATACATTGATTTGATCGTTTGCGGAGACGACGACGGGGCGAAACCAAAGCCAAATCCACACAACGCCTTGTCTATATGTCGTGCGCTGAATGTCGATCCTAGTGAGACGCTGATGGTGGGCGACACACTAGCGGACATGGGAATGGGAAAGTCCGCCAAGCTGGGAGCGACCATCGGTGTTCTCTCTGGCATTGGAGAACACCATGAACTCGACCCTCATGCCGATCACTTGGTAATATTACATTGGAAACAGTTTTGTGATTGCGGTCGCCATTATAGGTTGAGCATGTAGGCGAACTCATGCCCATCGTTCTTGGTCAGAAGAAGACAGGACTTGGTGGAGGGAACAATGCGTCGGCGTGACCATCTTTAGCTGAATCTGCAGGCGGCACTATCGACTCAACTAATAAACAAGAATTCTACTAATTCAATGTATAAACTCCGTGTTAATTCCAATCAGTGAGTTTGCACTTGCTGATTGGACAGTCATCTTCTCAAAATATCACCACAGTAGCTTTTAGGGTTTCTCTTATGTCGGGTATATTTCTCTTTTGTGCTCATCACTTCTTTGCACAAGTTACCGCTGTCCGTTGTGTCTTTGACAGTGCATGAAAGTTCTTCTTTGCAAAAAATTCTTATTTCAAGCCTGCTTTCGTCAGCAAATTGTGTGTTTCTCCTGTCAAGTAAAACTAGGCAATTTGTCTGGGTGCACTTTATTTGTTAGCACAGAATGAACGTGTAAAGTCGACTCCTGTGGAGTATCCATTCAATCAATCGATATTCGATTAGTTTCAAACAAGATCTCAGTTCGATGCAAGTGAATAATCGATGCATAAAGAATGAAACAGTTTTTCTCGTTGTTTGGTATTTATTTGGTATCTACCTAGTTTATTCAATACTTGAATGCTCCGTTCGCTGTCATATGCAATGCTCAGCCGGGTGCTTTAAATTTACCCGGACTTTTTGAAGTGACGATGAAAATATATATACCGTGGGAAACTGAAGGTTTAGTGAATTTTCTTATTTATTATTTATTACGAATTTCCTATTATTCTAAATCAGATCACTGAAGGACAAGACGTTTATGCATCCATAATCGGTTATTATTTATCATTTACATATAACCGATTTGTGGCGCGCAAATACATATTAATTTATACTCGTACTTGTTATCTATCTATTTTTAATTTTGTTACAGATTCTTTCTCTGCATAACTGTCATTGTTATGCTTCTGAGAATCCACCAGACGGTCTTGCGGCACTCCAGAAAGTTTCAATCTGGAAAGCCTCTTCTTGGCTGGCAGGAGAGTTATCAGCAAGGCTTTATCAATCCAGATTTGAACGATGTCAAACCTACGCACATTATCGTTGGCGCAGGATCTGCTGGCTGTGTTTTGGTATCAGCTTTTACTGGTCTTTTTTGTTAATGTCGAATTTTAGGCAAATCGGTTGACAGAGAATCCAAATAATCGCGTGCTTCTCTTGGAAGCAGGTCCAAAGGATCATTGGTGGAATTGGAAAATCCACATGCCAGCAGCATTGATGTATAATCTATGCAACGACAAGTACAACTGGCATGTCAATATTGAAGTCAGGCTGTTGATTGACAAAGCTTTCCGTTTAGGTTTTATCATACTACTCCTCAAAAGCACATGGATGATCGAGTGGTCTATTGGCCTCGTGGACGTGTGTGGGGTGGATCTTCATCGCTGAATGCAATGGCATATGTACGTGGTCATCCTCTCGATTATGATCGGTGGGAAAAGGAAGGCGCTGAGAATTGGTCATACAAGTAACGGAATTTCAGCTCTGCTGATCATTGCGCTGTCTTAATTTAGGCACTGCTTACCTTATTTTAAGAAAGCTCAGTCGCACGAATTGGCTTCTCCTGACGGCGATTTATATCGCGGAAACAATGGCCCACTGAACGTGATGCAAGGAAAATGTGAAAACCCTCTTCATCATGCGTTTATGGAATCTGGGAAGGAGGTAAACTTATTTTACTTTGGGGTAACCTTGAATATCCTACGTACTACAGCAAGGAATTGGATACACTTCTGACATGAACGGATATCGACAGGAAGGAACTGGTCCTATGGATATGACTATTAAGGCGGGAACCCGCTGGAGTAGTTCAAAAGCTTACTTGTGGCCTGTATGCTTTCTTTTGCTCAAAAGTAACTTAAATTGTTTTTTAAATAGGCTTTGGATAGGCCGAACCTTTATACATCATCAGGAATCACGTGTACGCGAGTGCTGTTTCATGGAAAGAAAGCCATAGGTGTTGAGTTTATCCGCAAGATGAACTTTTATGGAACACAGAGCGTCGATTCCTTTAGCCGTGAAAAAGTTTACTGCGAAGATTCAGTGATTTTATCAGGTGGGTCGATAAATACGCCCCAACTTCTTATGCTCAGTGGTGTCGGTCCTGCGGACCACTTGAAGGTTTGTCATTACCACCTAAAACATAGGTGACATGCTGCTTACAGTCGCACGAAATTGAAGTTGTTCAAGATATGCCTGGTGTTGGATCAAACTTGCAAGACCACTTAGAAATTTACATTCAACAGGTGATATGCCATGATGTGGCCAGTTATTTTAATGCGAATGTTAACTTTGCAGAAGTGCACTAAACCAATCACCTTGTATGATCAGAGCTCTTGGAAGTTCCCACATAACATGGTACGGACTGGTCTGCAGTGGTTTGCTAATCAGACAGGTCTTGGTGCCAGCAGCCACTTAGAATCCGGTGGATTTGCACGTTCGTCAGAAGAGGTGATGTTTCTATGCAATGTACATGCTGACTTTGTTTTTGCAGGTAGATCATCCTGACATTCAGTTCCACTTTCTTCCCTCTACCGTACACGACGATGGGCGCGAAGTTGGTTCATGTCATGCATATCAAGTCCGACCACATGTTGTTCTGTCGTATATTTTTTACGCTTATAGGTGCATGTTGGGCCTATGCGTTCAAAATCGCATGGATACATTCGTCTTCAACACAAGGATCCTCGCCGGCACCCAATTCTTAACCCTAACTACTTATCTCACGACGATGATATGGTTGATTTCCGCAAATGCATAGAAATTTCGCGTGATCTTTTTGCTCAAAAGGCATTCGACGAATATAGGGGTGATGAAATTGCTCCTGGAGCAGAGTGCCGAACCGACCAAGAGGTTTGATTTCATCACATAATTTTGTTGAACTTATTGATTATTTAGATTGACGCATTCGTTCGGGCCAAGGCAGCATCCGCATATCATCCGTCGTGTACATGCAAGATGGGTGACAGCAGTGACAGTATGGCTGTAGTCGACGGAAAAACGATGGGTGTCCATGGTTTGGAAGGTCTCAAGGTACCATTCTGTCTTTAGCTTCTTTCTCTAACTTTTTTTGTTCAGATTGTTGACGCCAGTATTATGCCTTCAATTGTCAGCGGAAACTTGAATGCCCCTACGATTATGCTTGCTGAGAAGTCTGCTGACATTATCGCTGGTAACACGCCGCTTCCTGTGGAAAATCCTCCTATCTGGTCTCACAAATGATAGTTTTAGTTACGTCGGGTTATACTAATCTGTAGAGTTTGGCTCATGTTGTGCCTATATGTGATTATGTTTTGCTCATTCCGGTTCTCGGGGTTGTTTTTAACCTATTAGACTCGAATAGTTCATTATTTAATAAACTACTCCATTTGCACGCCTTTTGATGTCAGTTATTTGCACTCGACGCGTTCGCAGATTCATTGTTCAGTTCAAAATAACAGCTATATATAATAGAATTTTAAGTTCCCGTGAAAATTTACAGTGCCAATTTCATTGTGCCGTGTTGTCCAGTCTGAGTGAATCTTAAATGTCAACGGTGAGAGAAGTAAGTGAAAGGTACGCAGCGAAGCGCTGATAACTCCGCGATGTGCTAGATAAAGGGAAGGGCTGCTGTCCGGTAATGATAAGCGCCCGTCAGTGTTTTCTCTTCAATGATACAGTCTTGTTGTGCTAGCCGCGCTGTTCACTTCGAGCCAACTAGCACCTCGATCGATCACGAGCTTCGGCTCATCGACGTCTCTCGTCAGAATCTCACGTAGTTGCAGCTTCCATCTGCGTTTTCAAATAAACTAAACCAAGTGTTGGTTTTCAGTACATTACCCTTCTTTGTTGTCGATAACTGCGAAAAAGTCGAACATCTCATTCTCGACGGTAACAATCTGACGGAATACTTCTTGAACATCAATTTCACCAACTTGAAGACGCTCAGTTTGAACACCAACAGGGTAAGATCTTTATGCGTAGTTTTGCCTATTCTAACATTCGACTTTGAACGGTAGATTCGAGACGTCGGACTGCTGATGCAACTTGTAGCAAAGCGATGCCCTAAGCTATCCTTCCTCAGCTTGATCGGCAATCCCGGCTGGCCGCATCAGTTCTCAATTTCTAATACGCAACTCTACAAAGAATACACGTAAGTCTCACTGGTCATACGAAGCAGAAATATTTTTGTTTTTGTTAAAGTCGGTAAGTGAGTCGGTAATACGGGTCAGACCTTGAAAACAAGGCCTTATCTTCACCGAATATTAGCTATGAAAAACAAATAATTGCTATGCAAACACATGCTGAGCTCTGTTTTTTTTTCAGATGTGCTGTTGCGAAACTCCTTCCACGTCTGGAATTCTTGGACTCGTTCCAGATTACTTCACGGAAGTTCCTCGGTCCAACATGTCGCATATCGTAATCTTTATCAAAAATGTGACCAGTCACTGTAATCTGTTCTCTCTCCACACATTTACAACTAATTTAGATTCATTTTTGTATTGTAATGTTCATCCTTATTTCTCTATATGTGGTTAATTCAATAAATTGTTTCTGTCAGCGTGGTTGTCGTGATCAGAGAGGTTCAGTTACGCCTCGGTCACACCTAAGTTTCGAGAGGTTCTTAATATCGATGAGTGAGACTCTTGTGAGTCACGGAGACAAACGGTGATGTTTAACATAGAACTGGATTTCCGTTGACTCTTTGTCTGAGCCGACAAAGGCGGCCTTGACTTGAAATTAGATCTTCGTTCTTCGGACGACTGTATTCGAATATTGGTTTGCTGGTTGAGTACATCTGCTGCACTCAAAAATATAGTTTTAGTGTGGTCACCGATGTTCCATTGTGATTTTATTAAGTTGCGTATATTCTTCCGTTCTTAGATATTTCGTTCTCGTAATGGATCCCTCGAGAGAAGAGAGCAAAGCTGCTGAAACGGTGGTCAAGAGCACAGATATGGACGAAAAACTACAACAGGATGCAATAAGGACGGCTTCGATTGCAATGACCCGATTCAAAGTAGAAAAGGTTTTAAAAAATGTACTTCAAATATCAACATTCCTTCAGGATATTGCAACCTTTATAAAGGAAGAGTTTGATAAGAAATATACACCTAGTTGGCACTGCGTTGTTGGGCGCAACTTTGGGTCATATGTTACACATGAGTCGAACCACTTCATATACTTCTATATGAAGCATATAGCCGTAATGTTATACAAGACAGCGTTTTAAATGTTCGATAAATAAATTTCATTTCGTTAATTTATCGGAATTCTGGACATTTCACATTTTTTACAATAAAATCTTCAATAAATACAGAGTCTAAATCAACAAGAGTTAAGGCAATTGGTGAAAATTACAAAATCAAGAGGACAATAATATATACAAAACATTGAACAATACACGTAAGTACACCATAAAAGCGGTGCAGCTTATTCTTTCAGGAGACCTAATGGTACTTGAATGGGACTGAGATCAGCAGAACGAACAGAGAAGACGGAAACATCAAATTGACCGGTATGTGATGAAGAGTTAAACAATAATTTCTTTGATAACTCGCCGAGAGCTTCCATCGACAGAAAACGATGCCGAATCGCTATCTGCGTTGTCGTCAGTGACTATCCTCACACCAATAGATGGATCAAAGGATGGATCGGGTAGGTAGGGTCCATCACTGTACATACCGTACAGGCCGATTGGTTCTTTCGGACCGTGCAATACACGAGCCAGTCCATCCATGTAATCAGGATAACTCTGGACGTACTGATCATTGTGGAAATCATATCCGTGTTCACTTTCAGGGTTTGGTGACCAGTTATCAGTGCTCGGATCCCCGGAGCTGTAAAGAAATATGGACACGGTTGCAAGATCAGTGCTTACATTATGTTCTTCGATGGAAAGTCCTGCGCTGACCGCAAAGTGAATACGCCACTATCTGTTTGAGATCCATGAATAAGGGTATTCTTAGCATCTGTGTGCGGCATAGAAATCCGCTCTACTTGATCCCTAAAATATTTCGAAAAATTAAAAGTATGAATTGACAGGGGAAACCTTTTTAAGTCCTCTCTCTGAAAAGATGACGTCGACGAGGATTGTTTGGTGCTGATCAGCGAATTTTTTCTTCGATATTGTACAACGATTAGAATGCATATAGCCGTTAACAAGGTAGCGGTGGCTAACGCAGCAATTAAATAGATTAGAAAAGAAGCCGTATTATAAATCCTTTCAACTTAAAATGGTGGATGAGATGAAGACAAACAATAAATATAAACCAACCGTGAATTTCAGCACCAGCGGAACATAAAAACGGTTCTTGGCGTACGCAGCTACGAAGCAAGAAATACTCAGCTCCAGTGATATCCGTGATCTTGCCATGGGAAGGTTCCAAGCATCCAATACTGTACCAATCAACTTGTGACTCAATGCTGCGTTTCTTTCCAGAATAAACCATGTAACATAAAGGGGTTGCATTTGTTGACTAAATCACAAAATAATTTAAACTAAATCATTGAGCTAAGAACTTACTTCCAAGGCAATGCTGTGATCATCAGTATCATAATACCGTATATATGGCTTAGACAGACTTAGCGATATATCGACATCAGCAGTACACTCTTCCCTTAACGGACTCCATTCCGAATGACCGATCGAACTAACAGATCTTATACGATACTGAATGTGTGCTAAGGGTGACAAAGCCGTTAAGTTGTGGGACATGTAGGTTTTAAACGGAAATTCATTAGAAGATGAACCGTTAACATCCTAAAAGAATTAAAACAGATAAATAACAAATCGGATCTTTACCAGCACAATTTCCTTCGATACGTTTGTTGGATACAGAATGAATACCGTTGGCGTAGAAGGAGCATCTCGTACATCGAGAGAACGATATTCCAATTCAAAATGTTGCTCATGGCCACCATCGAAGCCAGGCTGCCAGCCTATTTGCATCCAAGTAGTACTCTTCTTCAGCAAGCGAACAAACTGAGGAACTTCAGGACTCCCTTAACAGAAACATGTGATTTTGTGTTATTCCGAAATTAATGCACCGACTTGATTCCTCCAGATAAATGGAGCGTTCTGATTTTGGACCATTGCCGTTCGTAGCGCGACAAATGTATTCGCCATAATCTGCTTTCACAGTCTTGTCAATTTGTAGAACTGATTCGTATTCGTCAATCGATCCATAAACTGCAGACGTGTGGAAGGATAAATCGTCCTCTGCCAAGGTCTGATCTACTGACCCACGAGTCCACGTAATTGTTGGCTCGGGTCGAGAAGATACACGACAAACAATCTGAGCCTAGAAAGCAGTGCATGTAACATAAAACATTAAAAAAATTTTTTTTTACTTTAGATCCAATGTCGGTAGCTGTTAATGATCGCCCGTTGAAGACAGGGTTCATAATCTTAGGAGCGTGAGAAATAGTAAGAACTGTTGTACGCTGATCCAACATTCCACTTCCTTCACTTTGTGCAGTGCAGGTGTAATTGCCTTTATCGCTCCAAAGGGCTGAGAACACCAACGTGCCACTTACGTGAGTCGAGCAAAACTCGCATCTAGAAATACCATAAGATGCGAATAGGTCATACAAGCACATACGGTGCACTTCGAACTGAATTCCCAGTTTCCCAATGATATTCAAGATCTCCAATTATATCAATATCATCCTTTTTCCAGGTTATTTTCGGTGCCGGATATCCTGTAGCTTCGCAAGACAATGTGACTCTGTCACCGCTTACAAACGCATGTGAAGCTTGACTAGAAGCTACAATTTTTGGCGATTCCACAACCTAAAATCAAGCAACTGGTTCTACAAAAAAGCTGTTACTACCAACTTACCAAAACTCGGAAATTCGCTTCCATTGCAACACCAATATCGTTGTAAGGGATGCATTTATAAATGCCATTGTGAAGCAGAGTCACATTGTCAACCACTAGTTGAGACAAGTGAAGATCGTGGTTCGATCCAAATTCTGTGTTGGAATGCGAAGGAACAATCCATTTGTAAGATGCTTTTGGGCTGCCCTCATCATCCAAACTGCAGGTGAGAACAATACGATCCCCAACTTTCACAAACTGAGTTGAACTAGAAATCACAGCATTGCCTGGCAGGTGACGAACCTATAAAATAATTGAATAGCGAAGGAAAAGACTTTGAACAAACATTAATGATAGCAGTAGCTCTTCCAGTACGCTTGACAGGAACGCTCGAACTATGCAAGTCCAATGTGTTAACGACTGAACACGTATAATTTCCGGCTTGTGTTCTACAAGAATATCGATTAACTCCTAAACATTTGAAAAACCCACCGTTTAATATCGTTAATCTGCAGGTATTTTCCTGATTGCGAGAAACCGTTTGGTCCTTCCCATGTGATCGATGTATTTACAGGTACAGGATTAGCATTAACAATACATTCAATGTTCACATTGTCGTCTTCAGCCGGACTACTCGTCTCCTAAACAAGTCACATACATAACGAGGCGAATCATTGAATTATCTTACCAGAACAGACACTATCGGTCCGTAAAGAACATTAACCGACAATTTGCTACTAGACTTGTCAAGCGAGTTCTCAGCAACGCACCGAAAATCTCCGTGAAGTCGCTTGTCTGCAATAAAGCTCCAAACAGCACCCGAATGGGTTTCACCGGTCGCTACGTGAATCCATTCGTACCGGCTTGGTTCCGGATTTCCTTCTGCTTCACACCGTAGTTCCGCCCTTTCTCCTTCTTCAACGTTGTATGGATTTGTTGGTCCAGCATGAACGCGAGGTGGATATAAAACCTTTAAAAACATTTTTGAACTGTGCAAATCGGATAAATCAACATACATTCAGTCGGTCGGAACTAACGGTTTTCTTTTCACCATCGGGCATCGCCTTGTTCCATATTTCACAAATAACATATGCCCCATTTTCGTTGGCATCAATTCGCCATCTGAACATGTGAGCTTAAATACATTCCACCAAAAATTAACTTACTGTAGAATTGATTTAAAAACGTTATTTGACAGCGATCTAACTTGATACCACGGTTCGGGAACAGATGTTTTGTTTTCGAACACCCACGAAAAGGTTGGCTCAGGGTTACCACCAGCTGTTTGACACTCGAAGGAGACAAGATCGTTTTCCTTAACTGCTTGTTTCGGTTGCTTTTCAAAAGTCGGTGAACTTGGAGGCACTAAACACAATATTCTACATACAAAGATGTTTCCCAAAAACCTTACCAACAACCACTATATTAGCGGGCCGAGTATCTTTCTGATTTCGATTTTTTCTGTCCAAAATTGAACAGAAAAATTTTCCATTGTCCTTATCGAAATCAACACTTTTGATTTTCAGATCGTACGTTCCAGAAGAGAAATCATCGATGAGAATATATTCGTCAGGAGAAAACGATTCGTGGTCACGGGTTATTAACCTGAAATCAACGTTAAACCTCCAGTTATTTAAACTGGAAAAAAGAAACCTCGGGGTTCCGTTTCCGTTCGCGACTCGTTGCCAAAAATGTTCATAGCGTTGACGATCACGAAATTCATCTCCGAACGAGCATCGAAGTGTTGGCCCTTCTTGTCCTGAGCCAACGTAATACGGTTCGTCTTGAGGTTGTGCGTTAAACGGTACAGCATCATCTAAAAGCGTACAAGTTACAACAAACAAATAACTTCAATTATCAATTCAACTTTTTGATTCCGAACATGAACTCATTTCACCTCACATCGCTATAATTATGATGACGACCTACTTACTGGAGCAAATCAATTTCTTCTTTGCGAGAGGAAACCTTTGAAATTGCGACCCAGTGTATAAAATTAGTTGAAACGCCGATACTCGAGGCGAAAATATAGAATATGTTACTACTTACCTGTAAAACCACATGTCTGATGAAGTGTTAGTAAGCCCAAGGCGATGATAAGAAAATTAGAAGTCATTGTTCGTATTCGAGGCACGCATCAAAGTGGGCCAATGTCCGCTCTTCAAACGAAGAATCACGACCACTCACTAAGGTGACAGTGAACCTGAAAACACCGTGAACAAAATACGCTTGGAGAAATGTGGCTCTGAGCACACACATAAATATGCATACAGAAATCAAGCAATTAACGCGGAGACAAGTAACGACAATTAAGTCACAGAAAACAAATAAAGGAAGTGGAAATCAACGAAATGTCAACTCAACAATCGGAATCCGTAAAAAACGAAAATGCGCGAGTGCATCGTGCAGTGCAGTCTTGAAGTGAGCACTAAACAACGAGAAACGGTCAGTTATCGCCGATTACAAAAATTATCCGTCCCTCTGCTCGTTTTCGGCGAGCGAGAGGTTCCAATGGAAAGAGAACACTGAGGGCGCACGAAAGGAAACCGCGACACATCAGTTGGTCAAACTATAAATTCCACTGTCAGTAGATGCAAAAGAAGATCGAATTGAAGATAACCACCACTAGAAAACGATGCCACACGATGCTCAGGAGAGCGCCACTTGCTGAATGCAAAGATGAACGCGAACGACGGCTAGTGACGCATCGCTCGGTATGTAACCGTGCGAATAAAGCATTTCCATTTTCGAAAAGTGTTGGTCAGAACAACTATGGTCACTGGTCCTGGATTCGACAAAATAATCATCTATACAAGTTCAGCGGAGAACTTTAACAACAATAATTTCTTTTCCAGTTCACTTCCGCTCGCAAAAGGCAATTGATGCAACTATGAACCACAAGAGAGCAATCATTATAAGTGTATGAAGAGCTGGCTGCTTGCGCCCATATGTTTAAAGGAGAGATTATCTATTCTCTGACACAAGAACAGCAGTTGAACATGGAGAAAATCGGCGGGGGCAATCCGGCAATGCGAAAAAGCATGTGCCAAGGAGGCAAGCAACCTCCCTATGGCACAATTACTGCCGACCACGCAAACGTCATTATACCGACCTTGACGCCAAGGTGTGCGGCGCACTGTTGCCCATCGCTCTCCACCGAGCACTCTTCGCGCGCCAGAGCGGGTAACACGTGCTGCTGCATGCAGATGTCCCTGTAACCGTCACGCATGCGCGAAGAGACGCGAACAAAAACATCGCGAACACCTTGCGCTGTACCTTGTCGTCGCCGCGAACATCATTCGGACACCTACCTCGCTTCATAATCGCACATTGTTTTGATTTGACCTCGACTAATCAGCGCTATAATTTAACGGTACGCGGCACTTATGCGCAAATGGCCGTCGCCATGTAACGCTCGCCTAATCCCCTACTTTCCTCACCTGATGCATGCTGGAAAGACGAACCCCTGCGATGACCATTGGACCGAATGCACTTCTTACTCACATGTGAAAGGGATACAAGAACTATGATGGATCACCAATCACGCTGGGATAATTGCATGCGCCGCGGGAAGTCTTCATGATCTTCTAGAAGACGATCGCCTTCAATCTTTTTCAAAGAATTGAACTAGTAAAGTAATACAGTAATGTACAGTAATGCACTACTAACTACAATGTTCTGTGCTGCCACACACGCGATAAAGTTGAAGAACATTTGCTCAGTTGGCAGCTGATACGAGAAGGTGGGTCATCAACAAGACCCTCATAAATAAGGACAAACATGTTGCCATTTGTACTAAAGATTAATTGTTTCGGCGGCCATAAAACGATCGGCAATGGAAGAGAATGCAAACGATAAGATAATTAACAATTCCAACTTCCAAACTACGTTTAAGTCGGCGGATTTCTCGATAGTTTTTCGAGAGAAGAGACGATTCTTTCCAAGGTAAAGCGATCAAAACACTACAGTAGGCAATAGCTCTAGAAATAGATGCGTCTAATACTGAGATCGATGATATCGCGCAGGAGATCACATCAGATTGTCGCGTGGCATATGTTGCATATCTGCGCGCAATGTCAGACAGCCGATCTTACTGACGTTTCCGATCGGTACCATGAAAACGATATGAGCAGCGCGCGCGGAGTTTATGCAAATGTGTACGTCGTCAATCTCCCCTAGCGCGCGCACAGTGCTTGCGGGAAAATGCAGCGTGCAAAGCGCCCTAGCTGAGCACTGCTTGAAAACTACAGTAATCGAACTGCACGCAGAAGACATTGATGAAAATCGTTTAAGTCAGTGAACTAGCCGGCCATTGAATTTGTGATGAATAAATCGCGCGATCTCCGTTCACTTCTTCACGGCCGCAGATTCAAAGGAAAACACGAATAAACGTTTCGCCAAACACCGTCAAAAAGGAGATTCCTATCGGAGCTCTCGAGGACAGATGCATATCGGCGGCGCAGCACAAACAGGACAAACGACGATGGCGATGCCGATGATGACAGTCTTTACTGCGATTAAGAAGGAGATCAACAAAATCGGAACTCATCATCGCTGCTCGCGTGTGTACATACAGTCTCAGACATATCGCGAAGAGCAATGACGAAAACACTTCACGAAACAAGGATGCGTACACGAGCCTCTCGATGGGTCAAGCCTCAAACCTAAGGTCTGTGGTTTTGAAGAGCTAGCATCTAGCGTTATAGTAATAATAGTTGCTACATGCGTCGCTTCACAGATACAGATGAAGCCTGTCCACTCGACAGACATACGAACTACTTAGCACTTTAAAACGGCGGTGCAATCGGACCATCCAAACGCAACAGACATTCTCTTTGTGCTCTAATCGCTTTGCTGATCGCAATGCGCTTTTTCTCAAAGCACTGCGCAGTAAGTCATCCTTACCAAAAACGGATTACCGTCCAATGATCGGTGAGTGAGGAGTTGCGGTAAGCGCAAGATGAAGTCAGCAAGAATGAGAGAAAAGCGACAGATCGACGCGTGAAGTCTGCGCGGAGCACCGGACAAGGGAGATCTGCGATTAATTCTCAGCGATTACAATTTCGCGCTCGCCGAAAAGAAAATTGTCTGGAACGCCGATCGTCCGAACCAAAAAAGAGCTTTTCCCTCGTTAACTCAATACGAAACAGAACTGCAAGAACCAGGATCCTAAAAAGACAAGGATTCCACGTACATCGTACACAAATACAAAGGAAACGTGTTGCCGACGGATTCGGGTACGAAGAGATAAAAACAAAAAGTGATGAGGACATCAACGGAAGCTTACGGTACTTTCATAGCAACGCGGACTGATGACAGTCGCACTCAAGATTGACAATACAAGTGAAATAAAACGTAAAGCTGTGCGAAGAGCCGTTACTGACCAGTGGAAGGAGGCAGAGGCCGACCGGTGGTGAGAACAGTGCGCAGAGGGGTATGGGCAGGTCGCCGAACGAACGCACACATAAATCTCATCACCGGTGCGCGCAGTACATAAAGCATTCGGAAACGTTATAGCTGCGAGTGGACGGTTTGCGGCCCCCGCCCGGAACACCTAATCGCCGACCGTTGCCCGAGTGACGCGAGGGACATGTTTCCTGCGAGGTGGGAAGTGCGCGTCCCTTTGTCAACTCTCGGCTCCGTTCGCAATGACCCACAACGACAAAGCATAATGTAAATAGAAAACAATAGGAATTACCAGAAGTATGAAGTGTGCCGATAAGGAAGATGACAGTATAGACGACAGCGAAGTTAAGAGACAGATGAAAGTGCCAAGTTGGAATATTGGCATAGTTATCCTTTTAAACGACAGTGCGCCATCTGTGACCGAACGCACGCACGGAAAATCTGATCTCTCAGAGGCGTGAACTTTTGCGTCAAAGCAATCTTTACGAGATCTCCGATTATCGAGGAACTGATAAATCGATCATAAACAATACGCGGTCAGGCTTTGGACGACCGACATAGCCGACCATAGTTTATTGTTTCATCCGCTAATCTCTTTGCGGCATCGATTAACAGAACAGAACTGCGACCAGATGAGTTTGGACAAAGCAACATATGTCTGTGCGACCATTCATTTGCTGTCTGTCTTGTTGCGATTATTTATTTCCTTACATCCTCCGGGGTTCGTCAGCGATGTTACAGTAAATGTTGATATAATTAATAATGCAATCCTAGCAACACAAAAACTAGCAAAGACCACTGTAACTAACTCGTCACACAATCAGGTTACATCTCCTGATGAGCAACACCTGCGCAATGTGTATAATGTGGCACCTGTCGGTTAAATGTCAACAAATGAGATGACAGTCATTATGCTAATTAACAACGTCTACTCTCGTTCGGGGGTTTCTTCTCACATAATGGTTTATTGTCCCAAATCCATAAAGCGGGAAAAATATCGAGCGATCTGAAGCAACATGATGTTAAGCGTGTCTTCGGAGATGCTGAGATGAGGTTGTCGGTTCGATCTAAGAAGACTGAGTATCTATAACTGACATATTTCTGCCGTCCTTCTTTTTCCACTTTGTACGACGGTTTTGAAACCAGATTTTAACCTTAAAACAGAGAGGACCACTCTTTAACACTTCAAATGTTGGTCAGAAAAACCTGCGTTTCAGTCACATTCAAGTTGCGTGCAAGCTGCGACCGTTCGCTTGACGATAGGTACTTTTTCAGCTCGAATTGCTTCTCAAGTTCAAAGATTTGCCGACCGGAAAAGGTCGTTCGCACTTTCTTCTTCTTTGCAAGCAATTTCATCGGACGCGCGTTGCTCATCTCTCTCTTGTTACGATCTGCTTTGTATTCGTCTAAACAAACGATTGTAAAAAAGCAAACTGTGCGGAAACGATCTCACTTGAAGAACGGAGTTCCTGTGAGTTTAAGCCTAAGATGTCGTTAATGGAGTAAGGTGTAGGCTTTTTTTCGGGTGGAAGTAGAAGCGCGTTCCACATAGGGTTTACGGGAATCAAGGGTAACATCATCTGAGGCGCTAGAAGGAACGAAGGCGGCAGCAACGCTCGTTCCATCTGCTCTTGATGTAGAAGATGCGCAAACATAAAGAATCTCCAGGTCTGAAAGTAGAGTATTTCAAAGAAGATTCATTGCAACTTTGGAAGCGTAAAAACATGGCGCTTGAGGCGTCGATTGCGGCAAGTTTGCTGTTGGCCCCTCCTCTCAAGCGATCTGATTTAATTACCGTGATAGACACTTGTGAATTCGTTTTCGGCCCTAATCTGACTCTCTACCGTTTCGCCACAGTGGGCACATCGTCGAAAACATTCCGACCACGCCTTGCTATCATCTGTCTTTAACAAATCCCATGGGCAAATTTGTTAATGCTTAGTGCGCTTAAGGCAAATTGAACAGATTGTTGATTCCTAAATTGGATTGAAATCAGCGAGGCCGTTTGCCTCGAATCATTGTGCTTATAGACGAGCGATATGTCTTGCATGGAAAAGGGAGTGAGAGGGTTTTTATTCTCTTCATACAACGTAAATCAAAACCGGAAATCCCTCTATTTGTACAGAACCGTCAATCTTAGTTTGATTATCACAGATGCCATGGGAACGCCGTCCACATTCGCCATTTTTGTTCTCTGAAACTTGAATCCACTGTGTTTAAGATGAAA
Organism: Steinernema feltiae; assembly: GCA_007213375.1. Classification (NCBI taxonomy): domain Eukaryota; kingdom Metazoa; phylum Nematoda; class Chromadorea; order Rhabditida; family Steinernematidae; genus Steinernema; species Steinernema feltiae. The sequence continues at coordinate 242,325 of MQUG01003098.1, read as the reverse complement.
TTGAATTCTATGGTTAAACAACGTTTATTATGTACCGATTAGACGTATTGCAGATACAGGTGGAGAATGTACAGCTTAGCTGCCTTGCTTGTTCATCATAAATATACGAGAAGAGTACTCGCATAGAATCGAATAATACAGTAAAGGTGACGAGCGCGAGAAGAGAAACAGATGGAGAAAGCGGTTTTGGGGAAATGAGAAAAATCGTGAAATCATGCGAGAGAATGAGAAGTGTAAAACTAAAGACGCTTATTAACAACAAACATTTGACGGAACGCAGGAAACATCATAGCTGAAACTGCTTCACAATTATGGTTTGCTATCGAAGAACGAATAGGTTGGATTTTCATATCCGTTGACTTGCATTCCGCTCACGTGGCGTTCTTCTGGAGTGCAAACGTCGACCTTCAAAGAATGTTGCAAGTGTGAGAGAAAATAGAAAAAAAGATTCATTTACCTCAATGAATCCTGCTCGCTGTAGTCTTCGGCGCTCAAAGACCACGGAGAGAACGCCAAGGAAGATCGTTCCCGTGATGACCATGACAATGACGTAGGGGGTATAGCTGCGCACAAAGGCAGAGGATTCTTCGCCATCGGCTTTGTTCTGAACGAGGGGCTGGTGGCGAGCATAAGCGGGAGGTGCAGTCAGATCATGGACTCGAACAGCGTCACTGCGGATCGGTTCTACAACAACATGCCACTCGCTGTCGTCTTCTTCTTTCTTTCCACTCTTGTCCTCCTCGGCGTCATCGTATTCGATGTCCTCGTCATCTTCGTCTTCGTCGGAATCGCTTTCTTCATTGTCTTCATCAACTGCGGTCTTCGCTGCATCTCCCTTCTTCTTGTCTTCTTTCAAAGTTTCCGTTGAGGACTTCACCACGTCGTCATCTTCTTCGGAGTCGCTGGTGTCCAAAAGAGTCTGAAATTTGCAATTAATCTCCGCGTTGCGGAATGAGAAAACGCACCTTTGCTACGATCTGCTTCTTCGTTGTTGTGGTAGGAGCAGCGGTTGTCGCTTCTTCGCTTATCAAAGGCTCCTCGTTTCCACGAAGGTCATCATAAATCTGCTTGTACAGATTTATGAGTTTCTCGTTGTTTCCGGTTTCTCCGAGCTTCAGTAGTTCCTCACTCGAGATTTCGGGGGTGTTTTCGCGCCGATATTCTCGCCAGAATTCAACTAAAACAAGGTTGTAACTTAAACGGTGCAAGGAATACTAACCTGCAATAGGTCGGACTTGCTTCTCAAGATCGGGGAAATCGCGCAACATGGCCAGAGTTCCGTTGATTCGAAGATCAATGTAGCGCAAACGGTAGAGCAGAATGTCTTTGAATGTTTCTGCTTCATCTTGATCCGAGCGGAGTAGATGGCGATAGCGATTAAGCATATGGGTGCGATCTTTCTCTTCGGCTCTAATGTAAGCTTTTAGTGTTTTCAATACGCTTTGCTTGTTCGGCTTTCCGACTTGAAGAGCAAGAGCAGAACGGTAGTCGTGAGTAGCCTTAATAGAACTCTAATTGTTGTTTTATTGGAGATTCTTTACCTGACGCTTTTTCTCATTGAGAGCAGCCTGTACGCGCTCTTCGTGAACATCTTCAATTTGCTTGCGCTGCTCACGATTCTCTTCCTCAAGAGAGGCGACGGTTTTGCGGAAGCGGGCAACCATTTCCGTCTTGAACTTTTCCGCTCCCTTAGGATCGTCGACCTTCATTTTCTTGTAGCGTTCCATCAAAGCAGTCCACTCGTTAATGACTTTGGCAACCTTAGCGCGATGTTTTTTGTCAAGACGCTTTTCTGCGTCGCGGAAGTTGTCATGCTCGTTTTCTAAATCAATTTCCTTGAAGTACGCGTCTTGCATGACAGTTTGATCCGCTGAATCTAAAGCAATTCATTGAAATTTGAACAGGACACCTCGCATTACCTGCTTCGTCGTCATACTCTTCGTAGTCGTCATCATCATCGTCGTCGTTCTCGTCGTCGTCCTCGTCGTCATTGGAAGACTTGGAAGGAACTTTCTCCACAACAGTGCCGCTGTCTTTTTGCTCTGAAATTGCGCGATTGCCTCTTTCCTCACTCTGTGTGGTCTTACGGCCAGTTGTTTCTCCAGGACAGCAGACGAATTCAACACCGCGGAACATGTCGAGACCACACGGCTCGAGCATAGCATATGACTGCACTTTCATTGGCTTCGGTTCGCTCTTTTTGATGCATTCATCGCCAGCAACGGATTGCCAGTAGCTATAGTCTTTGCAATAGCTGCGGCCGTTGACATGACCGAAACGGCAGCCATGGGACACTTGTAGAGCTTCCGAGCGGAACTCGCCGACTGCAATCAATGAGCGAAATTAACCGCTCGTCCCACAGTTTATTGGAACTTACCAACGCAGCGGTAAGGCTTAACGGTGTGCGCGAACTTGCATGCTTTTCCGTCTTCGCGACACCACTTCTCAACGTTGACATCGTGGGCGTACTCGACGATATTTGTAATGTTTTCACTTGGATAGACCTGCAAATAGCTGGTCGAATCCTGTCATAACAGGCAATCATTATTACCTTGCGACAATATTTCAAAATGTCGAGTTTTCCTGTCAAGCAAGTGGCGTATCTGTCAGCGTCCGATTGCCACGTGCCATCTGCCGCTTGATATTGGTTACGATAGCCGCAATGGAATGCTACCAAATGGACAAACTTTGCGTGTTCGCGGCCGTCTTTCTCGTTGCTATCAACTGCCGCAGAAACACTCTGAATTGGAAGCGTTATTGGTCTAATTTAAATGAATAAAGAACATACATCAATAGATGATGCTGCAACAAAGGGAGCGAAGAGAACTAATAAGAGCAGCCGAGTTGAGGCTGCCATTGTGCCTAAAATGCTTTGAATAAGCTCGCTGGTAGAGACGGCGACGGAGAGAGCGCGCGCGGAGACTTTACAACGCGCCGCTACCGGACACACCTTACACAGATTAAAATAAAGCTAATGCCTTACATATTCACACACGCCCTAAGAGACTTGCGTAGCCAACGTCAAAAACGTCTCCTAGGCAACGGCATTTAAGTTGATTCGAATAAAGAATTAATTCACTGCGAGGCCTTTGAAGGATACGGTAATGCCAAGTAGCGAGGCCGGCAATATTTGAATAACAGATATTTATGATTCCTATTTCACAAAGAGCGAGTGGTGCGCGAAGAATTGCTGGGTCGGGTGTGACAATAAACAGCGTTCGAGGGAACGGAAAACAATTTCGATTCCAAGGACCAATCGGCATTTACGACAACTGGAACTTTGCGGGCCGTAGACTGAGATATTGTGACCGTGTCGTTGAAAGCTAAGTTCTGACAGCAAATTCTATGATTTTCTGCTGGGGCGACGTGAAAAGCGCAAACGCTCTGGCAAAAAGGAGTCTACGGGCGCCTCGCGATTGCTAGAAAATGTAAACACGGTTGAATTTTGCCATATTAGGGAGGTTGTCGCGCCGAAGTCGGAACGCAAATAGGCGCTAAGAAGATTTCGACAAGACTGAGGTAACAGCGAATGCGCGCAAACAAAGATTCAGAAATTAAAATGGGGGCGAAGGCATCGAACATGAATAAGAAACAAGTCTGCTGCGCGAATATTCCTGCGGTCGAATAGAAGAGGAAGAGGCTAGAACAACAGAAACGAGAAAGAGGACGACGCATGGCGAGGAAGAAGATGACGCGGACAGAATTGCGTTGCAATGCATCGAAGCATTTTCGGCGGCGCGTTCGATAAGTTCCAAGCGGCCAATTTCACATGCATGCCACTTATCGCGACTAGCTGTTACCACCCCACACACATTTATTAGACTTTTTCCTCGGAACGCAATCAAAAACATGCAAACGTTCGGTCTTTTGAGTGACGGAAGGGTGCAGAGTAACTGTAACACGAACTGAATTTCTGACTTTCGACTCTTTCACATTCTGGCCACCGCATTCCCATCGCTTCCTCCTCTCAATGAATCAGCAAAGAAAACACACCAAACGCAGCCCACAATAGCGGCGCAGTATTGTTGGCACCACCAGGTTCTACGCTGCGCTGCGACAAGCTTCCTTGCTCGAAACCAGCCACTATGTCGAACTATTAAAAGACCGGTTCACGTCTGGAAATGACATGCGTCAGCTAATCGCAATCGCGTTACGAATATTTTCCTATAAACACAAATCAATTGATCTTTTAAAATCATCTCCTTTCGTATACCTTCTGTACAGTATGGACTGAACCTCAATCTTTTGCGTTTTGTTCCAAACGAATCGATTGAATGAGGTGCGCGCGGAAGGTATTAAGGAAAACGAACCGCCGCATCTATACGATCTGAGTCACCACTGAAAGGATTCGTGCAACGAGCAAACTGGCTGAGAGCCGACAGTCGGAGGAGAGGCGAGTTAGAATAGTCTTCCCTACACCGACAGACGTACAAACTACAAACAAGGCTATATCGCCGCAGAGAGGGCCGCGAAAGCAAATGATCAATGGCGTTCGCCGCAAAATGTCAAGTGGAATGCAAGCGAGACGCAGTGCCACGCAACGAGAGGAATTAAGGGAAAGTGAAGGAACAGTCATCGTCTTGACATGACTCCATGGAGCATATTCAACAAAGGATGCCTTTGCATAACACATTCGAAAGTTCCCCGAATCAAACGATGAAGCGAAGACAGAAGTTATCGTGGATGGGATTTCGTGCGCTGTCAGTACGACCTGATTTGCGAATCAACGGGCGCCATTGAGAAACCCATTGCGGTAGGAAAAACGATTGCACATTGATCGATATTCAAGTTTTTGGTTTAGTCACTGACCGTGCAGCCCACACCGCTTCGTCGTCCTCCAATCCTCTGTTCGCCATTTATGGCGTTTTCAATAATTGGAAAACGACGGATTGCAATTTCAATCAGCAAAATTCGATTATCGTTCGAACCTAATGCATATTCATAAACTATTTGAACTCAAATCGTGATTTCACTCATCTCCGACCCTTCTGAACACGACAATCAAACAGTTGTTGCGGGATATACGTAGGAGGAATAAGCCTCGGTATTGTTAGAAAAGTGATTATGACTCTTAATCCCATTGTTTGATAGGGTTCAAACTGAAAATTAGCTTTTGACATTGGCAAGAGAACAGTTCCGCATAGGTGTTGAGTTCATGGGGCATAGAAACTGAATACAAACGCGCAACGCACTCGTCAGTAGGCGCATTATCGATGCAGAGTTGGATAGTGGTTGCCGATCGACGTAGAAACAAGCGAAGAGAGTTGCAGAGAAGAGAACGAAAGTGCGAAAGTGTGCGATGAAGGATAGGGAAATGCGAAGAGAGAACGAGCGAGGGAGAGAACGTCGACTGAAAAGGTCGTTGCAAGCACTGAAAGCGCCGGGATATGAGGGAGACCGCACTGACTAGGCCGTCTGCACACAACGCCAGACAAACAACTCGCCATATTCACTTACACTCGTAAATCCTTGTTCGGCAATGGATTGAACGGACAGGTTGTGCGGTTCTCAACTCTTTCCTTTCGAAGTCCGAGAGGCAAATTTGAGAAGCAGAGAACGAGAATTCCCTTCCCTGGTATAATGTTCTTTTCATAAAAATTAAGAGAACGATGATGTTCTGACAACTTGTGCCAGTTATCATACCCCTTAAAGATGAGCTAATTGTAAGTGCAGAGTTTTGAACAACAACTTCTTTGATATGACGATCGTTTCGATATCCGCTTAAGGATTGAACGCTTTAATCTGTCTTGGGATCAAACTAATTCACTATGCGCGACAAACTGTGGTCGCCAGAATAAAGTCCACTTTAATCCATTGCAGGCAGCGACTTTGGACTGCGCAAACATTCGCCGCACCAGAGGAATGCATCTTCCAAACGGGGAGAAAACAAATTTCGCGCAACTAATCGTCCACAGAGACGCAAACGGGTGGCAGTCATTAGAAAGCGGCTAAGGAAGTACACGAATTGTGTGCTTACCAAAAGCGCTTTTTCTATGCACATGAACCAATGGAACGTGAGAACAGACGAAGGCGGAAAAAGCAAAGTGCAAAAGACATGAATTTCTGTGCAGCTTAATGAACTCAAAATTCGAGAAAGTAACCTTTAGAAACACGACTCTCTCTGTGTTCTGATGTCTTCTGCTGCTTCTTGGTGTAGGCTCATCGCTAGAAATCTTCTTTTATTCAACTGAAAAGACAACAGACTGATGTGAATGAACAGATGTGACAACTCTGTGTTGCAGCCGATCCGACTCCAAACGGAAATTCGATTGAAAATTGAATTGCCGGATAAGGTGCACTTTCACCGAGTTAAACGACGGAGAGCACCATTGGGAGTACACGTGTTTGGCATGAAAGAATACGGTCTTCTTAGACCCCTGCATCTCGCAATTCGAATGCAAAGTCTCTTTTCTTTCAATTACAACTTTCAACAGAAGGTCCGCGCAGGAGTGAACGAACCGCAACGGACGTTAAAGGCTATTTAAGGGTGCTCCAGTAGCGCACACAATCTTCTCTAATTGTCCTCATCGTCAAACGGCCGGCCGACCTGCCGTTTATTTGACAACAAATTGCGACATAATTTCAGGAGTATCTAGGGCACTCAAGTGAGTTGACTTACCTTTAAATGCACTCCTCGCGACTAAACGGACAACTTAAGGCCGTGGTCACTTACGAAACGTCTCCTCCGCATCCTCTTCCAGCCAGCGTTCCTTCTTTGTGCGTCACTTCAGCGTCTCCTCAGCCAATGGTCATTCTTGCTCTGTCTTCATGTACTTCAATCTACATAAAACCAAACTTTTTGCTGTTCAAAACTGTGTCACAGTTCAAAATTACGTATAACCAATGTGAAATTGCGTTTCACGTGTAATTTCAATTAACGTTCCGTGATGACCTTTCTCAGCAATGCCAATTAAACTTTTGAGGGCACAGAAACGTATTTAATATCAGCACACAATGAAACTGTCGTTTCAGCATCGTGCGGGATGTTCTTCTTGATTCTGATTGCCACAACTCTGTCGCCAGTCGCGTTTGCTGCGAACTTGACCGACAAACGAACGCAATGCGGGGACCATGCAGCTCCATCGGGCATATTCGTTGACAAACATGGAATACCAGGTATAAAAGAAGATTTTGCTCTGGAATCTCTTCTAAACTTTGCAGAACTCTTTTGCGAAACACCAATTTGCTTCATGGCGCCATCAGAAGAAAGCCGTTTTGGTTCAGTGGTAAGCAATGAACATTCTATTCCACGTTTCTCTCAAATTTAGAAATGCTCCAACGAATTTGTGCCTACGGTGTGCAAAGGAAAGAATGAGTGGACGGGTGGTCTGATTGATTCGAATAACGGAACACACCGCGTGTATGTTGTATGCGATTCTGCTCGTTCAAAGTATCTATCTTCTTTCAGACTGAAAACGGAGTGTTGCGAATACGACGGCTTGAGTCGAACAGCTCGTTCCAGAACACTCACTTTGAAGGCGGGTGAGAGTTTCCGCGGTGGTGCAGTCAAGTCCGCTGGGCACATCACACATTTCGATGTTGTGAAAGAAGTTCGAAAATTGGTTTCTGCTCACAACAAGTAATTCTTTTGCTCTTCAACGGCGTGTATTTTGTTGTTTAGGGTGAAATATGAAATATCCGTCCAGCGAATGTGGTGTCCAAATGCGGAAACGGATGAAAAACTGAGTGATTGTAAGTTCCCACGTTGTGTCGGCTATTTCTATCAGCTTTTAGCAGTCGTCGTTCGGGATGGTGAAGATTACGAGTACGGAGATGATGGAAAATCCGTGGAATATGCCCCGTACAACAGACTTTACAGAGGAAACTCACGCAGACGTTATCCGATGAGGGATCGGTATGAAAGAATGCAGCCGCTCGCATTATCTCTACTTTCCAGGCTTCGCGTCTCTTCTGGTCACCAAAGTCGGGAATTGATGCGTTTCCCAAGACGAAGGATGTTTGCGGCACGTAACGAACAGCTCTTTCCTCTGCAAAGCGATGACTACGATTTTTATGAAGGCGACTTTATGCCGGTCTTCTCACGTCGATCAAGGCTTGTTCTTTCATTGAAAAACTGAGTTGCTAATAGGTTCATAGCAGATACGGGAAGCCTGCATACTTGATTCACAGCCGGCCGCGCACTTATTCGGACACAACGTACGATGGAATTGTTGAGAATGTCGATTACACAAAGGAAGTCGTTCGATCAAACCGTCTTCCGGCGTCGTACAATGCCGCTGCGCAGGAATATGCCCCAACCACGCTAACAGTGGCGCCAACTGTGGCGCCATCTGCAGCTGGACAAGTTTGTGCTTAATTGAGGTGAAGAAGACATCACTGCGCTATTTCAGGGATATCCGGTGGCTGCACAACAAGCTCAGTACGCACAACCACCGTCGAACACAGCTGTCGCATACAGTAACCCTGGTTGTGGAGGGTGCAGTTCTGCAAATACTGCACAACAGTCAGGGAACTACCCGGTTGTGCAACAAAGCGCTCCTAGCTCCTACAGAGCATACGGCTACGATCCGCAAGCCTACAGTAATTATGCGGGTTATGGGGTTTGTCCTTTCTTTTGTGGCTTTGAACAACTGGACGATTCCAGGGAGCTGGTGCCGCCGACTTGAACAGTGCTTTCGGAGCGCTGCAGTGCTTCAGTGGAAACATGACCGTGCAAACTCCATCTGGACGGAAGCGAATGAGCGAATTGGAAGTGGGCGACATGGTGCTTTCCATCCAGGAATCGCTGGTAGGTCAGATATCAATAAATGGTCTATTGCTCTTCTTGCAGGTCTCTTACTCTCCTGTCGTCATGCATCTCCACAAAACGCAAAATGAAGACGCTACTTTCAACCAGATTGAAACGGTAAACTCCCGCATCCACTTCTTTTTGACGAAATGATATTAGGAAGACGGACACGAGTTGGAGCTGACCGATTATCATCTAATCTACTATTCGAAGTGTGAAGGCGATCAATCTAAGAATATACAGCTTCTACATGCTCACAAAGTGCGCGAAGGGGATTGCGTCTATGTGATTCCCGAGGGAGATAGTCGCCTGAAGCCAACTAGAGTTACTCGCATATCAAGGGTTAGTTCAAGCTTTGTCCGTTTCATAATGAATTGCTTGAAGGTCGAACGAAGGGGCATTTATTCACCACTGACCGCTTCCGGCGACATTCTCGTGAATAACGTGCTTGCAAGTTGTCACAGCAACATGGCCGCACAGACTTTACAGCAAACGTTCTTCTCTTGGTGGCGCGCTCTAAACCGAATGGTCACCAAGATGACAAAAACTGAGATACAAGAGGAACACGATGTGCCCTTCGGCGTCGGATACCTTTCTTCCGTGATAGATATCTTGCTACCGTCATCGATTTACATCTAGACAGATGAACCCCAATATTGGCGTTTTTCACTCAACATTGCCACATAGTTCGGATTTGTTAACTTGACAACCCTAATAACAATAAAACAACGAATAACATTTATGTTACACATCCATCGGAAGACAGTGATAACGGGAGATCAAAGTAACTTCAAGAAGATCTTCCTCTTCAGCGATGGTAGCATGCGCGGGTGTCGCCAACACAGCACGAGCCGGAGTGCGACGGCCTCGCTTCGGAGGAGTCTGAGTCACTTCAGGCACATCTTCGGGATCACGAGAAGCAGATCGTCGGGTCGATCGACGCAGTGGAGTGATAACAGCCAATTCGGGGGGAGGGGGAATCAATGGACTGCGTCGGTGATCGAGTTGAATGAAGACGATAAGGCGAGTGCGCAGAAGGTCTGCGAAGTGAAGAGCCGCTTGCGCTGGTAGGTCGTTTAGATTCGCTTCGACTTTCTTAATTTCACCGTTTTCAGCGGCCCTCACTTGCGAATCAGTCGTCGGGTGTTCAGAGAATGGATCGGTGCGCGAAACACAGCCAGATTTTCGGATTATGGATTCAGCGATGCGTCGAGGGGAGAACAACGGACGTTCCTGTTCTTCCAATGATGATCCGCTCAAACTTCCAGAAAAGTTCCGTTCTTCCCTGTCTGGTGAGCTCGAATCCGCAAAAACATCACTTGAAAGTGCTGGATAAGGAGTTTAAAACGGTCATTTTAAAGACGTTCAGTGGGCAACAAAGACCAGGACTGCGGTTTGCTTTTACGTGTTTGATCGATGTCCGAACGATTTTGGTGCTCAAGGAAGGATAAGGACTCGCCCTAGGAGCAATGCGGTTTGCTTTCTGGCTGCTTTGATGTCATTTTGAAGTTGTTCTTCTGCTTTTCTGAGTTGAATCAAAGCGTATCGGCACCTTACAGCTCACAATCACACTTGTCAGCCAGACACACTGCCGCCGCCTTAGCCCGCGTTAATGGTCCACTTGTTGGATTTGCGGCTGCCCACTTAATCCCTTGCGGGCCGCCACTTTTTTCCACCATTGTACACTCATTTGTAGTACTTGCGGCCAATTAATATCGTTACGCGCGAGCGCCATTGCCACCGAGTTCGTTCTTTTCTTCGAGCGGAAGCCACTCGCTGGCCGTTAGTCACTTTTATTGGCTGACAATGTGTCAAGTGCGCACTGCAGACGTGGTGGTGCCTTTGATCTTCAACCACCACTCCAACACCCAACAACAATGCGCTGAATTCATGAAATTGAGCTTTGCAGAATCGTTAATTCTAAACGTGTTCCTGTAACATCATGACGTGTTTGTTACTTGGAAGTTGCGGTGGCAAGATTCGAAGAGAGCCCACCAGAGTCGGCAAATGATTGATTCGCTTGTTAAAATGCAATAAACGTTTGTCTTTTGCGTTTGGCAACTGATTGCTGCAATTAATCTCAAATTTACTGTGTTAGTACATGAGTAATAAAGAAGAACACGTTTTATAGATACAGTATCCTGTTCCTAGTGGTAACACCTCATTAACAATGATATTAAGCACTATTAAACAGCTTTGGCTAATTGAACAGCGCTCCCTCATGAAATTCCTTCCATTAAACCATTTAATTAAGGTCCAGTTTGTGCCAATTTCGTCATGCAATGTTAATCACCAAATTAGTTCGCAATCTTCGTTTGCCTCATTTCCACAGTATGCCGACGGTGGATGGATGCTGTATATGCGACCAGAACCCAAAGCGCTGTGTGTAGTGAGACTACTCAATCCGTTAATTGTTTTCATCCATCCACGGAGACATATTACATGAATAATACTAATTGAATAATGTTATGATAATGTGTCCTCTGCTGTTCAGGCTGCGGCAATAAATTTGCGCTTGTGGTCACATATCTTGAGCCACATTGTGAGATCCGATGCAAGTTATTGGCGGATCGCGGTTGCGCTGATCTGTGGACACGAGATCGGTTTGATCGGTGGTGAAAGCCACCCGTCGTCATCAAAAGCGCATCTCATTTCGTCTATAAAAACGATTACTGGCGGCAACATCTGAGAATCATTCTTATGCAAACCATCAGGGCGCTGAACACAAATATAATGGGCTACGTCTGACGGTAACTGATTTCCGTTGAGACGAAAATTTAAAAAAAGTTCTGACAATGTGGAGAATGTTTAACTATAACATAACGTCTATCGCTGTTACCGTATGAATGGATCTTGCACTGTTTATTATAAATTACATACAGTACATGCACAAAACGTCTTTCTCTCACAAACGGAAACATTCCAGACTGTTGGAAGAGGAGAAAAGTTATGAAAAGAAGAGTGATGCGGGAGATGAATCGTTGGGAGTAAGTGATTGGAAAAAGTAGAAAGGAAGCTGAGTTGCTCCGAAGTGCGCGAAAGTTGACGCTGCAGGAGATGTGAGTGTCGAGCAGGAAGCATTTGCCATCGACGAGCTGCTGACGCGTTTCTTCAGAGAACTTCCAGGCACACCGATTCGAGGTGACGTCGACTCTGATGAGCTAGAAGAGGTCGGCGGCGCGTTTGCATCCATTCCTGGATTGTGTTTCTTCCATTTTGTGCGACGATTTTGGAACCAAATTTTCACCTAAAAATGTCTCACACGCTACGGCTTTGTTCACAGATGGTCATTGTGCAGTTTCTCCTCAGTTCTAACATGCTAATTAGCGGACGTGGGAACGAAGAATTTAGTGAACTCGTTGTTGCACTGCTTAGTAAGAACGCTCGTGTACGTGGGTCTTTTGCTTATCGTTTGGGCAGCGGCACTTTAAAGCTAAACAGTTATGACGATGAATCAAATGATTGAATTGGAAGCAGATGTTCTTCTGATAGGCCGACGAAAGCGACAATTTAGAAAGTGTGAATACTTGAACAGCAAAATCGAGACGTTACCTGGGTTTCTGAGAGCTGTAGTGCCATAGCCAGACTCACGCGCTCGCACACTGTCAGATAGCGATTTGTTTTGAATTTATTTTCAAGTGCGACAAGCTGTTCGTATGTGAACGCGGTGCGATTCCTTCTTGTTTTCAATTCCTTCTGGGCATCACTTCCTTTTGCACCTTAAACATTCGAGTAAAACCAATAAGCGAATGACACTAATTACTAGAACAGGGACCCATGAATTGTTGCGCTTGTGGTGATGATTCTTCTGTGTCGCTGAGATCGTTAGTGGAAAAGCTTGAATCGTCTGAAAAACGGGGACCCACACAGCGTGAATCGGACTGTTGAGAAAGCAAACCTTCTTGGATCGACGACTTGGAAGACGTCAGCAGCGCTTCCACAGAGAATGTTTTCAAAGAAGACATAATTTAAAACTGCACTTTCTCGATGAATGAAGCTGGTCCAGGTTAACGCAAACTATAAGGATGTCACATAAATTAGCTGGTAAACTCGATGAGCTGAGAGGCAGTGATTGGAGCGCCTCCATACAACAGCGCCGCCCCTAAGGAAACTCCGCCTTTTGCAGTGATATGCTCCCTTTTGATCGGATTTCTTTGAGGGCCGCAATAATGTGCTTCTAATAAAATCTGATTCGAACATTTCGGTGAATGTGTTGATAGTTCAAACGAAAGTTTTGCTTAGCAAAAAGAGTTGTGTGCAGGTATGCAATTGACACTCGTTTATCGCAAATAACATCAGAAATAAATTTCGCATTTTAAATTGCAATTACGCAGTTTTCTTTGCTTGGTAGGCAGCAACCCGTTTCTTGTGAATACCAAGCATTCCGAACGGAACGAAGACGGTTTTGAAGAGAGAGAAGCCGATCAGCGTTCCAAGTGCAATCTGTATGTCGTGAAGAACGCATCCGGTCGCGAGACTCCACACTCCAATCATGCGAACAGCTTGTTTGGCGTACTTTTGCGGAGTGATCACCCAAATGTCGTTTGCCTCGTCGTTTTCATAAGAAGCGATTTTTGTTGCCACAAGGAGTGGGATCAAACACTGAAACGAGAACGAGTTTCTCACAATCATTAATCGCTGTTTACCTGAATTCTAACTTTGGAGCTTCCGTGGAACTCGTCAGCCAATGTGTCCGAATAGAAACTGATAGCAGCTTTGCTTGAAGGATAAGTCGACATGTAGGGCAGAGGCCTCCAGCACTGAAAAACACACGAAAACGTGATTGTCACTGCCGTCCGCTTACAGTCATCGAGGAGAAGTTTACAACGATTCCGCAATCACGCTCCAGCATTCCCGGTAAGATGTGTTCGATCATCTAGGCATCCATTATGAGGTCAACTAATCAACTTTGAGTTACTTTGGTTGGAGTGAGAAGATTGACTTTGTAGATAGTGGATGGAAGGTTGTTGGGCAATTCGGAAAAGTTTCCGACTTGAGATGGGCCGATTCCAGCGCAGTTGACTGAAATAAGAATCATAAACGATACTCTGGATAGAGAACTAACTGAGAATTCCCACATCTAACGATCGCAAGTCTTCCGGAAGCTTTTCCAAGTCGTCCTTCTCAAAATCAAAGACGTTCGTGACTACTTCGCACGAGTATTTTTCAACTAAAACCAATCTTTCAAATCTGAAAGCTAAGTGCCGCGTACCCAATTCCTTTTTGACAATCTCCAGTTTGTTCGCATTTCTGCCAAGCAAGTAGAACTTGCGCACTCCTCTGGTTTTCGCGAGCTCTTCAATGTAGCAACGACCGATTCCATCGGTGCCGCCAGTAACAACTTGAAGATAACACAAAGCGATAATCTATCTGTTAGGGAAACCTTCAACAAACCAGTCCATTTATCGAGGTAAGGAGTGAGATCGTGCTCAGGCCAAAGAGCGTGAGCTATGAAACTCCGGACGAGAATGTAAATGAATTTGGCGATTCTCACCACAGCATAGCACGAGATCAGCCACACAGCAAACTCCCACACAGATTCGAACATAGTTCGCCGTTATACACGACTACTCTGAAATGAGAAGCTATTTAAGGAGAACGAAAGAAAGGAACAAAGAGAAGCGCACAATAAGTCAAGTCACTGCAACCGCAAAATGCCTCTTTTGGACCTGAATCGATGCAAACAACATCACACGAATACACAGTGTTCACCCAATGCTGCAGCGAGGAGATGGAATGTAGGTAGTGTCGGGTGTATGAAGAGAGGCGTCCGTGAAAGGAAGTTTTGCCGTGACTAGAGGTCGTTCTGCCGTTGAAGGTCGCGCGCTGTCGCTGACCGAGAAGAGTCTACGGGACACGCACTGAACGGAACGTGTCACGTAAGTCACCGTTTACAAGCCTGGCCACTGTTTGACCTGTTTTGGTGCTGATTGCACTGATTTTTAATTAACGATGAAACAGAACCGGTGCACAACAACCACATATGACGATAGTCTTCTCTTTAAGAATAGCCAGGGTCAGTGCAAAGGCGTGACACTCAAATGAAAACTGTTTGATGCAAAAAGTGAAGCCAAATTTACTTTTCATTCACTTTTCATTCGAAATTCACAAAATAATCAGAAAAGGGAAAGCGAAGGAATTAAGAAGAAGTCAAACACGTATACGGGGGAACCATCAACCCTGGAACTGCACTTTAAAACTCTTCAATGAGGAACAACGCGGCGATTTTCTCTGGACAGACAATTGAGCCACTGATTTCAATTAACTGAAGATTAGCAAATGCGCGTATTCGACGCTACTGGAAATAAGAAAACGCAATTTTGGATCTCGAAATGTCTTTTGTTTTAGGTTTGTGCCTGTAATTCTTAGACGCAACCTGACATTTTGCAGCCCGATAATTAGGCTTTTGTTCAGTTAGCATTGAATGGCGGCCTTCAATTCGTTCAGTCTTGGAGCTCCGAGGAGCTTAGGAAAAGTCGCTGGATAACGCGTTTAATTAGTTTGATCCCAATCGAGGAGGGACTTTCCGGGTACTGACCTCATGCAAATTGCATTGTGGCACTTTTCACTTCGGCGTCCGTCTATTTTGTTTGCGCCAAACTCTGGAATTCGTCATTTGACATCACATTTACCATTTTACAGTGCACACCGTTTACTCCATCTTCCTTATTTATGCATTCCTTGATCTTGTCGCGGTGGCGTCGTCGCCACGCATTTGACTGCTTTAAGGCTGCAATAAACAGTGCGGAAGGATTCTTCGTTTAATGCATGCTCAATGATGTGACAATATTTTGTTTTGGGAGGCGAGCGGTAAGGGCGACGCCAAATTCGCCTCTAACTGAAAACAATGTGCGTGATCATAAATTTATTGGACTCACCGAAACCGTATGACCACAACCCACCCAGAGCTTCTGCCGATCGTTCCAGAGTTTTCTGCTCTACTTTACGTTTTCAGGCCCAATGATCCGTCATTTCTGTCTGATTGTCCTCGTATTTGGTTACTGTGCTGGTTCGTTTGCCCGCTTCGACAGAATCTCAGAGTGTGAGAGAATATGCGCGGTCGGTGAGTGATCGATCTTTTCCGGATCACCGTTTCAGCGCAACTTTCAGGCATGAGTGCTGAATGTTGTGAATGCATTGGCTGTCATCAAGCAATGAGGTTTGGGAAGCGAGCGTTCCAGTCGGCGTCAAGCTTGGGATCGTGGAATAGGCCAA
This sequence comes from Steinernema feltiae, assembly GCA_007213375.1. NCBI lineage: Eukaryota > Metazoa > Nematoda > Chromadorea > Rhabditida > Steinernematidae > Steinernema > Steinernema feltiae. The sequence goes on along the minus strand of MQUG01003098.1, from coordinate 226,361 downwards.
CTTACAGCCAAGGTTAGTTGCGATAGAGAAGTATTCAGGTCCAACTGTCTGTTCTTTCTTAGAAAAAATCAAGCGAGTGGTCAATGCAGCAAACCTATTAGAACTGCTCTCAGACTACTCGATATTAGTTCCACGGGAGGATGAATAAACATGCTGCCGGCATATTGAAATGCTCTTTTCTTAGCAACATGGCATGGCACTTACTCCAGAGTTTTGCAAATGCGCTCGAAACGACTGTTGATTGCATAAACTGTTTAGAGTACAATAACAATTAGCTGAAGATCTGGAGTTACGTTTCCAGATCGACTCTTTTATAGTGAAAATCAAGAGTTACAGGGCCATGTTTAGATTGTACTCATCGCGAAAATGCTAGATGCGTGGTTTGTTGACTTTAACAGAACGCTTCGCTGTTTATGTTTAGGATCTAAGTTTTTTACTGATAATGTTTGAAGTCTGAACGTATGCTTTTGCTCTCCGATGTGTGGTCAAGAGTCAAAGACGGTCGGAACGGTTCGTAGTGCCGGCAGTTTTACGTTTCGTTGCCGATAAAGAGTGCGGAATCATGGAGCATCACATCACAACGTGCGTTCTGCAAGAAATAGACGATGACTCCTTCTTCATCGTTTCAATGAAAAGAAAGTCGAAAAATTGCTGACTCCGGGCGTGGGTCTGCCTTTGACGCGTCAATCCCCCGAAACCTGTTTGTCGCTCATGTTTACTGAAATAGATTTCACCCCTATTTAGTGGAAGAATCTAACCTGCGTCAACCACAGTCGACCTCTCGGTTGAGACCGCCTTCCGGTTAAACTGAAATGACTAATGCGCGCGAACTGTTTCCCTTGATCATTCGACTTCTCAATCGTTTAGCGTCATCTTGTCTTCGCCGAATCACGTGACTCGACCACTTTCGCGCAACAGCAATATTGTCGATGCGGTGATAGACGCCATTCTGCCTATCTTCGTCCACACTAATAAGTCTGTCTTTTTCAGCGTCTGTAGTAGCATTGACGTGTCAAATCTGAAAGTGTTTTCAATCGCTCATCGCAGCAGACCTTTGTCTACTTTCACGTTTTCAGTGCGCTGTGGTCTACTGTAGGCTTAAACTTAAAATAGAAATGATTCTGCTTCTCTCTTATCTGCGTTTATCAAAAAATTTAATCATGACGGTGTTGTTGGGTCTATGTACTAGTTTCATCGCGATCTCTCATTTTGAAAGATAGTGCGGTTGAGCTAAGTGCCTTAAATACGAGCGATAGGTCAAGTTCAATTGCATCTTCTGTTTTTGCCGCAAGAGTCGTTCTATGCAGATGTACCGATCTCAGCAACGTAGTTTGAAGGAACCAGAGATGATTCTCTGGCGACTGCTCCATCAATCGCGGTTTATGATATCGCCACGTGATTGATTGTTTGCAGGTTGATCCTCTTAGACAGCCCTGGATACTGTAGCTCTCGGGTGTTTGTTTCAGTAATGTCGTTGAAAAGTGATCATATCTGTCACTTTCGGTCTGCTTTATAGCGCTGGTCCTCTCTGACGTTATGGGCGTGCATGTATGTGTGTGACTTCAACTATCAATTCAGACGTAACTGTCAGTCCTGTTTTTGCGCTCCTTGGCAGGTGATCACATTTCCGAGTGATCCAAGTTCTGCGCGTTCGATTTTGAATTGTCACTTTCTCTTCATGTTCTGTTTAGTCAGAAATGGAAAAACTCTGCTGTCAACTGCGTGAAATCTTCAGCGAAGACCACATCAACACCGAGGATGTGCGCACAGTCCTCTCGGCATACAAAAGCAACCCGGTCGACTGGAAAAAATACGCCAATTTCGATCCCCACAAGTGAATTCAAAAGATCTTTCGTTCTCACTTAAGTCGTTGTTGCAGATACACCCGAAATTTGGTGGACGAAGGAAACGGCAAGTACAACCTTATCGTGCTGTGCTGGGGCCCTGGTATGGGAAGCAGGTTGGTTTTGCGAGTAACCCAGCGGAGAGTTGAAACGAGGTTTTCAGTATTCACGACCACACTGACGCACACTGTTTTGTGAAGATTCTCGATGGACAACTCCTGGAAACACGTTTCGAATGGCCTTCCGCAGACGACAAAGACGCTCCATTAGTAGAATGCGGCAACGATACATACAATATCAACGAAGTCACGTACATGAGCGGTGAGAGCGGCGGAATATCAACGTTCAATGAAATGGGCGCTTTAGACAAACTCGGATTGCACCGCATGGAAAACGCAAATCATTCTGATGGTTGCATATCGCTTCATCTCTACATTCCTCCATTCAAACACTGCCAAGTATTCGACGAGGTAAGACTTTGTAGCGGGTCAGATAGGTTACTGTACTTCTGCAGAGAACTGGACGCAAGACAACAGCTCTGGTCACATTCTACACTAAATACGGTCACAAAATGGATTACAAAGGCAGTAAGGAAGGAAAAATGACGATGGAAGAAGATGTGTCATCGCAGTGATCCAAAGTCAGTATGATTGTTTCAAAAAATGTGAAATATATGTACATTGAGACGTTTGCTTGCGTCCTCTTCATATCTATGTTAGTAGCCACGGGTTCCTTCTTATTTCAAAATCAGTATCACATTTATGATCGGTGAGTCTCGTCCGTTATATGCGATTGTTATTGAGCTTGTAGTTGAAATAAATGGCCGTTGACATTCGCTGTTTTGTACTAATTATCGCCGAAGTTTCAGTCAACGCGTACTTGAAGATTGAAAATCGAAGAACGGTCGCGTTACAATGAATTTCAAGTGAATCGGAATCAGTTCACAATCCCGGTGACCTCTAGTACATGTTTTGACATAATTGCAATCATCGCAGCGCTGATCCGCGCTTCTTTCAGTCTAGTGAAGCATCACTGTACCCAGGGCGTTTGATATCATGTGCTGGTCCTGGCGCGAAAGTTGTTTGTGTTGAAAACAGATGATCGCAGTGGTGCGAATATGTCGTCGTTCAGACAGCGACCAGCTGATCGAAGCGCCACACACTGAGGATCGCTTCATTCAGCATGGTCACAACATCTGCTAATGCCTGGTAACCTCCACAATCTAAATCGACGCTAACAAGGGGAATAGAGCTGTGCATTGTTGCATAGCATTGCTTCCTTTCCATTTAAATCCTCTCTGTATTCACAGAAAACCGTCTCCATCGAATATTCCACCTACACGACGCGAACATTCCTGATCCTCTGATACCCGGAACTATTCTTTTCAGAAAATGACACAGCTACCCAGATCTATTGTCAATTTCTTGATCAACCGGTACATGGGACATCTCTTCGCTCAGAAATGCGCCCTGGATAACTTGAAAGTGTCGCTAAACGGAGAAACGGAAGCGAGAGTTGGAGAACTAGAATTAGATACACAGGTAGAACACGATTTTGATAAGCTTTCTTTAACTTAAAACCATTTCAGTTCATAAATGAAAAATTAGAAAAACTGGGCATAAATCTGCAACTTATGGAAGGTTTCATTGGCGGTCTGAGTCTAAAGTTACCTCTGTGCAATCTACTCGACAAATCATGCGAATTCACAGTCGATGAGTTGTGTCTGTGCTTCCAGCCCCGAAATGGTGGTCCGGTAGGTGCAGTAAACGACATTGGTACAAACGGTGTTTGATTAAATGTATGAAAAGTCGACAATTTTAGTTTCCTCGATGATCAGCTCGATGGCCACAAGTCGAGATCTTGCCCAAGAGTTCTTCGCAGCGGAACCAGAAACCCAAAAAGACGGAGGAGTTGAATCCTGCGAGCAATTGATTGCTGCTCTCATGACAAGATTTATTCTGAAAGTGAACAACACAACGATACGACTCGCCACTACGTCAGGAGAATCCGAGTTCATTACAGCGTTGGAGTGTCATATCGACTGGTGAGGAACTTTGCCAGTCTAGAGTTGCTAACAGTTTTCTTGTAGTGCGAGGTTTGTCGATGAACAGTTGGAAGCAACTCACGGAGACTCGCGGGAACGGAAGACAATCACTTCTGAACCGTGCAGTGTGTTCTCAATCAACACTCTGAACAAACTGTTGCATTTAACGGGTGTGAGCTTCCACACTGACATTTGCTCCAAAGTCGATGACCCGGTATTGTCAGTGTCTCAGGCGTCCAGGAGCATTTACCAGCGCCGTGAAAGAGAACGGAACAAGAGGAAGAGTTCTTCGTCTAGATCAACCGATGATTACGAAATCGATCTTCTGCAGTCCACACAAAGTACTTTAGAACCATTCCAATCCTGCTATTCACATCTAAGCGATCACCGCTCAATCGCTTCGACTGCATCCACGTTGAGGGGAGAGTAAGCACAGCATATTGCTTAACAAATCCTATTTCCACTCTTTAGACACGTACTTGAGTCAGAACCTGTCAAGTTCGGGCAACTCGTTGGCGATGACAATATTGTTAAGTTCAGCACAAGTAACTCCGGAGTAAACGTGCACTCCGAAAACTCACCGAAGAAAGTAAGCTAAGGGACCTACTAGGGATATTCATGTTGCGTCATTTAGATCGAGATTGAATTGAAGTTCCAAGGACTCGAACTGTTTATGAACCCAACGCAGATTTCTATAGTAAAAGAAATTATGGACCTTTTGCTTATGCCGAAAGACACTATAAGCTTCGTTAACACTCCCAACGACAGACCGATGAATAGGGAAGATTTCCGGAACGTCGAATACCAAATGCAGAACACGGAGCAGTATCGAAACGGCTCCGCGAAATCAGCGCACGGTAAGAAAATAGAATTTGGTTCAACATAACAGAATCCATTTAGGAAACCTTGCGGGCGGTCAGTGGGCGTGCACTGAAACGTTCCAAATGACAACTCGGAACCGCAATGAAATGTTTATAGACGAAGAGTTCGACACCGTAAATCTGTCAAGTCTTGAAGAGAACAACTCAGGTTGTGGAGCTTTGAAGTCTTCACTTTCTTCTGAGAGCTCATGCGGGACGCGCACACTTTGCGAGGGCGAGCACACTTCTAGCACACACCTTAATGCGTGCATCTCCAGTTTTCTTGCCATTATCACCCATGACGATCCATGGGAAGCATCTCTCGTCCGCCAAGTAGCGAACAGTGATCCAGAAGCGTTGCAGAATATTCTGAAAGAAGCGAGGATTCGTTCTAAGAACTTCTTCGCCGCGGCCGCCGACATTCGAATCAAAGGAGTGTCGGATTTGTCCAGTTTAAGAGCGCAGTTTTCCAGACTCTATGACGCTGATCATCTGCTGTAAGTTCTCCGCGAAGTATTTTCTTTACTTTATTTCGACGTTTGCAGGATAAGCGGATGGCCGTTAAATGTGAACTGCACCATCACGAAGGAGCCCATGAACGATAAAACGGACCTAACCATCAGTGCTACACAGTTTGATTGCTGCGAATACTTGACATCTTCCTCCATCTATGGCTCTTCAAAAAGTTCTCATTTTGACATTTTCTCTTTTGACAAAATTTGCGAAGCGTCAACCGCAAATTTCACTTTGAAAGTCGATGTTTCTTCCGGAAAAAATGGAGTAAGTCTGTTTCGATCATAGAAAATAATCAGTTTTATGTTCAATTTTAGCGAAACAATGTGACGTTGTCGCTTGGCGATTGCCACACGGAGCTCGACTTAAGCATCATTGATCGACTCAGCCATCTCATTTCTCCAAACCCCTTTTTTGCTGTTAAGAAGAAAGCTTCCGAGAGTAATCTCAACCTGCACGAAGATCCATTTGCTCCCACTTCTGTCGTTGACCATGAAACGAGACCGCTCAACGTCGACCTGCGCACACAGGGCTGGACAATTGACTTCAGAGTTCCAAGAGCTGATCTTCGCAATTCAAGCGACAATCGACTGTCCTATAAAGTCAAAAACGTGCACCCCGAAGTCCTCAAACTTCGCTTTGAAAAAGTGAATTTGAAGCTGCCAAAGTTCAATCCTCAAAAATTGGAGATTTTCTGGGAATTGAAACTGATGTGCTCGTCGCTGACCGGTTTGTGTAGACTGTAAACAATCAACGCTTATGTTTTGCTTTCAGGGACCTTTGAAGGTGACCTGGCCGCTTTGGAGTGCAAAAAAGAGGAATTGCAATTTCTTTACGCTTCCCGAGAGACAACGATCAGGGATAACGAAGATGTCTGCATCGAGATGAAGTTCGACCGAAGAAATCGTTCATTGACTGCTGGAAACGGCTTGAGTTCTGTTCCAGCTGATACGATGAGCAAAAGTGTCTGGGGGTCGTTCTTCCAGTCAAATGAACACAAAGATGGGCCGTTCTCACAGAAAGTAGTCATGCGGGATAACGAAACGGTAACTAACGTGCTTCTACATACTTTTCTTACCCATTCACAGCTCACAATGGTTGGAGAGCGAGATGAACTAATGGAGTTTGGTGAAATCTGTCGTAGCAAATCCAACTTGCAACTGAACATAAACGTCCCCAGTCTCAAAATCTCCCTCCCAAGTCACATGTTCTTCGAGATTTTGTACAACAGGTATCCAATAGTTAAATTTTGTCTACTTCACAACACATATCTAGGCTTCTGAACGATCTGCTTCTGTGGGCTCCATGTGGTCCTGCTTTCACAAAGAAAGTAGACTTCCAGAACGATTTGGTGAATACGCAATTTCAACCTTGCAAGTCGACATTCCTCAATGACTCCGACTCGGAAAGCGAATCGTCGAGTGAAGATGAGTTCGAAGACAACGAAGGAAATCCGCATGATATCTCAGTAACGTTTGATGTCGACAAATTCTCGATTGTAATAGGAACTACAGTTAGCAAGGTATGATCCAGTTTGCGTTGCTTTTCTAATCGTCTTGCAGGGAGTTCTTGGCATTTCAAAAGGCCAAATACGAGGTCAGCTGGACAAAACGCAACTTTTTGTAGTGACTGGATATCACGGGGATCAGAATTTAACGTATTTCTACATTTCATCCGACAACCTGGGCATCTTCCATCAAAGTAAGTAAAAGAAAAGCATTGCAACAAGAATCAAATGGATTTAGACCTTTATGAACACGTGACACCGTACAACAACAACGTTCATCACCCGCATTTCGCTTCTCGAAACGCGAACGAAACGGTTTGCATCGAGCCATTAGACGCAGAATGCCCCTTCATTCACTATCTTGATGACCACAAGTTTGCGCTCTCAATGAAAATTCAGTGCTTTGAGGAGGACGGCATTATCACAAAGAAGGTACTGGTTCCTCCAATGGATTCTTTTCACAATCATTCGTTTCAGGACATTCTGATGACTTCGGCATTGCAAAACTCACAATTCCATGTGACGCTCTTCTCGCAAATCTCTGATTTTTGGGTTCAACAACTGGCGAATTTCTTCAATGTGGCCGATTACGAAGTTCCCGGCTACGTTGTTCCAGAGGTGATTCTGCAACTTCGGTTCAATATCCGAAGCACAGTGATCAGCTATAGCCACAGTCAAATTCGAGAGGATTCTGATCTCCGCTTGAAGTAAGTGCCATTGAATGCCACTGAATCGCTCATTCCGTTGATTGCAGACTCGCTATTGGTTCATGTGACTTGAGTAGTCAGATTGTGGGTGATCAGCAAACTCAGCGTGTGCAGTGCATTCTCGAGAACTCAAAGCTGCATGTCTCGAACGAACCGATTACACACAGTTTTGGAGTTCACTTTGAAGACGACTATCGCTCGCCTTCGGTTTCGGGCGACGATTTCAACAGCTTTATTACGCTTTTGGCTCTGGGATACTTTGACATCGAGGTACGCAACCAGATGGAGAACATGGGAATTAGATCTTCTTTCAGGTAACCCTCAGCTCTGAACTTTTTGACATCCGGTGCAAAAACGATGAAATCAAAGCTTATTTGTGCTCTGATTCGTTGAGCACGTTGATTAACATGGTCAGCGACATTTGCAACTCGGATATCCTAAAGGCAACACAAACCGACACTCCGAACCCGAGCGAAGCTTCCGAACAAAGCGAAGCTGCATTTTCTTTTGAAAACAACGGAAAATCCCATGACAAAGCGGAACGTCAGACCACAATGACTGCAGCACAAGAAGAAATGCTGAAAGATCATTTGTCGAATGCCATGCTCGACGTTCAAGCACTTAACGTACCTGCAAAGCCTGACATAACCAACCAGAATTATGCGTTCTTCCCAGAAGGTAGCGATCGCAACTCACTTTTCAGTAATTCACAACGTTTTGTAGAAGAATCGCTTGAAAAATATCCTCCACGCACTTCAACCGATTGCGAAGAGTTCTGTCCCATCGATGAGCATCCTGGTCACGCCGTAATGGTAACTATTTTGTTGAATGTGAATGGGTTTAGACGATTTCATTCAGGGTCCTACCGGAGAACCTTATATGCGCCCGTTCGGAGGAGTTCAAAATGGGCGTCACCCGAATGTTGCCCTCAGGCAAGAACGTCTCTATAAACCATCTGAAGCTAGAAGACAGAATGCGTTCTCATTGGTTCCCGGAAGTCTCCCAAAGGTCAACATCAACGTGAAGGACATCACGTTGCGTCTTTTCGTCTTTGGTGGAAACGATTTTGGCGTGGAGGAATCAGAGCTTAAAAGCTATGCTGGCGATATCAGGGAACGTCAGCGAAAACGCGAAAAGCGCGAGCATTACCGAGGTGGCGAGTTCCGAGATGAAACAGTTATGATCGAGTTTTTGTTTCAAAAGGTAAATACCATTTCGTCCACTTTTAAATAACCATTTCATTCAGATGTCCTACCGTTTTGAGCTGTACGGTCCCGAAGATGATACCGTATACGCATCCATTCTTTCGATGCACAATTTGGAAATTATCGATCATCTCTCAGTTTCAAAGATCAACAGAATGCTCTACCAGGACAAAGCATCGGACTGTCATCGGCGCAGTAATGTTCCCATTCTTGCTATGCGTATGTTCGCAAGCAGAAAACACGGAGCGAAGGCGCTGTTGAGTGCTTTGCCCATTCGCATGAACATTGATCAAGACAGCTTAGAATTCCTGATCGACTTTTTCACTGAAGTTTCTAACATCACAGTGTTGCCAGGTAACGTGCTGCTCACAGTTTGTCTAAGTAGCTCAATCTTTGCAGATGAACCGGTCGTGCAACCAGAAGACCAAGTCGTAACGCACGTTCAAGTGAAGACGAATTTAAGTGACTCTGATTTGCAGGATGAGTTAAGCATTCCCGAAGACAACAGTATGATCTTGACGATAGAAACAAAACAAACGGCGCTTTTAGGTTATTTATTTGACGAAAACGATATCACTTTTGCCAACGACTGTAATGGAGAGTTAATCGACCTCAACTTTGGGTCCCCAAAGAGTTCCTCTTCCGCCAACGACAACTTGGGCGAGGAACTCATCGATGAAGGTTGTCAGCCGTTGGATCATATCATCAAGTAGGTTGTCTGCACAGAATTTAGTAATTACGTTTGTTTCAGGGAGTTTACTTTCTCTCCCTCTGTAACAATCAAGATCGATTATGTTGGAAAGCGAGTTAAAACAGATAATGGCGCCATTATGGGTCTACTCATCGGTATGAGCAATCTGCATTGCACCGAACTGAAACTCAAAGAGCTGAACACACGCAAAGGGGTTGCGACGTTGGGCAAATGTTTCCATGTACGTTTTCTGTCCTGAATCATAACGCTCTCAACGACGATTTTAGTATGCTGCCGGCGAATGGTTGAATGACATCAGGAATCATCAGCTACCGAAGATTTTTGGAAGTTACGGTCCTCTCAGTTCCCTCACGCAGCTAGGTTAGTTCTAATACACACCTTTAATGATGACTCATGGCGTGTTTTTAGCTGGTGGAGTTCGCGATCTTGTTGTTCTTCCAGTGGATGAATTCAGAAAAAGTGACGGTCATATTGTCAAGGGCATTCAGAGAGGCGCAGGAAGCTTCAGCGTTTCGGCAATGGCAGCTGTTGTCGACTTTACTCAAGGAATTGCTTCTGCCGTACAAGTAAGTTTGCAGCTGCTGCATTCAGAGTACTGTATTTTTGATTTCAGGGAATTTCTGAGGTTGCATTTAATATTGTGAGTCCCGACTATCCCAACGCCGATCCGAATCGCCGTCGAACACAGCAGCCAGGACGAACAAAAATCCCGAATGACCTGAGAGCCGGCTTGAGCATGGCGTTCGATACTGTTAGAGAGGTAAATATCATGAAAGGGAAGTATTTAGCAGTCGACATTCATTTCAGGGCGTCTACGATACAGCGGATGTCTTACAAACTGCAGTGCAAGAGGATCGAGCGAGCGGTCAGTGGTACAGAAGACTCATCCAACAGCTGGTACCCACTATGCTCCGTCCAATCGTGTTTGGTAGCAGAGCTACGGTACATGTGTTGGGAGGACTTCGCAGTCAATTGCAACCTGAGCAGCACATGGCGGAAAGGCGAAAATGGCGCGATTAGTCATTTATTCATTACGGATGCGTTTTATTCCTCTGCCAACAACCTATTCTGTGTCTTTCGATTTGTGTCTTATGGCGGTTGTACATTGTTGGTTTAGTCTAAAATACAATTGCGCTTTCAACATTCCTAGTTGTCGCCCCCTTCTTACCACTTTCCAAGTGTTCATTTCTATATTGTACATAAAATCTCCAACCTGATTTCATCCAAGACAGAACCTTTGTTTGTATTTTGTTCTCTGTTCTTTGACCAACACTCTGTGCCACTTACAAACATATCCACTTACGCTAATATTAGCCTAATCTTTCACCAAAGTGACTTCCGGAGAGATTTGAAAATCTCTTCCTTGTTCTCCTTTGCACATAAACTATAAATTGAGTCGATTGATTCATGAATATATCAAGGCGTTTTGAACGCCCTAGCGCAGACGCGGCAGTATCAAAGTCTCGTTTCTCTTCATTCAAGTGCACAACTCAAGCTTGATCGTTGTTCTCAATCAAAGGACGACACACTGTAAAAAACGTTTCCTTCGTGAACAGGCGCACTATAGCACGTCGGCTGGCTGATTGGTTGATAGTGGACGACCGCAGCGTCAAGAATCGCGTGCTGTCTGCAGTTGTTTGTGACGGTACTCCCAGCGCGTGGTGAAGAAGCACGATGACAACGGGCAGAGAACAAGAGCGTTGTGAGATCGGACGCCACAACAGCTGTTCTGGTTGGAGATTACGAGACGCAGTTCTCTGTTTTGTGCTGCCCAGAAATTGTTCAAAGTTCCTCCTATACATCTGCTAGATGCTCTTAAGTGCCCTTGAATCGCTCGTTCATTGCAATAGTGAACGAACGTTCCATTCGCGAAGCGAGCAACTGATACCGGTACTGGTTTTTTGTTGTTGATATTTTGATATTATCACCGGTTTTCGGTTGGAATGACGAGATAGTATAAGGTACTGTATGTTCTCTGTAAGGAAACGCTGTGTTCTTTGTTTCCCATAGCGTCATTAGTTGCTGATTCTTGCTTTCCGTTGGCGTCTTAGATCCCCAATTCACACCACCTAGGTGGGTAACCCTTTTTTAGTCCATCACTCCATCTCCCATGTGTTGTATTTCACAATCATTCCTCCCACACCTAGTTCCCTGTTTATGCTGATTTATTTCTGGCCTTTGTGACACTCCTGGGAGGCTTTGCGCGTACTGTTTCGAATTTCGTTGGATGCACACGGACGGGCAGCTTTCGATCGCGTTTCGCGACGTGTGTGTGTCCGCTGATACGTCTGATGTAATTTCCTTTTGCTGTTAGTCGCTGAGCTGCCCAAACCTTCGTTTCTTATCGTTCCCTATCGTGCTCCTCATCTCCTTCGAGCGGTTTTTATGCCCTTTCCTCGTGCAACGTAGAAATGCATCATGTTTATTAATATTTTGTTGTTTAATTCCAGGAAATTGATATCTTTGTGATTGTCAACTAAGAAATGGAACCCCACAAATTGAGCACGATCTTCGATCAAGAACATGTTGGAATCGGCGTGGACCATCTGGATCATCCCACAAATGGTCTGCAGTTTCATTCTCAGCGCCCACTCATGGTTCGTCGAATGTCCCGCAGTGAGCCTCATCTGGATGTTCCTCATTTCATGAACGCGAATGATCACGGTACGACCTCTAAAAGTCCTTTTACTTTCTGGCTGTTATTGGGAAGCGGTCCAGACCAGACTCGCCCTCTTGCCATCACAACATTCTAAAGTCCGTGTTATTTTTCATCCCGAAAACATTCGTGACTTCATGAGACTCAATTAGTTTCAGCTGTGTCCACAATGCATCATGTACTCTCGGGACTGTTTGAAGTCGACTCGAACATGAGTCTGAACAAAATGATTCATTCGCGCGAACAAGCCGGTACGCTCAGCATGTCCAGTTCTACCAACAATTTGCAGGATCATTTCGAGTAAGTTGCCGCATTGCTACTTTTATTCCAGCTGCGTATGAGAGTACTGAATGTGCACGAGGGGAAATGGACGGGCGAGCGCGTTCTCGTCTGAGCAGCTTCCTCTCCGCGACTGCACGCACGCGCGGACCTCGCTTGTCGTCATTATCGATCCAAAGCACATGCTCATGACGTTTTCTCTGCCTCTCTTGTTGGTCTCTTTGAACTTTGCGGTAGGCGTCTCGTAGTGTATATCTATTTATTCGTTCGGTTTATCGGATGCGAGTGAAAACGTTCGAAGTTGGGAGAGCGAAACAGTTGGTGAAGCGATGGTAGCGTTGTTGTTCCGTTTTTTGTTGCAATTGGGTTTCAGTCTGAAATCCGTTCATTCTGTCACAGAATCGTATTGCAGTGCTTTGTGAACACTTTGTGTACGGTAGAAAGAATGTGTTCCGTTTTTCGACGCAAGCTAGTTTGATGTCCTTTCCTCAATCCAATCAGTCTTCGCATTGCGTCCGCCAAACGAGAGTGGCCTTACGTCACGATACGTCACTGCCTAGTCTGATTCCGACAGTCATTGCTGCCCACAGGAAATTCCTTAGTCACGTGGCGGACGAACGCGACAGATGCTAGCGGAACAAGGCGCTTCTCGGGGTGCTGGGTTCGTGACAACCAAAATGTAAGGTCAATGTGACTTGCTCAATCTCTGATTTTTTCCGATACGAAACAGGGCGTTTGATTTACGTTGTAACAATGTTTCCGCTTTCCGTGCTTTGTGATTTTACGTATCGTCAACACAATGATGCAATCAGTCGTGATTCCAGTTCTCTAATGTAGATCTCAGCCGATAATCTAAACGTTTCTCTCTTCGAATCCACAAGCTGCTCTGTTCAACAAGTGCGGAACACCGACGATCAGCGAAAAACGTGCACGCGCGCACGCGCACCCAACATGGACTTCCGCCAGAGGGCAACTCCAATGTTTCCGATGGGTGGTGACTGATGTCTAACATGTGCATTCATAGAAGACCCTTGATGGGTGGCGTCGGTGTATACCGGTGACTTCTGATCTCCTTGAACTACACCTCGAACTTTTGTCTTCGAACGCGCTGAGCGAAACTGTGTATAGGTGCGCTTGTGATAGGGATTATGCCAAGGGCAGCAGCTGGTGCTGATTGTGTATTCTTCTCATTCGATCGTGGCGTGATATTACTTGTAGTGTAATGGCATATTGTTTACCATTACTTGCTTGCGTTGGTACTAAGTAAGTGACTTCCGCAAACGATGCTTCACGTAGGAAACACCCAATTTTCGCGTAGTATTTGACAGGTTCTCCACATTCCTCACAGAAACGTATAAATTCTTGAAAGTTCTGTTTTGCAAGCCATTGCGCGCCAATGACGTTTCTTCCTTTATAATGTATTTGTTTTTCAGGCATTCTTGCACAACCTCTCCGAACTGCACGTCCACAGGTGATAGATCAACAAACATTTGTCACGTGACCCGCGAAGATCCTCTGAAAGAACAGGCTACTTATCAAACTCCCGCTTTAGCTGCGGCTAGTAGCGGGCCGCTTCGCAAATCCTCCAGCGCAGTTGAGTGGAAAAACAGTGGTCAGACACATCATCAGCCCTCCACTTCTGTGCAACACTACTACAATTCGGTTGGAAACGACCAGGGTTTGACCATGTCTGTGAAACCTCCTGACAATGCAAGCCTTTCTGCGGGTGGACCAAGTGGACCATTGGCTGCCGCAGCTCAGAAGTTTACGCAGACAAAAGCAGATTCGTTGACGCAGTCAGTGTCTGCTGCCGGCCTCGCTTCCATCAGTACCGACGACTCTCATAAGGTACACAATCGGCATTTTCCTCGTTGTTTCTGAATGCAAACCCATTTAGCGTTCCGGCATGCTTGGAATGTTCGGGCGCGGATTCTTTGCTCGGCCTGCCATGCGCGATGAGCAAGAGAACTACCGTTACATCATGGCCCTGGATCGTTGATTACGAACTGAAAAGTAGAGCTTCTCTTTTCCCATGCTTCTCTTTCGCAAAATTTCTACTTTTCTGAGAATTTGAATTGATTATTTTGTTCTCGAACATCTATTTCTGTGTCCTCTGGTGTTCTGCGTTTGGTCGCTCACGTTTCATGCAAATTCAATGTAAATAACAATGGTAATCTACTAACGGGTAGTTTAATTCTGATTCTATTGTGGTGTGATTTTCTTTCAAACAAGTAGTGATTCGCGTTTTTCTCGCTTTTTCATTTTGAGCTTTCTCAACTGTGATTGCAGTTGGCCGTACGTATGAATTGTACGAATACTGTAATAAATCCTGCGGAGAACAGTTCACCAGTGTCCGCGTTGTCTTTCGGAGCACTTTTCAGCTACCGTAACTTTGCTCTGGTTTTGTGTTCCACGGCCACGGGGAGTTGGAGTGCGTTAATTTGATTTCCGGTCGTCAAAGTCAATCGTCGTTTGTGAGATGTGACTGATTCCTTTTCTGAACTCGACCGGTGTTGCTGGGGTGTTTACTGCTCGTCGTTTTTGTAAACAAGGGTGGGTATATCAGACGAGTAAGAGAACAAAAATCAGGCCACAGAGATGCCCTCTGCACTTAAACACGTTTGCTTTTCACATTTCAACGCCAAACGCCGTTCGGTTCATACAGTAGTGAAGCCCGTAAGAGAACAGCACAGAACAACACAGGAATAGCGACCGACCGCACCTTAGTTTTCAATTTTTTATTTTGCCGCAGATCAAGGTCAGATTGTGCGTCCGATTGCAGCTCCTTGACGTTCGCATCTATCCATAAAAGATACTGTCAATACAAAAAGGGATCGACGCTCTCTGGTTCCGTCTATCTTATCATAAACAACAGAGCAACAAATTATAGATCACCGCGTTCTTGTATAATAAAAGAGTTCAAACCGCGCGTGTTAGAGAAAACCGCTGCAGCTGACCGACCTTGTGTTGTTTGTTTTGACGCCAACAGCCAGCATTTTGCAGCTGTGGATCGGATGCTCTTTGACCGAAACCAGAATCGAAGAGTAGAAAAGTTGAGCAGATTGCCGAGAAGTTTACTGTGATAATGCGATTGCGCGAGCTCTGTTATTGCATTCTTCCTTCCGAAGCGGTTATACTATCGGCCAAATTGTCATCAACTCCAGTTGTTTACACGTCGAAGTGCCTTTGCGTCTGAAAACATTGTTGGTTGCTTGAGTCCTACTACAGATTAGCTGTGAACCGCGTTCGAATGCTTAAATATTAGATGTTACTATAGCAGCGGTTTGTTTTCGCATAGCAATGCGGTGTTTTCATCTCTAAGCTGCTTTATTCCTGAAAATTAAACATCATTTTGCAGCAACCATGGCCAAGCTAATCGACGGAAAAGCAATTTCTGACAAGATCATTCAAGAAATCGAAACTGAATTCCGAAAAGTCAAGAAAGCAAATCCTTCGTTTGCAGCTACACTTGCTATTGTTCAGGTAAAATTCCCCCTTTTCGCTTTCATACACGTGTGCACGCATTTAGGTTGGAAACCGCAGCGATTCCAAAGTTTACATAAACAACAAGCTGAAACGAGCAACTGACATTAACGTTGGAACTCGACTCATCAGCTTGCCGGACACCGTAACTCAATGTGAACTAGAACGGCAAATCGACATTTTGAACGCAGACCCTGAAGTTGACGGAATCATTGTTCAAGTTTGTTTTGCGGTGTATCGAAACGCGTCTAACTGGCTCGTACTTTAGCTGCCTTTGGACTGTGTTAACGAGGTTAGCGCTGAAGCCGTGATAGACCGTATCGACCATAGCAAAGACGTTGATGGTTTAACTCGCGAAAATGCCGGTCGGCTTATGCGTGGTGAACTGGAAAAAACTATTTTTCCATGCACACCTTACGGCGTTCTTGTCCTGGTTCGTGAAGCCACAGGTAAGCGCGAACACTCAACTGAATACATTGGATTACTGTAAAGGAGATCCAAACTACGTGAACGGAAAGAGAGTGGTGGTGGTCGGTCGATCAAAGATCGTCGGTTCACCTGCTGCGGCGCTGTTTATGTGGCACCACGGCACAACTACGGTATGCCATTCGCGTACACAAAACCTGAAGGAAGTATGCCAGCAAGCCGATATTCTCATTGTTGCAATGGGAAAACCCGAATTCGTAAAAGGTGAACTACAGTATGCGTCTGCACAATTGATTACGATAGACATTCAGGAAACTGGATCAAACCTGGTGCTGTAGTGATTGACTGTGGAATCAATGTGGAAGAGGGTAAGGAGCGGAAAATCGTTGGAGATGTCGAGTTTGAAGCTGCGCGAAAAGTGGCAGGATACATAACTCCCGTTCCCGGAGGAGTTGGACCGATGACTGTTGCAATGCTCATAAAGAACACTTTCACTCAAGCTCTTGCTAGGCGCATTACAGTAGGCGCATCATGTGGGAATTGCTTCTCAATACATTATGTTCAGAGTCAACCTGGAAAAACGTGGAGCATCCGTATTCTGGAACAGAAACTTCTACGTCCTGTACCATCCGATATAGCCATTTCTCGAGCCCAGAAACCCAAAATGATCGAGGAACTTGCAAAAGAGATTGGAATTTTGTCAAGTGAGCTTGAACTGTACGGGCAGAAAAAGGCAAAAATTACATTGGATGTGTTGAAGCGCCTAGAAAACCGTCCAAACGGAAAATACATCGTAGTAGCGGGTTCGACTGAACTACAGTTGACGACTTTATCAGTTTGGTAATTTAGGAATTACTCCAACTCCACTGGGCGAAGGCAAAAGCACCACCACCATCGGTGTAGTTCAGGCTCTGTGTGCTCACGTGAAAAAGAACACTTTTGCTTGCGTTAGACAGCCTTCACAAGGGCCAACATTTGGAATCAAGGGTGGTGCAGCTGGTGGCGGATACTCGCAGGTCATTCCGATGGAGGAATTCAACTTGCATTTGACTGGAGATATTCATGCGATCACTGCTGCAAATAACTTACTTGCTGCTGCGATTGACGCGCGCATGTTCCACGAATCAACCCAGGGCGATGAGGCTCTCTTCAATCGACTCGTTCCAAAGGACAAACAGGGTATGCGATCAGCCCAGCTAAATGGCTCATTCCAAAGGTTAAGGCAGAAGACGCCTTTCTGAGATTCAGAAACGGCGCTTAGCTCGCCTGGGCGTCAAAGTTCCTGAAGATGCAAACGATCTAATACCGGAAGAACGCAAACGGTTCAGTCGGCTTGACATTGATCCTGACACCATCACGTGGAATCGCGTGATTGACACAAACGATCGTTTTCTTCGCAAAATCGAAGTTGGGCATGGTCCAGCAGAGAAAGGGCATGTTCGACAGACTCAGTTCGATATCTCCGTTGCCAGCGAGGTGGAGGTCCATCAAGTCGAAACCTTTTAACCTCTTTTTTGCAGCTTATGGCGATATTGGCGCTCACATCTGATTTGACCGATATGCGAGATCGTATAAGCAAAATAGTTGTCGCGAATGACCGCAACGGTAAACCCATCACGGCCGACGATATTGGAGTAACCGGATCACTGACCGTCTTACTCAAGGATACGGTAAAGCCGAATCTGATGCAGACACTTGAGGGAACGCCAGTCTTTGTGCACGCAGGTATGCGCTTGACTAAGGTTTATGAATAAACGGCATTTAGGTCCGTTCGCCAACATTGCGCACGGTGCAAGTTCCATTATCGCTGACAAAATTGCTTTGAAGCTAGTTGGGGCGGATGGATATGTTGTCACGGAAGCCGGATTCGGGGCCGACATTGGAATGGAGA
Organism: Steinernema feltiae; assembly: GCA_007213375.1. Taxonomy (NCBI): domain Eukaryota; kingdom Metazoa; phylum Nematoda; class Chromadorea; order Rhabditida; family Steinernematidae; genus Steinernema; species Steinernema feltiae. The sequence continues at coordinate 208,234 of MQUG01003098.1, read as the reverse complement.
AGTTTTTCAATATCAAGTGCCGGTATTCAAATTTGACACCGAATGCCGTTGTATTGGTCGCTACTGTTCGTGCTCTCAAGATGCATGGCGGTGGTCCCGCAGTGACTCCCGGAGCACCTCTCGCACACGAATATCTGAATGAAAACATGGATCTTCTTCGCAAAGGTTGCGCTTCCAACTTGCGGAAACAGGTTACCACCACAAGAAGTTGCTTGTTCATCCTGTTTTGAGTTCAGATTGAAAACGCATTGAAATTCGGTGTACAAGTCATCCTCAGTGTCAACCGATTTGCGACCGACACGGAACAGGAGTTGAATCTTGTAAAGGAAAAGGCCAGCGAGTACGGCGCGGTTAGTGTGATCGCTGATCACTGGGCATCGGGTGGTGCTGGAGCCGTGAATTTGGCTAAAGCGATTGTGAACGCTTGCGAGAAGCCTTCGAACTTCAAGTAATACTTAAAACGTTTTGGTGGTCTCTTTCACTTCATCTCAGGTTTCTGTACCCTCTTTCGGACGACCTTCTCACGAAAATCACGACTGTCGCGAAGGAAATTTACGGAGCGGATGGAGTAGAATTGAGCGGCAAAGCCAAACAGAAACTTGAGATTTACACGAAGCAAGGATTCAGCAAACTCCCAGTGTGCATGGCCAAGACTCAGTTGTCCCTTTCTCATGATCCAACGAAGAAAGGAGCTCCTACTGGATTCACGTTGCCCGTTCGCGATATGTGTGCTTCCGTTGGCGCCGGATTCATCTATCCATTGTGTGGTGACATTACAACAATGCCGGGACTATCGACGAGACCTTGCTATTTCGACATGGACATTGATCCCGAAACTGAACTGATTGAAGGTCTATTCTGAGCGCCACACTTTGTTTGTCGTCCACTTTTAATAAATTGCATTGATAATAGTGAAGTGACAGAAACAGTACACGCTGTATTGTTGTTTTGAATCAGGAAAACCCTTGACCTTGTGGATGAGTCATCGGAATTCAGTCACCCTCCGAAACAACAGTTGTTCAGCTCGGTGACTTGTCACAACTGTTCGCTCTCTCGCTCGCGGTCGCCGTCCACAGTTCTGTTAAGTGCGAAAACAGCTGTTGGAGGCGAATATCTCCACTCGTCTGCGGCGTGCATTGCCATTGTTCGATTGCCATGCTCGCGTCACAGCAGTCACTTTTGACAATATTTTTGCTCATCACCACGGCGTCTGGTAAATGCGCTTCAAGTCTGCAAATGTAATGGTTGTCATTTTAGCCTATTCGTTCCGATGTCTCGAACGTTGCAGTTGTGATACTGAGGAAGAGGTTATCGTTTGCGACAATGGTATACGAACAACTCTCATGCTCCCAGCATCGCGTCTTCGGGGTTTTGGCGTCATCGCTCTGACCAGAAACAAGATAAGAATGCTCCCACGCGAAGAACTGCTGCTGGAAAAATTCCCTGATTTAATGGTAAGACGCAATTTGTTCGACAGTATACTATTGCGGCTGATCTTAGGCCGTGGACATCGAAGGCAACCGCGAGTTCGATTGCGACACCCTTTCCCAATACGAAAAAGTAAAGATAATGAGCGACTGCGGCAAAGAAAACGTAACTGAGCTTCGAGAGCTTACCGACTTGCCAGGAGCAGGACCTGATGCGCCTACTGCGGTATCCTGTAGTGCACTGATACGTACATAACTCAGATATCGTTTAGACATGTGATGTCGGGTGTCAGGTTAAGAAGCACGTTGCCAAAATCCAACAGTACGCGAAAAGAATTTGGGCCACTCTGAAGCAGAAAGTCAGCGATTTCGACAAGGATGAATTCATGCAAGATGTTCAAGACTTTTTCTCTAAACTCGCTCGAAAGATTGCCGATGCGCAGAAGCCGAAAGATAACTAAGAAGACGAAGCTCTTTTATCACTCAAAGTCAAGCGTATTGTCGATATTATGGGTAGTTGATTTCTTATATTTGTACAACGAAACGCATGATGAAGATAACTTTCTCTCGCAAACAGTTACTGTAGAGTTATTGAATAAGGCAATGAATGCAGCTCGAAGCGTCCGTGTGCTTAATTGGATTATTTTGATAGCTCAATATGGGCTGTAGCGCTAGGCTAATTGGATGAAGGCGTTATTGCGGGACATCCACGCATCCTCTGAGGAAAGAATTCAATCTGTCGCTTGCGGTAATAAAAAGATTGCTTTGCGGTTAAGTCTGTGTGTTGTTCTGTTACTGTGGCCAACTCGCCGAACTCTGCATGAAGCATCTCTCAGAGGTCCGTCAAGAAACTCAGCGTCTAAGTAAAGCAGAACGGCGCAAACAGAGGAGAGCAACGCCAAAGTACAGGAATCTACATGCAAGTCGGGAAAGGTAGGATTAATCTGTATGCTATAAGAATGCAAAAGTTTAGAATCCGGGTTGAGTCTTTCAACAATGCGTTTGCCGAGCTGCGATCTCTGCTGCCGACCCTTCCGACGGATAAAAAGTTGTCGAAGATTGAAATACTTCGAATGAGCATCGCCTATATTTTGTTTCTGGACGAACTGCTAACGTTATAAAGAACTTTCTACATGTCCTTGCTTCCCACGAGTAGCATCGCTCTTTTCTCTGTTACATCTGCTTCAATGCGGATCAGCGAACGCCGTTCTTTACTTCGAGCTCGTTAATCGTTGGTTGGTAATGTGGATAACGACTTATCGACGATTTTGTCGTCACATGAAATGGAGAAGATGCATACAGTAATGCGACCACTGCATGCAAAGTTACTTTTGTCGTTTGCAGAAATCAGACCATGTTCCTTCCTGGATATCCCATAAAAATCATACCGTCGACACTGACATGGTAGACTGAACAGAACGCAATGAACCAATCTGGTCCAATTTCATCGTTTGTTGTGGACCCCAGGCGTCACTAACTTTGATTTGTGGCACAATTTGGAACAATTCACCCGTGATTTCCGATTTCGAACTCGTGATCGACTAGAAATACTCCATTCTTCAATTTTGTGAGTATTTTAGAAAAGCAGGTAATGGAACTGGGTATTCCGTTACATGAGCTCTTCTTTGGAGTCATCCTGCTGTGTATCTCTTTTCCCTTGGTCGCCTTTCCTCCCCAAGAGTTCATTTCTGCTGGTGTGACAATTCCTTCTATCTTCCACCTCTTTATCGGAGATGAACGACAAAATTTTGTGGAATTTCAACTTAGACGGACAGCGGTTACAATGGTAGTTCACGCGTCGCTGCTTCCAGGTGAATCAATCTCATTAGTTTTTCAGTTCAATCAGTGTTTTAGGCTTGTTTCTTGCGTTACATGTCTACGGCTCATCTTCAGTTGTGTTTACATTGACGCCTGTGACCGTCGTGCAATTTCTAGCTCAAATAGTAATCGTATTCACAATAGGTGTGTTCCACGTGTGCACAAAATGTTAATAGAAATTTTTAGGAGTTTACACTTACATATACTGGATTTGTCGAAACGGATATAGACGTCATCCTATGCTTCAGAACTTGCAGAAATTTGGTGGTACTGTCGATCAGATCGTTCAAAATATCAATGTGGAAATGCATAACATCGCCAACCTGCAGATGAGGTTAATTGGTAAGCGTTATACTGCTTTTTCATGTGTAAATGGATGGTTTCAGGCTACACACGGCTAATTATAACAGACTCTTGGGTTATGAAAGTATCAAATTATACAGTAACGGCTATTCCGGTTGCTCATATTGAAGTGGAAGCCACGGAGGCACATATGACTCCTGTAATCGATAACTTTTTTTCTTCGCTCATTGCGCAAACTTTGTAGAATCCTTCGCTTCATGGTGGGCCAGTTCAATTCGTTAACGTTATATTTAAGAGCCGCGTTTACGATCTATCATTCAGTATTAGGTTAGTGCTTTACTGTTCTTTACTGTTCTGAACCACTGTCGTTCAGGCTTAATTCGGTTTTGTTGACTGACGTTCGGGAGCGATTGGATCGTCCTATTCGAATTGCGGACGCTGTTGTGATTTACCGAACCACGAGTGATCGTTTCGTTACTGCTTTCAGCGATGCTGTCGAAACTAATCCCTCGATCACTGTACCTGATAATGAGGTTTTAACCACAATGAAATTAAAATTACCTTTGAAATTTAGGTACTTGACTTGTGTCTCGGTTGTTCTAGTGCAACCGCCAATGTCGTTATTGCGAAGGACTGCATTGACTTGCCACAGAGACCGATGTGCGGAGACTGTAACTGTCGTCCCATGTGGTATGCTTCCTTCCAAATATTCTTTTTCATAATATCGCAGTTTGACTTTAGGTGCGTTACGTGTATGGCTCGCGTTTTTGCGTCTAAACAGGATGAAGGGAACACGGAAACCTGGCTGAGCGGAAAAGCGAACTGCCCGACGTGTCGTTCTGTCTTTTGTGTCTTGGACGTTCATTTGGTTCGGTAACTCCTTCAATATGGAGAATTACTGACTGCGTCTATTATGGGGAAGAAAGCCTGCCGTTATGTCTCAATGCCTTTATGTTTGCCAATTATTGTACATAAGGAAACGAATATTCATTTGCCTGCGTTGATCTTCTTGTGTTTACACAGTTTCACAAAGCACCAGACTTATTCTTTGTGGTTCGAGCCGTCTAACCCATAAATGGCGTGATTTTCGCCGTTGTTTGATAGGGTGCTAATGGGGTGCGTCGTAAGAGAACGTTAGCCCGAAGAAACGTGGGATCGTTATCATTAGCTCGCTTGCTTTATAGACAATAACGTCAAAAGTGTCCTTTGACCGTCGAATTCATACATTCCGTTTCAATCATAGTATTAGTTCTTTAACTCTTCTTTCTTTCTATTAGCTAGTTGAGCCAGCGGTTCACTTAGAACTCTAGTATCTCTTTCTTTCTCTCTTTCTCTCTATCTCTCTCTCGGTCTCGAACACTTAAACTATTTTATCAGTGCTTCAGGTGCTGTTATGTTCACATGATAAGTGTTTGTGGTGTGCGTTAGTTATAAAAATTGTTTTGTTTTCAGATATGGTGAGAACCGCGACTTCTCCCGAATATGTTGACTGGTTGCAAGAGGTAGATAAGGCCGGAGGAGAACTCTCCTGGATCACATCAAAAAAGAACTTTCCAAAAAACACGTCTAATGTTGCGCATCCTAAGGAACGGACAATAACCGAGATAAATGAGAGCGTGCTAAAGTCTCACCGTGTACAGGTAACTGTTGAGAATTACATCGAGTTGTGACATGAATGGTTTTGCAGAGTGCTATCGCCCAAGTCATGGAGGAAACAAAGATGTCGCGAGAAGCTGTCGAAGAACAAGCCAAAGAAATTCTTCTAACGATGGCGCATTCTTTCAACATGAATGCAGTGCGAACGATCGGTTACGCTGTGCTGAAAGTCATTAAGGTCTGCTTATCAAGCGTGCAAATATAATTTTTTTATCTTCTAGAGACTCTTTCACGCTGTTCACGTGAACATGAAGCAGTTGGCGGAAGTGAGGAACATACTGAAGAACGATCAAGTTGTATTTATGCCCACTCACAATTCATACGTTGATTTTTTGCTACTTTCCCTGTTGTGTTTTGACCAGAACGTTACTCTGCCTGCGATTGCAGCTGGTGCTGATTTTATGAACTCAAAGTTCATGGGCGAAGCTCTCCGACGCTGTGGTGCTTTCTTCATTCGCCGATCCTTTGGAAAGGTTTGTAGTTGTTCCTCTCCTCTGTCTGATATCATTTGCAGGATTTACTCTACTGGGCGGTGTTCACTGAATATGTCCAGACCCACCTGACTCATTCGGACCGTCCCGTTGAATTTTTCGTGGAAGGCACCCGCAGCCGAACATCGAAGAGCTTGTATCCAAAGTTTGGTCTTTTGCAAGTTCTGCTTGAGCCTTATTTGAGAGGTCATGTCTTTGACATTGTCATTGTTCCTGTTTCAATGAATTACGATAAGATACTCGAGGAGCTTCTCTACGCATACGAGCTACTTGGCTTTCCAAAACCAAAAGAATCTACTTCCGGTAGTGTGCGTCTAAGGCATGCTGTAATGAAATGTCTTTTAGGGCTGCTGAAAGCTAGACAAATACTAAACCGAAATTTTGGTCGGATTTACATGACCTTCGGAAAACCAATTTCTGTCCGCACATACTTTGGAACATCACTGCACCGTTCATCATTTATCTGTCAGGTATTGAAAGAACGCGTTTCGTTTCTAAATTTCTTTTAGCCGGACTCACAATTTGTTTTGTCGCCACGCGAGAAGGAAGCCATTCGTATTTTTGGACACCAAATTGTGCACATCCACAATGAAAACCGAGTTGTGGGCGTGTGGCCCGCTGCTTGTTTGCTCATTCAACAAGTTTTGGATGATCGCAGAAAGCAGAGAAATTCAGATAGAACGATTGTGTATCGCGAGCTCCTCATCAAATTGAAGCATTTCGTGCAGTTGTGCTCATCGCTTCAAGTTCCAATTCAGTTTGAAAAATCTATTGAAGATGAACTAAGGTTGACGTGAAGCATTAGCTAAAGTACAACACGCAAGTTGCAGGTACTACACGTCGCTCCACCAAGACGTTTTCGCGTTCAAATCGACGTCCAACGAGTACGACGAATGCCTAGTTCTTGGTGATCAACAAGTTGCAAATGGGAATCACATCGAGAAGAATGTGTTACAAGAAGCCGTATCTGCCATACTTCTTTCAAATTACGCTAATCTGCTCATCCCACATCTCTTTGATGTGGCGTTGTTCGCCTCTCTTCTCTTACACACTCACTGCGAGTCTCTTCTCTTCAGTGATGTCCGCAACATCTTCATGCGTGAATTTGTGTTCGTTCCCGGCACAGCTTCTGCGATATTCGACAACGCCAAATCACAGCTGATGGCGGCAAATATCATTTCACGAACTGAGTCGAATGCAATTACCATTGAAAGGCGCGACGTCGTTGCCCAACTTTCTGAAATTGCCCAGGTAGAAAAGGAGCTTCGATCTACTTACTGTTTCGTTGTAGCCTTTTATCGCGGCATATCTCTTCACAGTAAAGGTGATCTTGGCGATACCTCTACCTCCATTTTCTTTCAACGAAGCGGTGAAGCGCATTCAAATTGCCATATCCGGTCACGTGAATGAATGCGACAAACCCCTTTGCCTCCGGCCAGCAGATCTCAATTTAGATCTTATTAAAAATACTCTAAACAGTTTAATCGATGCGGGTGCTCTTTGCAAGGTAAGCTAGCTAAGCTATTCTTCTCGTGTATTGTGTTTGTTTATTTAGACAAAAGAAGGATTGGATAACAATGTTTTGGTGCTGGATTCAATCGCAACTACGCTGCAATCTGTGTGTAGCTCTCGCATCGAATTTAGTCCGCGGTATTACCCAAAGCTTTGAATTAGGACTCAAATAAATTAACTACAGAAGCGTCTAGGTGGCGTAAAAAGAGCAGATTTCTACCGCACTGCCTTGTTTACAAGGATTTATTACAATTCGCATAAGCTATCACAGTATTAGGTATAATTTTGCCTACAGGCAAAAGTAATTTACAAGGCATGAGCACACAGCAGGTTAATTTACATATCATAGCCTGTTTCTTCGTCAAACTGACTGATTTCAACATCCTTCAACTTTATACGTAGAGGCTGTTTCTTCCGCGGATCCTACAAAAGATAGCACAATTTCAAATTGCTTAATTGGATTGTGAGATTACCTTGATGGAGATCGCACTGTCGCAAATTGAAATGGTTAGATGCGGAGGCTGGTTGCTGTCGTCTTCAAATTCAACAAATGGTCCAAGATGAGATAGAATTTCATCTGTCAAATCCAGCTTCAAATCTTTCAAATTGATCTAAATCTGACTGTTCAGCAACGTTTCGGAGTTTCGCACACTAACCCTTATTTTAACGGGCATTGACTTATCCTTTGCAGTGAAAACTTCAAAATGGACGTTCGCGGAGTCACAATTTCCGTCGGCGATATTTGTTTGTGGCGGAGTGGTCTTAGACAGCGAAGAATAAACATTGCTGCACACTACGTCTAGTAACTCCGCAATCATGCACCTCAAGAGGAGATTATTGACACTCACATCAGGACTTGCACAATTTACCTTGACGCATATCCACAAATGCGAGCTTCTCCACCAACCACTGATATGTAGACATTGATATTCATCAGAAATGCTTGTAGAACGTTCACCTGTAAATTGCTCATGCTAGAAACAAGAAAAAACACTTCGGGCGATTACTTTTCTATTTAAGAACGTTTTGTGATCAAAGCTGAGCTGTTGCGCCAGGTCGAGTGTTTCGGCCTCCTCGGCAACAGCAACTTCATCTGCAAGAGTTACTGAGAGGTCAAGAGGAATTGCCGCAGCACCATTACCGTTAGACTTGAAAATGTCGTCGTCGTTGGGGCTGTCTAACGCACTGACATTATTCCATTGTTGGTCGTCTTCGGAAACATTTGTCGCGAGAGATACGGTATCGTCGACCACCGACATGTTATCTAAGGCAAGAAAATGAGTTCATTCATGAAACAATCACTTACCATCTTGTAAATTGAGAAACTGTGAGAAAGAATCCTCTTTCATGGGTTTCATTCCAACGGACGATGGTGCTCTGGACGACAAAGTGCTGTTGCGCGGATCATTGACGGCCAGCAGAATGTCACCATTGATTGAAATCGCTTCTGAAAGAATGCCATCCAAGAAACATGCGAGAAATCCTCGTTAATGTGACCAAATACCCGATATCACAGTCATCGGTTCATTTGTTTACCTACACGTGAGCGGCGCGCGAATAAACAGCGCGACGTATGCACAGTTGAGGAGGTAAGAGGGCGGCGGTCAGCAAAACGGCTAGGTGAGGCCCGTCGCAATCTGACCAGCAACGAGCGGATCAGAGTTGGTCTTCAACAACGTGTGCAAAGGTTTGCTCCGTATTGTTGTTCACGAAGCGATCGCGTTAAATCGTCTTTTCGCGCACCATCGTTAGCGTACAACGATTAGCGCATTGTTCTGACAACTTTTGGCTCTCAATGAGAGTTTCAGTCTTTGTGAACGGTTTCTTGACCGTAGTCGCAACCGTCGTTTTGTGCCGTTTTTAGCGAGTAAACCAGCGAGTAAGATTGTTTTACAAACAACTAGTTCCCTTAAGGGTTCTCGAGATCAAATTACCGTAAAGCTTTGGCAACCCATTCTGAATGCCTCGAGGACTCTTAACGTTGCACTGTTATTACTGTCAGCGACTCGCGAGCATTTGGGCGCGCCAGCATTATTTATTATTTGATTTTAGAGCATATCATGTTAATATGAAGCTGCCAATGTTTCTTATTCTGCTTACGCTCTCCCTTCTAGTTGCCAGAGGATACGGGCAGTGTTCAGAGCACATAAAGGTAAGACCGCTTAACTCAAAAACTCTCGAAAACAGCACGTGCACTTGAAAACAATGATTTGTAAATATTCCGAAAGGTGCTTGTCTTTCGGAGATCTCTCGCGCACCAAACAACACATTACTATAGGTCACGCCCTCACAAATTTGTTTGGCGAAATCATTTCAAAAATTCTTTCAAAACTGTATTAAAAAACAAATTTAGGCGCCATGCTTGTGCTCAACTACACGATATGAACCAGTTTCCATCATATGTGACTCCGCCGATTCCCTTGAAGATGTGCTCAAGGCTCTTACGCAGCCGCCACCATTCATTGACAGTTTGACTATCAGCAACACCCCGATTCTCGAGGTACTCGCATGTCATTGATTCGGACCTTTTTTAATCACCCGATTCCAGCTCCCGGGACAGATATTTCAAGGACTCGCTGTTAAAAAGTTGATTCTGAGAAATAATGGATTGAGACAAATTTCGAATGATGCATTCGACGGGGTGATGACGGACTCTATGCAAGAACTCGAAATCCGATCGAACAAACTAAGCGAAATTCCACTGAGTGGCATTTCGCAGCTTCGTGTACTACACTCACTCGTCCTATCCAACAACGAAATTCACTCAATCCCCGCTAACATCTTCTTGAACTATCACAGCCGATCGTCGCTCACTAGATTAGACTTGAGTGCTAACAACATTAGTTTCGTTCCCGCTGAAGGCTTCCTCGGACTCGAGAATCTGCAGCAACTCTCACTGGACAAGAACCATTTCACAGAAATTCCTACAGAAGCGATTGAACTCATACCAACTCTGGAAGATTTGAGCTTGGGCGTTAACGCAATCGAGGAAGTTCGCAATAATTCACTTCCATTGCCCAAGCTAAAATCTCTGAGTCTTGAAGTAAACCAGGTAAACTGTGAGTTGCGGCACACTGTCTTGATTGCAGTTTTCAGATTCGTGCGATTGAATCGGACGCTTTTAAGCAAATTCCCCATCTGCTCTACCTGTATCTAAGTAATAACAAATTCACGAAAATTGACTCTTCTGCGCTTTACTATGTTAACAACCTCAAAGTACTAGCGATGAGTAGCAATCGGATTTCTCGAATACGACGTGACGGTAGCTGCACGCATGCGTTCTCGATAAAGACGCTCATTTACAGATTTGCAATATGTGCAGTCGCTAGTGCGGCTAGAGCTCAGTGAATGCTACATTAATAACATCGAGGACGGCGCCCTTCAGCAAATCTCCAAGATTCAAGTGATTATACTTGCACGAAATCAGCTGACCCGGATATACCAATCGGCGTTCGCGTCGCTCTACCAGCTGGTCACACTGGATCTCCATGACAATCAGGTGAGAAAATCGCGGTTAATTTCTGTGACTACAAAAAATGCTTCAGATCAATAAAATAGACGACTTTGCGTTTAGTCGTCTGACTAGTCTTCGCCATCTTGATTTGAGTGGGAACAAATTGGATTCCATGCAAAAGAACACATTCTACGACAGCTTCCAGAACACCTCGTCCAATCATCTGCACTACATCTACATGAACGGTAACTCAATTCACGCTAATCTACGTACAACCGAGGCGCTTTAGGTAATCCGTGGCATTGTGACAGCAAACTGGAATGGCTGCAAAAATGGATCGTACACAATCAAAATATCCTGTTTGCAGCACCTGGAAGCAGCTCCGCAACGTTAGGGTAACTACATTAGTTCTTTAATTCGTTCTGTCGTTCTAGATGTAGCTCACCAGAATCGCAGAAAAATGCGAAACTAAGCCGAGTAGACCTAAGCAGCAAGAAAGTACCCAGCGAGGCAACGGAAACACAAATCGTGTCACACAATGCTCCAGTAGGTTCTTCGAAGCGCTTACCATACACTCCCTTCAACCGTCAAATGGTTCCAACGACTCGGACCCCGAACAGCGATACAGTGGGAAACAAGGAAGAACCAAAAGAAGTCCATTATAGCGCCTTTAGTCCACTAGTGATCATAATAGGTAAGATCGGTCTCACTATTTTCGTGATATGATACGACTTCAGCAATCATTACCTTAATCTTCACAGTAGCGGTCGCTATCATCCTACTCGTTCGATGCGCCGTCAGGCATTCTGACGAGAAAAGACGCGACGATCGCCGGGACTTGAGCGGGTCGCTAGTATCTGGATTCGGTTCAACGTTCGGCACAGGGCCATACGCTGCAGATAACACATTCTACAGAGCACCCAGAAGTAATTTTCCCCATGCGGCACAATTTACGAATCGTACGAGCTTACGAGACGTGACAGGACTTAATAACACAATGAACTGGTTCTACTGACGGTCGTTTGATTGCTTTGTGTTTGATGATGTTGCAATTTTGCATGTATATATATAAGAAAACTAAAAACTACGATTCAAATAGTTGTAGGACTGTTTGGTGCGGTGTGTCGGGGATGGTAGACATCGGAAATTCCAATTTTCCGGTTCGGAATAATTCAAATTCAGCGTAAACAGTTGAAAACGTTGCATCATAGTCGGATGATCTCTCTTTGAATCGCGCACAATCTTCTAGTTCGTTTCGACATTTCGAATTCGCTATGTATCGAAGTCTAAGTTGCAGCAGAAATCCATCTTCGGGCGCAATGCTGCACGCGACCGAACTGTATCATTTGATGCATGTCTTGAAATGAAGGGATTGGTTTCAGGGCACGTACGGTATGATTTCGTGATTTCAAATTATCGCGAGCGAGTGCGACTCTCGCTCGCGCTTCTGCAATGGTCGTTTGTCGTTTCGCGGTGCCGCATTTGCTGATTCGGTCGCTGCTGAAGTGATCCCGTGGATATTCAGATCTCCGATGAATTTGCTGGTGCTGCTCGCGTCGTTGGCTTTGTACGTGGTACCATCAGCTGAATACCCCATTCCGATTCTGGGAGCTTTGGCCGAACACATTCCTTCTCTCCAAGATATTCCTGGTTATGGTTTGACTGTTTTTGCGAATGCCAATGAAAAGAATCCCGAGTTAAACAGTGCTGTCGAGAAGGTAATGATTGCCTCGTCGACTAATTTAATGTTTTAATTTAGTTTACTGGAAACTTGATTCGTTTCTCATCGCGCAAGGCTGTGCCCTCACCCGCGGATGTCAATAACTTGATGTATTCTTTTTCGAATCTAGTGGTGAATGTTCCTGGAGCTGAGAAGCTGATCAATGTGTCTATGCTGAGCAGAGTCGACATTGAAAACCTCATGAATGGTCAGATAGATTTGCCTGGATTTACGAAGGAAAACTCTGAAAAGATAATGAAGAACTTTATGAAGAGTATGGCAAAAGCTGCGAAGGATATTCGGAATGGCTTAGATGTGGCGAACAAAGAAACTATTCTCTTACCAATTGAGAAGCTACCTTCTCGTATGATCAGTGAAGCTGTGTCTGGAGACGGTCAATTGCCTTTTTTAAGTGGAGAAGAAGCTAAGTCTATCAGAGTAGGAATTAATTTTTATTTATACAACTTAATTCTTCCCCATTTTAGGACTACTACTTAGATATGGTTATTCGACGACGTGCAGATCAGGTTCGTCATTTTTTCTTAACGGAAATAACGCCAATCCATTGTAGAATGACAACTCTACGCTACCAACGTTCGCCAAAGTTGATTTACCCACTTATCATCCATACGATATCAACACTCTGGAGAATGGTGTGATGAAGCACACGTCGGACAAGGAGGATGGCTCGTGGAAGTACCTTGCCTTAGGTCTTCTCGTTCTGGCAGCATGCACAGTGTGCATAATTGTTTTGTACTGCAAAAGCAAGAAGCCGAATTTAGTATTCTACGAAGACATAACTCCTGCTTACACATCAACTCCGAAGAGTTCACGAAGAGACGTCACCCACGAAGAGTGAATGCAGTATTTTTATCTTGTGTATGTTTTCATTAATGTAAATAAAGTCTGAAGATATATTGTAGTTTCGGCGGAGGCAGAGGTTCGTGATACCGCCGTTATGAGTTTCATGGGCGGTGGGCAGTGAGGGATTGAGCAGGATGACCTACTTTTGCATAGTGCGTCAGCGGTCGTGTGCACCGCTCACCCCATGACCTTTCCTATTGCCGCCGGTCCACTTGGCTGTAATTCTCTGTGTCGTGAAAGATTTGATTTTCAGCTGTTCAGATATGGCTATTGGAAATTTGTTTGGACCTATATTGTTAGCTACGCTGCTGTCACTCACGAACGCCTGTCCACTGATCGTCCAATCCGTCTGCTCATGTCAAGATTTACCCGCCAGTGGAGTCACCTTGAACTGCTCGAACTCAAATGGCTTCCAAACTCTCCGAGTGCTACTTGCTAGCCAAGCACAATTAGGACTCATTCAGCAGCTAGTTCTCCAGAACTCCAGCTTAGGAGAATTGCCTGATGGAATCTTCAAAGGACTTTATATCAAGCGGCTCGATCTTTCAAATAATCGAATCGCAACGGTGGGAGACGACGCTTTCGATGGACTCCGAGGAGTTCTCACCGAACTTTATCTTAACAAAAACGAGCTCAGCGAATTGCCGTCAAACGCTCTTCGCAATCTCAATGGCCTCGTACGTCTTGACCTTTCAAACAATTCAATCAGCGAGCTCAACGGACAAAACACTTTGCCTTCTCTTCCCAAGGTGATGCAAAAAATGTGCGCGATGTGTGTTACTGAATGCATTTCAGCTCTACGATGTGAATTTTGGAAACAACAACATTGAGATCCTCCACAAAGCCGCTTTCGAAAATGTCAAAAACAGTTTACAAACGATAAACTTAGGAAACAACAAGTTACGGTCGGTTCCCGCATCGGGTAAGTGACACAAGATTAACTCAGAGACCAGTAACCAACACGTAATGTTTAGCGATACGCGGATTTAAACAGTTGAGAGCGCTACATATGCACAACAATGCGATCGAAGAAGTTGAAGCGCTCGCGTTCATGAATCTCCCTGTTTTGGATCTTCTCAATTTAGCCACCAACAAAATCGCTAACCTCCATCGACAAGCATTCTTGAACGTTCCCAATTTGCGTTTTCTCTACCTCACCGACAACAGAATTGATTCGATTTTTGCGCATCAATTCAGCGCTTTCGAGCAGATAGAGATGATCGACTTGACCGGCAATCGAATCGCTGAACTCCCAACGAATGCGTTCTCGAATCAAGCTCAGTTGCGTCAGTTGTACATCGGAAAAAACAAAATCACGCGCATTGGAGAACACGCTTTCTTGAATAGCTCCATCGTTATTCTGCTTTTGGACGGAAATGAGCTTCCGGAAATAACCGCTACTATGTTCGAAGGTCTCCCGAATTTGCAACAGCTCTCGCTCAATGGAAACAAGGTTGGTTTAGTTGTACTTTGTTCGGAATAGGTGAAAATTCCACTAAATTTAGATTGCTCAAATAAACGGCAAATCCTTCACTGGTTCACCGACTCTCACTATGATTGACCTAAGCTATAATCAGCTTTTCGACATTCCAGCAGCCTGTTTTGTAGGTCAACTGAACATGGCTCTAGTTGATCTCCGACATAACAAGATAATCCGGACTCCATATGCCGCCTTCAATCGTCGTGTAACTACTGTTCTCCTACAAGGTACTAAAATCTTTCGCCAATTTCGCTTGCACGGGCATTCTTTTCAGAAAATCCGCTCGTTTGCAACGAAAAAGTGCACATGCTTCAGGAAGGAGTCGGCGTTTATTTGCCCAACAGCGACGATTACGTTTGCGGAGGTCAGAAGACGATCGATTCGATGATCAGCAAGTTATCACAAGGCCAGGTGATTTCTGCTCAAGCGGAATTCCAGAAAACCGCAGCAAGCGAGTCTGCGGCTGTGAAAGGAGACACGGCGTTTGTACAGGACTCAGCGCAGAAACTTGTTCCCTCGACAGAGGTAAGTAAGCAATTATATTCGGAGTGACGGTACTACTATCGACCAGTTATTCACTGGTCGTTAACTCCGTAAAATTCCTTTAAAAGTGAAATCTACTAACAGTCGCCTATTTAGTTAAACAATGACCACATCACGCATGAGTCAGTTCCGTCAATTTCGCTGATCCCAATTCGACCTGTCAACCAGCCGTTAGTAACGTCAACTGAAACCGCTACGCTTCTGAAGCAAAAAATTGGAGAACAAGTGATCCGAGGACGTGGTAGCTTTGGACTTGACAAGCCGATCGATAGCACAAGGAGAATTGAACAAACTGTTGCAGTCACCAACGAAATGCCTACTGAAACGACAGAACTACCACGTGCAGTGCCAATCACCGATATTGCAGACAATCCGAACATCATTCATCCGTTCCCAGTTCCCTTCCTTAAAAGGCCCCGAAGATGTACCCCGCTTACGCTGCAGGTCCTATTGTCACACAGACACTACCTCCGAGCATTGTCATCGCTGCTAAGAAGGAAAGCAAAGAGGCTGGCGACAGCGGAAGCCACAGTAGCGGAGAAAAGTTTGAGGAATTCTCACTAGACGAGACTACAAAACAGAAACTAAGCGAGTCGTACCCGTATGAAGATAATCAGAGCAGTTCGTTCACGCAAAGCTTCAGCTCTAGCATTCTGATCATTTCCTGCGTAGCGACAGCTGCAATTGTTATGATCGCTGTTTTGGTCGGTCTCTGCTTCGCCAAACACCGTAGAGTTCAGCGATATGGTTCATCGTCCTCAAGCAGTGCGCTGGCACGAACGAACGCGTACGTAGCCGCGCAAGCAGCTCAAATGAACATGATTTATGGAACGATGCAACGATGCAAGTGAGTCACCCATTTTCATTCAAATCGAAGATTTCGCAAAGTGCTTTTTTAAATGAGAAGAAGTTTACCTTGACCACAGGAATGTGGTCAGCACATCACAATCGATAATCTTTTTGTTTCCATCCGCACTGCAGTTAAATGGCATTGACCTTTATGACCGCGCTGATCGCAATGTTCGATCTCTTTTTACGGAAGCGATATGGCTTGCCTAGTACGCGCGCCCAACAAAAAGAGACTCTACGACGTTGTTTTAGTAGCAATTCCGGCACTATGGGGCGCCCAGACGACAACAACGTGTGGATATACGGTACCTCGAACTACGGTGGTGGATACTATCAATGAGAAAATGTAAAGAAGAGCGTTAATAATTTAATTAAGCATACTGGTGTAACAGATGCATTTTCGCTAGACTGTTACTTGTTATATGATCTATCTTCTCAAAAATTAAAGGAAAAGTGTGTATAAAGGACTTGTCCTTGACCTGCCGTCCTCGTACGTCTTACCCCCAATATTCAAGTAGCGTAACGTGAGCGGACGCCGACCCCAGTTCGACGTCTTTTTCCTGCGTGCGCGGTCATAGGCACATCAGTCAGTGAAGATTGCATAGTGCGGACATGGCCTTTCCTTCAGCGGCTCTCTTGCTTCTCGTAGCGCTGGTGTCTACTGCAACTGCATACTGCCCCGACTTTCTTCAAAACCAAACTGCTTGCTCTTGCTCCAACTACATCGATGGTGTTATTATTCGATGCAACGGGCCCAATGGACCCGCGGTTGTCGACGGTCTCAAGAAAACCCAGATTGCTATCAACGAACTCGCCCTAGAGAATGCTAACATTATTGAGGTTTGCTTTGCGGCAGACGACTGTTTTCTATTTTATGAATGCTCAGATCAGCGCACGCGCCTTCAAGAATCTTCGCATAAAGAAGCTTGTCCTTGACAACAATCGTATCCGTAAGATCCACGCTGATGCTTTCAACGGACTCGAAAACATTCTGCAAGATCTCTCAATCGATATGAACCGATTGTCAAAAGTTCCTTCTGAGGCGTTGATTGGACTGCGAGCGCTTAGTGTTCTCAGCATTAAGTGCAACCAAATCGGAGATATTGAAGGTTCCCTCTTCAAGAACATGCCTTCGCTCATTGAACTGAATCTGTCGGGAAACAAGGCAAGTTTGATTCAAATCGCGTCAATTATCAACCTCATTTCTTAGATTTCAAAAATCGACGGTCTCGCATTCGATGAAGTCAAGAACACTCTCCAAAGTTTGGTTTTGGATAACAACGCAATGACCGAGGTGCCCGCTGAAGCCATTCGTAATTTGGACGGCCTCATTGCTCTTCATCTCAAAAACAACGAGGTAACTTTTCTTCTTGTTTGCCGACTACAATTTGCATTGTTCAGATCACAAGACTCGAGAAACTCCAAGTTGTGAACATGACCAGCCTGAATATGCTCACTCTTTCGGGAAATCAAATCAGTTCAATTGATAAGAACTTCATTTTGAACTGCCCCAGGATCTTCTACGTTTACCTCAACAACAACGACATCGGCAGCATTGAACTCGGAACTCTTGCGCAATTCTCGGAGGTCCGCACACTGGACTTGAGTTACAACCACCTCGCCGAGGTCACTACGGACATGTTCCGGAATCTCGAGCACGTGCAACACCTCAATCTGGAAGGAAACTCGATCACTGATATTGCTCCCGGTGCATTCTCGGCCACTCCGCTGCTGCTCCTTTGGCTTCCCCACAACTGTTTGACATCGATTACTCTGAGCACGTTCCAAGGAGCTCCTTTCCTTCGTCAGATCTCACTCGCTGATAACAACATCCGCAATATTCAGGTAAATTTGAAGCGAGTCTTCTAATATACCTAAATCGCTTCAGCCAGGAAGCTTTGGATACCTTCCTAACCTTCACACTTTGGACCTCTCGAGCAATAAGATTCAAGTTCTTCAGTCCGGGGCAATCAGCGGAACCGATCATCTGACTGTCCGTCTCCAAGGTAGCGCAGCGAAACAAATACAAAGAATGCAACATGAACATTTCAGAGAATCCTATGGTTTGCAGTCAAGATGGATTCCACGTTATGAACGGTCGCGAAGCAATCAACCTAACAACGGAAGCAAACCTCATTTGCAAAAGCGACTATACTCACGATATCCAGGACGTCTGTCCCAAAAAGGGGAAACCCGCTGCTTTCCCTGTTTGCGTGAAGCCCGTTAAATGTAAGCAGATTTGAAAAGTCCAATTGTAATTGGTGACATTTAGACGAGGAAGTGACAACTGTGGCTACCGTAGTCACCACTGAAGTGCCGGAAGCTACCACCGAGGTTATCACTCCCGCTCCTCAGCCATCGACGATCCCTGGTCGTCGTATGAACATGGAACGTTTCTGGCGTCTGTCTAAACGCCCTAGTGAAGCAGCCCCTGCAGCTCGTCAACGTCATCTTTCAGCCGAAATTCCGGCATCGCTGCTCACAAACGCTGGTCAGATTCCAACTGTTCCGCTTGTCCCGCAACAGGTTCGCGCAACTTTGGAGTCATAAATGGAGCATTGACCTTTCTTAGGTGTCTAACGGAAATATCCCTTCGCGAGTTGGCGAACGATTGAAGCAACTCAACGCGCACAATCTTCCTCCATGGCTTAAAACCGAAAGCAAGGGAGCGAAGGACACGATGGAGTTCAACGCCGATACAGTTCCCGAAACTGTCGCGGTCGCTGAATCAGCACCTTCACAGTAAAGAGCACCTATCGCCAATCTAGCATACGGGCTTCCAAATCGCTTTTCTCTTTCAATTGCAGCACCTCAAAGTAATAAGTGATATTGTGTGTTTCTTGTTTCAGAAAATGATCTTGCGCTTTGTTAAACACATTCCCAGCGTACTTTAATAATGACTTAATAAAAGATGAACCCACCTGGAGAGCTCCGCGACTGATCTTGCATAAATTGCACTGCTGACTTGTCGTATGGACTTGCTAGCCGTCCTGTTGCCAGCACCAGATTGGCAGAAACTTGGTTCGCCAGGCAGTAGATGCCTAAAGCTGGACTAATCGAATCAGCCATTGACTCCCTCGCAAAGAACATTTTGTCTCGTTCCATTTGCTCAGCAAACTTTGTAATGGTATCAAGAAGCTTCATGAACTGAACGAATTGGAAGTGATCGATGACAATGCTGCATTTGGACTGCGGCTCCATAATCACATTGATCTGAAAGTGTGCACCACAGATTGTCAGATTTGCAAGCGAAGACTCACCTGCTTTTCGTTTGATACAATGCAACAACGAAAGGAGACATCACCCACTAGAGGAACACTTGGGCAATCCTCGCCGTTATCCGTATCAATCCAAATTTGCGACGTGTTCAAAACCCAGATTTCATCTAAATCTTGTTTGCAATTACATAGTAATCGAAAAAGCGCACCGCGTATGGCCTCTAATGGCTGCTTGAGTCCAACGATTGTTGATTTCAGAAAGTTTGTGTCCAATTCAAATTGAAAACTCTCAAGAAAATCAATTGCCCCACTAGTGAGAGTGCTCAAGAATCCTGCCAGGGGATTCGATTCGCTGTTCAAGCAATTTGAAATTGACAACGTCGAGGTGCTAATGACGAATCTTTTTGGGAAACGATTGTCCTCCTCCGTTGCAGTTGATGGAATTATAATTTTGGGCATCAACATGTCCAACCGAACGTCAACTTGAACGTTTTCTCCTCCTTGCATCTCCATTCCACCTTCCTAGAAACGAGCGGTTTAAGATCATCGCAGAGCAATTTTAACCCACAAAAGCAGATGAAATGTCGTTCAACATATATGCTATCCACCGCACTGTCTGTGTGTCCAAGAGCAAGTTGAAAGGTCCTAGTTGAACGTGGGTTGAACTCGGAGGAACTAAATCTGAATACTAGTGATGCTCACGTCGATTAAATGCTTACGAGGGTATGACTGCGAGGCTGGATAAAAGAAATTACAAAATTCCAAATGCAAAATTGGCAAATTGCTCGGTAGAGATAAGCGTGATTTGGCGTTCGGAGCAAACAAGGACTGAAGAGCATCTCGCTTGGTTGACTGCACGGAAACACACTTCACGTCGATGTCATCAATCCTAACGACCACCGATTCCGTTTGCAGTTGTGGCCACATGCGAGCAAACCGTTCGCGTGCATTTCCATCTGAAAACGATCATCTGAAATGCGAATGAGGGTTCATTTTACCGAGTCCTTGACTGATCTTGTCAAAATTATGTTTTAACAGCTGGCGCATCCAGGCCGTACAGTTGTTGGGAACGGTGTATCGCACCCACGAAGAACGATCGGAGGAGGCTGGTGTCGATGGGTACACATCAATTGACAGGCGATTAAGAACAATTTGCATGGCGCCTGATTCCATCTTCCACCCTTCAGGATATCCTAAAATATGCTTTGTAGTGTTGTACAGCGATTGCTCTAACCGCGCCCTGCAGAGTCCTCGTCGCAGAGATGAAAGTCAGTGCGATCAACGTAGAGGTGGAAGGAAGTTTGATGAATATTGAAATTTTGAAAAACTTTGTGCGATGGAGTTCCAGGGGGCCGCATTCCTCGTCTATCAGGACGGAGAGTTTGCTCCTGCAAAGAGAGAATGAGTAAAATAGACTGTTTACTGCTCGCACAGGAACGATGGCATCAAGCGGTTTCTGCGTAGTGGATATCAAGTGAAGGATGTGCTTGTAGAACTCAATCGCGGAGCGAACTTGGGGGAGTGTAGCTGTCCACAGCAGATCCTCCGATATTACTTGGATTCGTCCGCACAGAACTCGTCCATCTGAACGCATAGATGAAGCGAAACTTGTGCCAATAGGGTCCACTTACCACTTGCGTTCTTCTTCACAACGATTCTACAGCGGCCGCCATTAGTGATCAAACGAAGTGGCGCATTGATACTTCGTTTGTTGGATTCGGGACAATGTGCGCTTCCTTGCACTCTCAGGAGACTCCAGCTAACCTGCTTGAAGAGCAGAGTTTGATCCAACGACTGGTCGGTGATTCGAGTAAAGTGAAGATCGTCGACTGCTTGCCACCCGGGACTTCTGCTTTCAACACTTAAACGCGTAAACTAAACATCGCTTGGTGTTCATGATATCTTAGAATAACTTATTACCGTGATGGAACCTCCAAAAGCGGCCGAATCAAAGTTCACCTCAACGTTGTTGACGTACAGGGAAAGACCTTCCGCAACTTTGTTCGCGAACCCGTATGATAAATCCGCCGCAGTTCTAAATCAAATCGAGTTTTCAACTGTTTGAGTTATACTTACGGTGAGGGACGACTGGCAGTTTGTTGAGCGTCGCTCATTACCACGTCCACTTGAATTTCGTCAACGAACTGAAAACGCATTTTACAAACGCACCGAACGATTTCAATCTTACGATCTTCACGGGCACTGTGGTAAGCTTTGTCCAAGACACTTTCACTTGTACCCTGTTGCAATAGGCCCGTCGGATGCGAAGCCAAGGTGGCAGTTCCAGGACTTCAGTGAGAACTTCTTCGTTGAGTTCCACATCTTTGAGTTCACTTTTACCGCGCAGAATTTCCACAGTAATCTGATCGGGGGTCACGTTTCTAGCATACCTACAATAGATTAGTCTGTATTAATAAAGTGCATTTCTTACTCACTTTGATAGCTGTTTTATGATTTGATTTTTTATAATTGAAGTCATTTTCTTGATCTGAGAGATCGGCAAAGAACCCGTCAATAGAGAGTATCCGAAGTTAAAGTATATTTCTGATTCCAACTGCTGTGAGCATATGTTCTCGTTCTGTAAGACAAGAACATCAATCAATAACGATATTGTAGATGAAAAGAATCGCGGGCTCTTGTTTACCGAGCTAGGAGCCAGTGAGTCATTCTCAAAGACATTTTTCGCTTAAGAACAAACGTCGCTGGATTGAAGAACGTTTTTGGAAGCGAACGGAGAGGCTGTCGGAAAAGGCGCAAGAAGGTAGAGCATGAGCGCATGTTGTGGATTGTGGATCAACGAATCAAACAATGGATGATTCGGGTGCAAACGACGGATAGACGGACGGTTTTGCGTCGTCACAAACGAGATGATATGCGCGAGAGAACGCGCGCCACGACCACGAGACGCTAAATCGTGCAATGTTGCCTATATAGTTTGGCGTCCTCCTCTTGCCGTTCCTGCCACACGAAAAGCGACCGAAGTTGTAGTGAGAGTTGATCGGCTTCCTATATAGAAAACGAGTGATAAAGCAGAATGGAACATGTTTATTGATTGGTACTCCTGACTGACTTCACTCTATTTTGCGCCGTTTCCGTCTAATTGAAGACGCCGCTGTTACTTTGAAATGCCGTAAGCAAAGATTAATAGTCAGCAAGTTAATACAAAACGCTTTTTCGAAAACTAGTCGTTTCGGGTTTTTGCGCGGCGCCAATCACACCAAGAGCAGAATCCACGGAATTTTCGCTTCAACGGCATTATTATTCTGGCCTTTTGTCTTCTTCGATGGAGATAGGTGAATGGAAGAGGCACCGCAGACGACTAGCGTGGCATAAATACTAGCATATGCCGAGTGGCATGGTAACGTAATCGGCAAATAAGAAGGAAATGAATCAAATGCGTGAACGTGGCATCGCTTCACAAGCGAATTAAACTGAAAAATGGGATATTTTCAGAAAATCAAAACACTGGAAGAGGAGGAGAATGTTTGATCACGTATGGTGGAAGGCGCTTTTCGCCGATTGTCAAGCATCCGACGATGGGTTCACCAAGAGGGCCCATATTGCTTCCAATAATCAAGGCTTTGTGGTCGAAGAAGAAAGCAACAGCCAGCATTGCATGTTTCGACTAACGTAAGCAATCAATCCGAGCTCAATCTACTTATTTCTTAGAGACAGAGATAACCTCAAATTCAAGATTTATGGGATGATCAGCGACATCTCAGACGGAGCACCTTGTGCACAGACAATTTGCAACGAATTTCTTAGCTATGTCGTGGACGATGGCACGCAGACGATTAGCGCGGAACTGAACAGTCTCGGAGAATCTCGCAATTTAATGGACTACAAACTACTGGTACGGTATTCGATATGCACTCGATATTCACTTTTCCTCCGCTTCAGGTGGAACAGCGAGTGCGCAATTGGTTCCAATCCATCGACTGCAAATATTTCAATTCCATCGATGAGGACTTTGCTGCGTTGTATCGTCAAACTGAACTAACACTCGGCGAAATGACCCCGGAAAATGAGTGGAAATTGGAGGAAATGAAAGGAAAAGTCTCCGGAGGAGCGAGCGCTGCGTTCGCGTTTGTAATTTGTGACCGATTGTTTGTGGCCAATTGCGGAAATGTGCGGTATGTTCTGACACGCTAAAGTAACCTTAATACCAAAGTTTTCAGGGCTCTGCTCATCTCTCAAGATCGCGAGAGCAACAGCGCTAGTGCCGAAACTCTGAGTCAGCTCCATCAGACAGAAAACCATGCCGAACGTCAGCGGCTAATGAGCCTGGGTGTGAACGAAGACCAGATTTCCTTTATAAGGACTCCGACGAGGTGCTTTGGCAACTTCTTCATGAAAGGAGGTTATCAAGACGATCCTCGCTTCTCCCTCGCTTCATCGGAGCCGTGTACAGTCAATCCTTACGTGTCAGGTGGATTTAAGGTTCGACTTGGCGTGGAACAAACTTCAAATCCGTTTTCGCTTAGGTAGACGCGTCGCATCGTTTCCTGGTCCTGGCGTCGGAGTCTGTTTTTAAAGTAATCCTTCAAGCGGGTATAAACGATAGCGAAGTAAACGATTATCTGGTTGAAAAAATCGCCACTGCATATGGCGGCCAGTACAGGTTGGTTTTTACGCTCAGACGAATTTGCCTTCTGCCACACAAACAGGATTCGTTCAAAATTCAATTCTCGCAATGCGTGAATTACGCCTTTTCAACAAGATTATGTTGGCGGTTTGATCCGCACCGTGTGGCACATTAACGTGTATGCGCCATCAACTCTTACAATTCTGAATTTTAGCAATTGCGATGTTTCGCAGAAAGTTTTGGACGAGATTTGTGGAGATCACAGCGCATATCAGCTGCAGCGACTATCGCTAGATCCCGTCGCACGGCGCGACTCGATGGCTCTTGTTTGTGTTTGTCTCCACGAAGGTTACCAACAGCAGTTGGTGCTAAACCGCATTCTCGACGCTCCAGTGATTCCAACGTCCACCAAGAGAGATAATTCGCAGATGGTAGCGTCCTACGTCGACTTCTCGTCATTTGTCAGTCATCCGAAACGGGACATTGTCACACTGAAAGTGGACCAAATTTTTGAAGAGCTGCGGTCTAAACGAAGACTGAAAAAGATTGAAGAGGACGATAACAACTTTTGATAATCTCACTTTGTTTCTTACGCTCCCAGTGCAATAATCCAGTAGCATTAAGGTGAATAATAAACGTAGGAAAGCAACATGCAGATTGTGAAGGCAAGTGAAGCGTTGTAAACGCAGCCAAGCAAATCGGAATTGTTTGGATGGAGGCCGAATAGCGTTTATTACTCAGTTGAACTAGCAAGGAAATGCGCAAAGGTGTTCCCGAGATTCGAGCTTCGTCTTCTGCCCCCACTCTGAACCTTTCTCAACTTTCATTGTCGAAACGGCCAACTAAACCGTCTCAGTTGACGTCCAGTGGTCCGGTGAAGAAACCAAATCCCTCCAGCAAAGACTCGCCTTCGCCAAGCTCCGACAGTGACGATCCTCTGCTTCCTCGAGCGGATATTATAACAAAACTTAAAAATTACGACTCCGCCTGGTTCAAAGTGAGAGATTTTGGGTTTTAAAAAAAGCGCTTTTGTGTCTTACAGGATGTTTGCGACAATCACCCCGAGTTCTTCATCGACTCAAAACAGTATGTCTGCTACGAACGAACCAAATTGTGAAGCCAGTAACAGCAACGCCGAGATCATTCTGGGTTACAATCACGCGTTTATCCGTGGTAGCAAACAGCTGTGCTTCGCGCGCAATGACCGACTCGTGTCGCTAGACATCGACGAGAACGAGCACTTCAGTAGAATGCTTTCGGTCGGAATGAGAGGAGCCGTCACAGCCATGGCAACGTCTCTAAACTTCAAATACGTCGTAGCTTGCGTTGGCGACAGAACTGACGAAAACTTTTCGATTGCTGTCTTAAATGCACAGAAAGAGTTTGCAGAGGAAGTGCTGTTCTCCTGCGAAGTGGCTGCAGAGAAACTCTGTCTTGATGACAATTCCGACAACGTCGTTCTTTTCGCCCCGAACGCTAACAGAAATGCAGCCACAATTGCATGCTACGCATTGTTTACAGGGCATAAAATTGCTAGTGTTGAGCTGGATAATCACGAGAGAAGTGACGTTTGGGAGGTATGAGCGTCGCGGAAGCTAATTAGTATCCGAATTTAGATTACGCTTTGTCCGACAGATGAACACATCATGTGTGTTTTGAGCTCCTCCACGGCGTACCTCCTTAGAAACACCGGTCCTCTCATTCAAACGTTTTCTTCAATATCCGTACTACTCTCTGCAGACATCCCTTCACTGACCAATCATTTCAGCTCTTTGATGTAAGTTGCCACGTTTGGTCGACCGATGTGACTCTTGCCTTTGGAACTCATACTGGCTCTATTTTCTTCTATCGCGAAACGTTGGCGTTGAATACGGTAGACCTATCGAAAACGCTGAAAAGGTTTGCATTTTCTGATTGAAGGCAATGTGAGCCGACCACTTCAGTTACCTGAAAAACTCAGACCTACGGATTTCGTCGCTCGTTTCCACCAAACAGTTTTTTCTCACTCTCGTTGCAAATCGCATTGTTCTTGTGTGTCCCGTCAACAATGCTCAGATGCAGTGGGACCGAATAAGAGCCATCCTAGTAAGTTTGGTTGCAAAATTGATGTTATAGGCAGAATCTCCTCTTTATGTTCCAACGATGTGCAACTATCCACTTTGTGCTAATGTCCTCATCGATGCAAGCAGCAGAATCATGGTTGTGGTGTCAGACGAGTGCATACAAAAGACCGAGATACAGTTTCTTGGAGTAACCCAGGAAAACGGCTTCACCTTATTGGTGGCTAAGCACAGCGCAGCAATTGCGGTCGTAAGATATGAGTTGCTGAGCGCTTCAATTCTCTCCGTTGATGTCGGCGGTTTTTTATTAGTTCACTCAATGCAAACTGGGTCCGCATTCACCACTCACTCTCACTGTTAGTCGTTGTTCTTCAGGAGAATCCTTTCATGGACTAAGATAGAAGACTTTGTGAACGCAGACTTCCTGAATGGAGGACACCACCTGCTAATTGCCACAAAAAGCGCTTTGAAGTGCTTCTCTATTGAATACAAAAGCATTGTTGAAAGAAGAACCATCAGCAAGATGTCAATAGAAATGGTGAATTTAGATTGAAAAGTTGAATGATTGAGAGTTCAGATGGCGTTAAGCGTTTGCAGAAGCAGATGCGTTGTGGCGTCTCAACAAGGATTTACTCTCATCGATATTGCAAACAGCTACGTTACAGTTGCTGACGTCGCTTTTGATTTTACGAATGTTGGCGCTCAATTCAAAACTTCAACTGTTGAAATCATTTCAGAAGATTGAGTTTCTTGAGTGGAGTACAACAAACGACCAGTTTGCTGTGATAAGCGCTACGCAACATCTTTACGTCTTTGGCCACCCTCAAGGCATCATCACTCTCGTTTCAAAGATGCCATATTGAGCGTTTAGGAAATCTCTTATGGAAGAAAGACCTAAAACTCAGCTTCTTAACTTCTGTTTCATTCCGAGAAAACGTTCTGTTTGCAATCAACTCAAAATTCTTCATTTCGCAAATTGCGGAGGGCGCGAACGACGCAGGAAGGACTGTTTCTTGTGACGGGATTACTTACAGCACGACATCCACAATACTTTGCTCAACAGAACACTGCGAATACGTGGGGCTGAGCGACGGAAATATAATCGAAGTCCTTCGCGACAGCAGTTCAAAGGTTAGAGTTCTCGAAAGGCCAACGAGTGCGTCATGTACAACTGTAGGTGTCATGCAGCACCAGAAGACCCCTTTTGATACGTTTCAGTTGCGTTATGATGAGAGGACAAAATACTTGTACGCTGGTTACGAGGACGGAGTGGTCGCGAAGTTCACTCTCGAAGTGACGGATGTTCCCATTACAGGGTTCGGAGGCGACAGCGTTCTCTGTCCGCTCGACACTGTTGAACATAACGCAAGTTACAGTAAACTTGACAGTAAACACTGTGTTTTCAGAAACGCTTGGTAAATCTCTTGGATGTGGAACGCAACAACCTCCGAATTCAAACTACTCAGCTTCTTGAGAAATACAGACAAAAAACTGAAAAAGAGATGATGGCTACAAGCGCAGAGCTAAAGACCGTTATCGACAAACTCCAAGAACAAATCGAAGTCGAACAAACAGTCACAATTGACAATCAACTATGTTTTCTCTAGGAGCTGTCAATCAAAAATGAAACAGACGTCGCAAGCAGTCAAGACGCATTGAAGAATCTCATGAGAATGCACAAGGAAAACGTGGACTCAATAACTGAGCAACACAAAAAGTTGTTCAGTCAGCAAATTAGGTTAAACGAAATGGACTGGCGCCGAAATTCAGCTCTCTTGTTCTAGGTTTCACATAGAGCAGCAGAAAAAAACGACCGATGAAATCAAGCAATTGCAGGTGGATTACAAGCAGATAACATACGACAACCGTCAAGAGATTGAAGTTCTCCGATCTGAATTCAATATTGCGATCAGCGAGAAAGATGAAAAACTGAATAGAGCGGTGGCCAAAAGCAAGAAGTTAAAGAAGGAGTTGGCTGCTGTCAAGATTGAAAGAGAACAAATGGAATCGGCTCTCAGGGAGCAACTCGCTAATGAAGAAGAAAAACTTCGTCTATTTAGTAAACAGTGCAAAGACGAGAGAATTCAGCTGAAAGCAAATGTAAAACCTAGATGTTTCTGGGATAACTATTTCAGAAAGTTCTTTTTGCAGATGTTGATTGCCAATGAAGAAGTTAAAGACTTCAAAGAAGAAATGACAGCAAAAGACGACGAAAATCAGCAGCTGAGAGAACGCATGCAACACTTCGAAATACTCCTTGCTGACAAAGATAAACAAATCGCTCAGGTACTTGTATACAAATGCATGCAAAGTCACTTTTCAATTCAGTACTTTGAAGAAATCAAGCAACGGATGGCAAACCAATCGAGTTTGCAGAAGAAAATTGTCTTGGTTCAGAAAAACAGCGTGAAAGCAGAGAAGCGACTGGAAGAGGAAATTGGGATAGTAAGCGTTCTTGCGGTGACTGCGTTGATGTTAGATTGTTCAGAGGAAACAGGTTGAAAAGCGTCTCAAAACTTATGAGACCAAAATTGAAGATGCTGTGAAGAACATGTATCGGACAAACGCACTCGAGAAGAACGTGTTGGAGCTGCAAGCGCTGCTGATTTCCAAGAAGTGATTCTGTTTATTTTAATTAAAATCTCAATATTTTTAAACATCTTGACGCGTCGAGGGACCGCGAGCGTGTGAAGTGAATATCTGTAATCGAAAGGTACAGTGAACGGCTTTGTGGTCGGAGAGTGTGGAAGTCGCGTGAGAGTCATACAGAACAGGCCGGACGATTGTATGATTTCTTGACCAATACAGTACTCTGTCCTGCAAGAAAGCCACAAATGGATGAGGATAACAGTTGTATATTCTACTGTGTATGAAGGTGTCCGTCGCTTATCCAGTTTTTGGCTTCCCGGAATGTACTTGTATGTAGGCACAAAATGAATCAGTGCCTCTCGAAATCCATTAAACACGTTTCCTAAGCAAGTCAAGTGAAACTGCACTCTTGCTTCACGCAAACCTTTTGTGCTTTCCAAGTACAATTCGTCGTGTTGCAATTTGTGGTAGATGGAGGTGTGGACCTGAGAACTGTCAAATGGAAGAGGGTCTTCTACAGGAACTGCGTAATTCAGTCGAAAGTTCAAGTCACCAAACCAAAACACGACGTCGGCCAGTTTCAAAGGATCTTCCAAGCTAAGGTTGCTCAATGTGGCTGGCATCCAACGGAATCGAATCCTAGAGGCAATTTGTTGATACGCCTCTAATCTGCGTTCAGAAGAGCTATCTGAATTGCGGATGAATGTGAATAATCGTGTGATGAACATACGCGGCAGATGACATCCAATGAAAATGCAATTCTTGTGTAGTATTCTGATAGAAACAGCCAGAGCACCTTTGGTTCTGATTGGAAGAGCCAGCTTTCCAATGAACATGTACTCTTTCCCTTAATGCGAGGCTATTTCAGCGGCCTGTTTGGGAACTTACTGCTTACGTACTCTTCCAACTGCGTTCGAATGAAGAAAATCATAAACTGAGCAAATTTTCTGACGTACAAAAGGCATCTGTGAGTTGATCCTAACGCGATTTCTAGTTTTCGTGCTGCTTTTTTGTGGTAAAAACTGAAAGAAAAAACAAACTTGAGCGATAATGATGTCATTACGGTTGGAATGTTGGCAGTTCTTGAAGAGCGATAGCAATCAGATCGGCCTGCTGGTCCGTAGGAGTGAGTGAAAGCATTTTGGCAATGTAGTCTATGCATTGAATTCCCTGGAATCACATCACATCTACTTACAACCACCACTGTAAATGCACACTTTGTTGTTTATGTTCCATGTGTAGCAGACAATTCGAATGTCTCCATCGACTGTCAGTCGCCCGATGCTCTCTCGTGAGGGAAGCGGCACTCCGTCACTACCCATAACCGAACCATTCTGCATAACACTAGAAGATCTAAAATCGGATGCAAAATAATACAAAGTTAACCCACGACTTGCGAAAGCCATCGAAAATTAGGGCAGGCATGGTCCATTCCTAGGCAACGTATACTGACGCAAAGAGCGCATTGCGTTTATGGCCCGAAGTGGTTTCCCACTTTCAGTCGGTTGTCCATAGCAACGCGCTTGAAGGAAAAATTATCGAGTATTGTATCCGCCATTCGATACTGAGTGAGTGAAGATTGCAAACAACGCGGAACCAAGTACAAGCATATGTGCACGATGTCATGGACTCAAACACGACTAACCGGCTCTAATTGTTCGTAATTGTTCAGAGTTCCGTTCTATGATTCTTACAAAAGGCCAAAAAATCGAAAAGAGACTTGTCTTTATTTAGCATTGTTGGAAAATCTATGATCAGTGTACAGTACTCTTGCGGCGTTGGTCTGTCCACTTCACTTTCGATCAGCTACAAAAATGAAACTTTGAAGGTGAATTTTGACTGATTCGCGCGAACATTAATGTTTCTTCGAGAAATCCCTTTTGTTGTAAACTCTGTTAGAGCGCACTTTACTGCGCTTCCAATCGGCGCTGATCGATTGATATGCATCCAGCGGCACACAAATCGCGACCAGAATGCAAAAGTTTAATACATTTGGATTTGCCATATGCCTTCGACGTAGGCGGGTCCGCAAACTGCCCGCTTCCGAGAGCGCAGCTACCCACGAAGTTCTCTCGGACTGCCGGATGCTCGAACAACTGTTGAGTGGGACTAACCTCTTAGAGTACTACGGCAGACGCTAAATTGTTTGTCACTTTATTCATTACGCTTTTTGTGGCTTAATTCGAACTGAGAGGCAGTCGTTGCAGTTTTTTTCTCAACTTACACTGCATCATTCGCGGAATATTTCAGAAACACCATGACCGAGGTTTATCAGCGATCCGGCGGCCCTCAAAACGAGGAAGAGGAGATGGTGAGTTCCTACCGCTCTCTATTCTTTATTTGTCAATTCATATTCTAGGAAGCTCAACGTAAGCATGAAGAGCGCGAACGCAAGAAGGCGGAAGTGCGCAAGCGCCTTGAAGAGGCTGGCAACAAGAAGAAGTCCAAGAAGGGATTCTTGACGCCGGAGCGCAAGAGAAAGCTGCGCGTACGTTTGCTTGTTTCGCAATTCCACGATTAACCACTGCTGTCGTTCAGAAGCTCTTGATGATTAAGGCCGCAGAGGATCTCAAGCAGCAGCAACTTTTGAAAGCTGAAGAGCGTAAGCGCATTCTCGCTGAGAGGACGATCGCTTTCCCGGATGTGGATTCGGTCGACGATCATGGTAAGAGAGTGCGTTGGTACGGTAGTCAGCATTATTCATCCAGCTAAGCTTGAAAGCATTTATGAAGATATGTTCCAACGCATTGTCAGTCTTGAGACTGAAAAGTATGACGTCAATCAAGCTGTTTTGGACCAGGATAAGCTGGTGCGTTTGAGTTAATTAGCCAGAAATGAACGGAATCTTCATTTAGATTAGCGAGTTGTCGATCGCCGTCAACGATCTCCGCGGAAAATTGTAGGCTTTGAACCGTCGTGTGGAAAATCTCAATTGTTCTTTCAGCGTAAAACCCTCGTTGAAGAAGGTGTCCAAGCTGGACAACCGATTCAAGAAAATGGCGTCCAGTGGTAATGGAGAAAAACAAGATTTCCGTTCGAACCTCAAGATGGTCCAGAAAGAGAGCGCACTCGACAAACTCAACAAGAAACAACAGAAGAGTGACAAGCCCGAATGGTCAAAGAAAGGTGAGAAGAGCGAAAAGCCTGCTGCTGATGATCAGAAGCCCGCTGACGAACCCGAAGAACTCCCCTTGGCCGAAGAAGACGTTGTCGAGGACGAGTACGAAGAGGAAGAAGAAGAGGACGAAGAAGAGGAGGAATAGACGAGCGATTTGCCTTGATTCCGATTCCTTCCTCTGTTTGCTTGATTTTGAATACGCAATAATACTCGTGTCACATTAATCTTCTTCATTCAATAAACCCATTTTGCGGCTTACTCGATTCCACTTAGTGGGGTTGTTACACTGAATGGATCCCTGGTAATTACAATAATTATAATAGATTTGTAAAGGGAGTGCCGGACGCGTAAAATGGGATTAGAGCACGGCAACTGGCTGCTTACATTGACTCGTTTCAGTATCTGAAAGGAAAATGTTGATCATCAAACACAATCGGTCACGTCACTTACAATTAGAAAGCATCTTTCATCTGTTGGAATGGTCGCACCGCTAAGTCAACGGGAAGTTCAAAGTTGTAGGTGTGCAGCTTTTCCAGGAGGGGATAAATATCTTCGCAGCCTAAATCAAGCTTTAACTGCAATCATCTACATTACCCTCTATTACCTGTCCTTGCGATGAAAGACCAACTTGCAAAGCACATCTCCACAATCTGACGCGTTCGAAAAATTATTCTGATCCATGCAGGAAGCTTCTTTTCGTTGATTGCAGCAGAAACAAACGCTTTCCACATAGCGTCATGAGATCGTTTCAGACGACTGTGACTAGCAATTATGTTCTCAATGGTTGAAAGAAGCATTTGCTTCGATGTCACTTGTCTCCCTCCAACTGCTTCCAAGTTAAAACTTTGAGAAAGTTTGCGCACGGGCGCATCGCTGAATTCTCGGCCATTCTTGGAATTGAAGTAAAATAGAATTACGTCCCATATGTGCGTCAACGGCGTTGGTGTGTTGTGTGAAGGAGCTGAAACAGTACACATAGCATTAGTCTTCTTCATCGCAGCTAACTTGACTCAATCAGTTGTCCCTTGTTGCGCATAGAAAAACATCCAAAAGGCACGTACGACCTGGATGTTAGTGGTTTGGTAGCTGGATTCATTCCGTGTTCTAATAGAGCTCGTAGTGAAGGGCACAATTTTCTTCGAACTATAGTAACAATTTCTTCCTCACTTCTTTCAAAAATTTCCTTTAAAGTAAGCGTAAAGGTGCACACAAAATGAAGAATTACCTGCTCTTTGCGCTCCCCTGACAAATGTGCTCTCTCGGCGGGTGTTATATTGAGCAGCATGTACTTATTCATAACTTCAGCTACATCTGCCACGGCAATCTCCAAGTGAGCACGCTGATCGCTGAAATATCGAAGTCAAAGTTTCAAAATTCAACGCAAACACAAACCCATAATGGTTTCCTTTCAACGTGTTTTTCAATTCGTTCCGTTCGAACCGTCGGCTCTGACATCCGACCAAACTGAGCACAGGATTTGGTTTTCGAGGAACAATGTTGTTCAATGATGAAATCGACAGCGGCGGTTTCGCATCTGTTCCAGTCTCCGCTTGTAAAAAGTTAACGAACCGTTCCAAGTCGACAATCTGCGTTTGCAGTTGATCCACAAGCTGATCTTTTGCTTTGAGAGGAACATCTAACTGCTTGATGGCTCCATCGATGTGATTTTGCAATTCGGCTTGAGATAACGTGTCCAATTCAAGATTCAACTGAAGTTTCTCGTAGAGTTTATCGAGAACTGCTTTCTTAATTTCAGACAATTAGAGCGGAAAAGGTAAACGCACGAACCTGACGAGTCATTACTTCGTTTGATGGAAGTCCGCCGTCTCCTGCCTCATAAGCGAAAGTCTCTAAATCTTGTAACTGCTCACGTAACTGTGAAATCAGCTCCATTTGTTTCTCTCTTCGTTGCTTTTGCGCATCCTCCTGGCCTGTGCATTCTATGTGATTCAGCGAAATTTGGCGTTTAAATTCAGCGACGTCGGTGCAACCGCGAAATGCAAAATCGTGCAAATCATTCAAGAGATGCTTAAGAACAGACAAATACAAAGTAAAGGAGTAGCTTGGAGCATTGCTTACATCTTTGGTAGTACCGTGCGATTCACTGATTTGTTTTAGTCGAAATTGAACTTGGGCGAAATGTGAGGAAAGCGACAGAAGCGAATTGGTGAGTCGTTCTTGCTCCTCTTCCAGCTCACGAAGACGTTCTGATTCTCTGCATTAAAGGTCTTCATCAAACGAAATACAGTAAGAACGTTACGCGTACTGTGATGAGTTGTCGCTTAGCGATCCGGCTGCTTCAGACCAGCATCTGTTTCCGACATCTGAGGAGCTTTCCTCCAGGACCAGAAGACCGTTATCGGTTTGTCCGAACAAATCAATCTGCGAGGTGACATCATCCAGGAACACGTTGTTCAGCGAATCGCTGAGTTCGCTGGAATGCCCGGTTTCCACGAAAGTATCCTCACGCATCATGACTTGTGCGAACAAGACAAGGGCTGGTTTTGGATATCAGCTGGTCCTACGCCATTTACAGCTCTTTGCGTAAACAACCTGAAATAACAAATTTAGTGTATTAGCAATACAGAAGAGTTCGGCATTAACGGCGCACAGAGCAATATTCACTGCCACGTGTATAATGCGTTCACTCACATAACATTCAAATAAAATGCGAACGAGCCGAACTCGCGCGTTTGCTTTGCCCCCGCCTCAGGCGGTTTACCGCCGTATTTGGCCAATGCTGCTTGGACCAGTGCCAATGGACAACGCGACATCTACGCTGCGCGGAAAGTCGTTTTAAGAAAACACATGAATAAGAACGCCCACAAGGTCCTTTCAGTCGGCTAATCCTTCAAGTGTCAAAATGCCAAATGGGCAAAACAGTCCTAACGGCGTAGCCAGCGGTTCCCGTTTCTTTTCCGATCCGCAATCCTCTCAGCCACATTATTAATTTAACGTTCGCTTTGATGAAACACTGGAAGAAGCAAGCAGTGGCAGCGAAAAGGGCGTCCATGTTTGCCTACACGTCATAATTACTTTAGAAAAGGCAGATGAGATCGAGAGCTTTCAACCACTGGCGATGTATTAAGGAAATTGCGCAACAGGCGTGCCTCCGTGCCATATCGATTGAGTTAGCTTCGCTCGGCCTTCGAAACTGCTAGTTGTGAGAATTCAAGAAAGGCGAGCGATGAGACGTCCCACACTCTACGGAGCTGCGCAAACTCCAACAACAGGTAAGATTTCCCCATTAAACTACTCGATTTCAATAGAAAATCAAACGTCGT
Organism: Steinernema feltiae; assembly: GCA_007213375.1. Taxonomy (NCBI): domain Eukaryota; kingdom Metazoa; phylum Nematoda; class Chromadorea; order Rhabditida; family Steinernematidae; genus Steinernema; species Steinernema feltiae. Next base: position 173,263 of record MQUG01003098.1, on the reverse strand, counting down.
TGTTGTGGATTCATGCGAAAATATGTTGTCGTCCGTAAACGCAGGAAAAGTTGACCGAAAAGAGCAAAAAAGCGGCTTACCTTCGTGCGGACGTGCCAACAAGCCTTCGACATTCGGTCCGGATTGATTTGGAATAACAGCGTGCGCCGAAACAAATATCCAAAATCACAATTTCCGTTGCACTTCGCGCTGTGTGTGGCGAGGTGTCTGTTGTACAGTGTGTGGTCCGCAAACGTACCAAAGAGCACCGATGACGCGCTCGCTAACGCGTCATTCCGGAGAAAAGAGCGTTAATGATCGAACTCAATTTATATAACTAAGTCGAGATGTATAGTCGGGTGCCAACATGCGAGGACGGCACTCTAGATTGGCGAAAAGGTATGAACAATCGTAGCCATTCCAGTTTTTTGGTAATTTATTCTTTCGAAACAAACAACCTCACAAATAAACAATGGTCCAAACTTATTTCAGATGACGTTCCCGCTTCCTTTCTGGGCTCGTGGCTTCGACTTGAGCGCAGACACGTTCTTGCTTTCCTGGCTTTTATGGGCTTTGCAAACATTTACGCAATGCGCGCTAATTTGAGCGTTGCGATCGTACAGATGACAACAGATACTGTTGTTGAAGTCAACGGCACCGAAAAGACGGTAAACCTTTCGTTACGTATCAAAGCTGAGTCAGTCTTCCTGTACAGGTGGAAGCCGAATTCAAGCACTGGAACTCTGTGACGCAAGGAGCTATTCTTGGAGCCTTTTTCTATGGTTACATACTAACGCAAATAATCGGTGGGATTCTTGCACATCGTTCTGGCGGAAGACTGGTTTTTTTCATAGGAATCTTTGGTAAGACTTCGCATTTCTTTAAACAGTTGACCACCGAGTATTTAGGCACTGCGGCTTTCACTGTTATAACTCCGCCGCTTGCATTAATGGGAAAATTCGCATTCATTGGAGCTCGCTTCATGGAAGGCTTGCTAGAGGTGTGTAAGGAATGTTGCCATTTGACGTGTGACTGTATTTACAGGGTGTTACCTACCCGGCCATGCACGTAATGTGGAGTAACTGGGCGCCGGTACTAGAACGAACTCGATTAGCCACTTTCGCTTTCTCCGGATCATACTTTGGAACTGTTGTCGCAATGCCGTTGTCCGCTGTCATTGGCGACCATCTCGGATGGTCCTTTGTCTTCTATTTCTTCGGTAGTCCTTGCAGTGTTTCACTTAATTGAGTTTCAAATGTTTTGCTGCAGGAATCGTCGCTTTGCTGTGGTGTGCAGTCTGGTCGAAGTCCGTCTATGAGTTTCCACAAGAGGATCCGAAAATTTCCACTGATGAACTCACTCTTTTGCAAAAGGATGCTGTTGGTCATGGCGTCTATGTAGGCCGCTTACTCCAGCATCTTGACCAATCAGTTGTTCAGATTGTTCCGTGGAAGAAGATCTTCACAAGCAAAGCAGTCGGCGCTGTCGTCTGCGCACACTTTTGCGAAAACTGGGGATTCTACACTATGCTCACTGCTCTCCCACGTATTTTGAGTGACTTAGCTGATTATAAACTCGAAAAGGTCAGCTAGCTAATGTCACTCGACCTAAACGTTGTGTAGGCCGGTTTTGTCTCTGCTCTCCCTTACTTGGTCATGGGAATCACGCTTCTTGCTGCAGGACAATTTGCTGACTATTTCCGCAAGACTCTTCACTGGGAGACCGTTCATGTACGCAAACTGTTTTGTGTTGGAGGTAAACAAGAAGCTTTCGGAACACCCATGAAGTCACTGTTTTAGGGTTTGTCGGGCAGAGTCTGTTCATGCTTCTTGCTACAATTTCGACCAACTCGTTCTTCCTGATTATCTTCCTCACTTTAAGTATCGGCTTGGGAGGACTTCCCTGGGCTTCTTTCTCAGTGAACCATCTGGACTTGGCTCCTCAGGTAAGACGAAAATCATGTGACTGAACCCGCGTGCGACCCACGAATTCTGTTTCCTCAGCTTCGCACACAGCAGAGCTGCGTTGTAATGTTCCCTCTGTTGCAGTGAGTGTAGTAGCATTGCGGCGAGGGCGTAGCGCGCCGCAACGCCACTAGCTTTTATTGTGCTCGTAAAAAGGGTCATTAACACTCAACAGACTTTCCTTACAGTACGCAGGACATCTAATGGGAGTTTCGAACACGGTAGCAACACTGCCTGGAATGATCAGCCCGTTGATCGTTGGATTTGTGGTCACCCATGGGGTAAAGACAAAACTCGGTGCAAATACGCATTTACTCATCTTCAGAGCGAACAAGAATGGCATATTATCTTTTATTTGACCGCCATCATTTACGCCTTGGGAGCAGTTGTGTACGGCCTGTGCGGCTCGGGCGAAAAAGAAGAATGGGCTGACGAACACCGTCCCTTCGCCCAGGAAATGGATTGAATTGATGTTCGAACGTTTGGAAAAGCAAATATACATATCCACTCCTAAATTATTGTAACACCCTTGAGTTGTCTTTGGCATAATACGTTACAGCAGTTGATCTCAATCGTAGCAGTAGAGAAATCAATAAATCTATTTATTACAGATACAACGACATATCTTAGGTTGGAGTCGCTGGAGCTGCCGGATCACGCATTTTCGAGTGTACGAGCAATGAGAAGATTTGAGCAAAAGGACAGATGAACATCGTTTGAGACGATCGGAAACTTTGATTTTCATAATTTCAAATAACAAACGTATTAAAAGAAAAAGAGGATCAATTTCTGTATTTTACTAAAGCAAAGAAGTACAATCAAAGGAATGAATAAGTGAGTAATCCGACAGCAAAAGCGCCTTCAGACACCATTGAACATGAACAATTAAAACAGATTCGAAGCCTCCCGTTAAACAACAGATTTCATCCGATAGAAGCTGATGATGGAATTAGTCTAGTGAAAATCAATTATGCCTGAGCCAATTCTTCCTGAGCACCAGTGGTGATGAGATGGGCGAACGCTTTGTAATCACAAACTCCTGAACCGACTCAATTCTTACTAAAATTGTACCAAAACACATACCTCCATCAATTGGGGGATGTCCCTTGTACATAGCCTTGATTTCGTCCTCATTCAGGGGTTCTCCTCGCTTGTTTTTCAAGATCTTCACGAGTTGTTCCTCGTTCAAAGAGCCGCAATCCTTTTTGTCGAACATAGAGAAAGCATCGAGGATGGTCTTTTCGGGGTCCGTTCCTGAACAAATCGATGATCAGAATTCGCGAACACTTTCGTTACCGGTAAGGCGTTCACCGAACAAAGTCAGAAAAACAGTGAAGTTGATGGGTCCTGAAGCTTCCTTGATCATTTCCTCGATTTGCTTGTCACTCGCAATTTGGCCCATGGAAGCGTAGAGATCTTTCAAGTCGTTCTTGCTGATAACGCCATCCTTATCTTGGTCCATGATTCCGAAGGCTTCCTTGAATTCCTGAATAGTCTTGGCATCGAACTGTGCGGCTTCTGATCCGGATCGGACTTTCTTCGTCGTTCTCTTCTTGGTGGCTTTCGACTGAAGAACACGCGATTAAGAGAGATCTTAAGCAAATTTGCATCAACTTACCATTGCTGCGGATGAAATGAACAACTGGTGCTTTAACTGGCTGCAAGGCTGTGTACACTAAGCTGACGCGCCTCACTGCTCCACTTAAGACAGAAAATCGAGATCTCGACAACTTTACACAGTTGGCCAGTCCGCCTCTCGCACATATCGAACACAATTGGGATATTTGCTCGAACCGACCAAAGGCAATTTCACTCCAGCTGTCTGATCGCCTGATGCTCGACCTTTCGGCGCATTCCTGATCCCCGCCGTGAAGCATCAGCTGCGAACGTCATTAAAGCACTTATTGGTACAAATCGACAACACAATAAACAAAAAAAAAACATTCTAACAATGCATGAGCTCAATACAGAAAATAAAAAAAACACTCAAATTGTAGCGTCCGCCTACGTTGTGCGTAACTTTTCCTTGAACAAACATCTTTCTCGCCGCGTTAGCTCTCTCTGCTTCCTGTATTCGCTTTCCTGGAAACTACCGTACTTTCGAGTCCTTCACTGATGCTTACCGGTATTTTTATTCTTATCGCGACGGCCGAGTCTTTGTGGTTCCTGCTATCCAGAGGGAACGAATATAATTTCTGATACCGCAAGCGAGTTTCAGGACTAAAACTTTGTTCCATCATGAGAACTATCGCAGAGAATTGTCGCAGACATTCCAAGCTGTTGCCCGAGATTTGGTTATAAGTGTTAGTCATCATAGCAATAAGCATGTTGGTCAGAAGCATTGTGACGAGAAGAAGATAAAGCATGAAAGCGATCTGAGGAGAGATTACATGCAGAAAGGTGATACGATCAAACCTTTCCTATTACGGCTAATTCGCATTGTTCCAGCTGCTCGTAGAAAACACCGAATTCTGTCAAAGACATCATGAACATCCGAACGAAGGCTTCAGCAACATTGTACATTATGGTTCCTTCTTTTGAAATGTCGAAAGTGGCATCATCACGGCGGTAACCCAAAAAAATTATGTAGAAAGCTGAACAAGTCGGTTGCAATCGCTTGTGAAATAGCATCAAACCTTGCGAGAATCCGGCCACAATGATGCAGTAGATTACAAAGAAGCGCAGCAGATCTCTGACAATTATTTTGTAAATCATAAGGACGAAAGGACCAACTTTGCTGAATGCGCTGAAAATAGGTTACTTGTGAGCTATTTGGAGTAGAGAAAAGCGCGAACCGACAAAAGAAAAGGAACTTGAGAGCGGTTAGCAGAACAACAACCATCCACACGATGTCTTCTGGTTCGTCGAGACATGCCAGTCTTAGCACAAAGGCAACCACCACAAGAGCACAAGAAACGAGGAATATAGCCTTTGCGGGAAATCCGGACTAAACTATACCGTTTTGGAGTGGTAATCAACAAAAACTAACCAAACTTAACAGATACATTTTCCGTCCGACATTTCGGATGTGAAGAAACATCTGCACAAGATAAGTGAATGCGCCGATCACTGCAAGTATGCTCATTATCGTGTAGATCTGTGTGGAGTAAACATGTATTGATGCAAATCACCCACAAAGAAACCTTTGTTTTCGTGTCCATTTGCTTGATTGAAAAGCTGAAAACGCAGACTAGTTGATTGGAAGGATCCTGTCGCTCGAAGGGAGTCGGGCGCAACAGAAACGAAAAGAAAACGATAATGAAATACAGTATGAACAGTCGTAGTTGCAAAAACAGCCTGAGGATGATGTATGCAAGTGGGTAGCAAATCGTTTTCAGTTACATCTGTTTCCCAAAAGCGTTCCATTTCTTCATGACAATGTGTTCCAAAGTATTTGGTAGCAATTGCAAGTGATTGTCTGATTTCCCATAAACGGCGAGGGCTAATGCCGAATAGTGATTTATTTCACCCGACAGAGGGTCAACGGAGTCAATGTGAGTTAGAGGACAAGCTGTCATTAGGACACTTCCGTAGGACAGCAAGACCTTTCGTTCTTTTTCCATAATCTTTTCAAACATCTGCAAAATTGTTTAAACGAATGTTTCTTAATTGTTCGCTTACGATACTTTTTGCTAAAAACGCCGCTAGCGTTAGTGGCGTTAGTCCCATTCTATTCTGAATGTGTAAATCCGCTCCGCTCTCGAGCGCCATGCTGAACATCTCCTAAATGTTAGCGCAACTGGTCGTTTGCCTGCAGCTTTTGTCCTACCCAATTTTCTCGAATCGTACAGATATGCAGTACAGTATTTCCATTTGTGTCTTGACTGTTTGTGTCCGCACCATGGACGATAAGCATCCGAAAACAGTCCGCTTGAGACAAACAGGCAGCGAAGGATAGTGGATACTCTCCCCAGTACAGATGCCTACATTGATCACTAGCAATCAGCTTTGTACGCGTTGAGATCACCTACCCAGAAAAATTAGTTTTTATCGGTAAAGCTACAGCTTCATCGGAATCTGCAGAATCGGTGCGCATTTCTTTCTGATCGTCACAAGTAAAAAAGTTTCCACAACAACGCTGAGATACCGAAGCACCGTGTTTTAATAGAAATCGCACCATTTCAGCATTTTCCGTTCCAATGGCCATATGCAGAGCTGTTTCTCCTGAAAGAGAAAGCAAATCTTCATTTTAAGTGACACGAGAACTACCGTAGTATTCATCACAAAGGTAGAAGTCGTTAATTATTTCCGGGAACGTAACAACAAGTCGTTGTGCGAGTAGTTTCATGTGTTCTGGAAGACCTGACAGAAAGCAAACGTGCAGAATGGTTTCGCCAACAGCGCCCCGACAATCCAGACGCCAACATATGAATTTCTTCACATTTTCATTGTTTGGTCCATAATCATTCGATGTTCTTTCTTTGTGTCGCATTGAAATCACTTGCGCTATTGGGATCATGTCACCTTCGCCATCGTTGTACAGTAGAGGCCGGATCTTCTAGAGCTGACTCTTTTAGAATATATACTTCGCAGAGTGACTTACTTCCATTATTTTAAAGTCGAGTTGAGTGATGTCTCCAGATTTGACCGCTAGTTTCGCCATCTCTGCCAGCTCTCCGTTTCCGGTGACATCGGCCAGCTGGTACATTGCGTTACTTCTTCCATCGGCCTGATTCTTTATACCAGCAGTAACAGTGCTTGACGAGTTTCCCATGTTTTCCACTAAGAAGCACTCACAATGCAAAAGGAAGAAGTGAACGAGCGGATTATTTCAGCGGCTGCTCAGCCATTTCAAGCGTGAACAGGAATGAATTTCCGGTCCATTAGCGAGTCCTTGCAGTTTGCGAGATTTTACTTTATGAAGAAATAAGTGTTCGTGAAAATTGATTTTGTGGGATCTGCTGAGAACTGTCTCTATCAGCACCACAGTACACAGCATGTTTAATAAGAGAAACAACAAACAAACAGTCTACTTCTCCACAGGCAGCTGCTTTTTGCCTTGATTTTTTTGCCACTGCAACAAAAGAATGCAGTTCAGATCAACATTTACAGTATCCCAGACATAAAATTGTTAATGCAAATTCAACGCTGTGCTTTGTCCTTTGAAGTAATTGCTCATCATCCACTGTGAGTCGGTAAATGTTCTGTATAGTTTTTCTGTATAGTATAGTTTTTTTGCAACGAGTCAGACAGGGTTCTGAGAAAAAAAAACAAGAATTAGCGCAGCTGTTGATGTCACTGCTGACTGGTCCTAACTTGATCGACCTTGCAAATTGCAGCGAGCATACGGTAGGATCGCGCGGTATTGTATTGTGAAAGAAATCTGCGATTTGATATAGTTTCTGTTTTCAATGGAAATGTACTAAATTCAGATTCAATATGATTTTCTAGATTGGGTTTAACACTCTTCTTTACAAATTTGAAGTGATCGGATGCAGACTGGATGATAGAATTGAGCACAAGTGCCTTCCTTAAGTGTTTCAGCTAATGTACATATTTAATAGCCGATATATGCTGCTGGAACTTCCTGGCGAAACATGCCGCTTTGTTTCAGTGATGTCAGCTAAGAATGAAGCGATCGCAGGTAGTCTAAACCTAAGGAAATAGAGTTTTTCAAGAAAGTAAAAGAAAGACAAACTGGACTTCCGCGAGATCGATATTACGATTAAGAAAGACGATAAAACCAAAAAGGCAAAATCGGAAATGGACTTCGATAAACGACAGCGTGATACATCGGTACGAACGTGGCGTGCTGTTCACCAGTAAACATGATCTTTAGGTTGAACGCCTGTCCAAAAAAGCAGATGTAAGCTATAGGCAGGAAGACGGACAGTTTCACAAAGAAATAAAGGAGTTCGCCGAATTCAACGACATTCCTCAAGCCTTCTGGACAAAGTAACGCAACAATTCTGTTGTTTCGTTTTTGTCGCTCTATTCGCAATGCTTTATTCCATAAACTCTGTTTTAACAAATTGTTATTAGTGCTCTGAGCGGCTTTCCGTACAAATTTTACTTTATTCGTGATCAAACGACAGCTCAATGTACAAAGTTGTAATGAAGTTTTTCCAGAATGCAAGAAGCTTCTCTCGATGAAGAGAACTCGCCGAAAACTGAAAGTCCTGGTGAGCATGACGGAACCGCAGAAGCCACTTCCACACAGTCGACAAGCAACGACATCCTTGAAACTAGGAGCATCCCGTCCCCATCTTCTCGGCCAGATGCCTCCGCATCACAAGAAGCTTCGTCGATCGATGCACAAGCCGATACTTCCAGCTCACCTGTGGTGGAGAAAGTGCACATCAAAGGTGAAACCCTCAAAAGTTAGCTCTTTCTTTCTATTCCAATCGAATTGTCCAAGTTTATGTGCACTACTTGAAGAGTGCTTTAGGGGATATTACTGATAGATCCGATGATTTTCTGTTTTTTGTGAGAAAATCTTTTCGAGCAATATTTCAAGCAATAAACCATGGAAATTCATCTTTTAGTCGAAGAAGATCGCGAAAATACATGGCCGACGTCGTCATCACCTCGGTTGATGAACGAAAAGCGCAAGAAAGTGGAAGAGTGCACACCGGACACTTCAGTTTATTTGAACTCAAACAGCGTGCAAGAAGCGCCTATTCCCAGGAAGGTGAAAGAGGAGCCTGAGACGACTGTCGACGACGCAACCGTCGGAAGCACCAGCACACCTCGATCTTGCGATTCAGCGATGTTGCCTGCCGATTCCGCAGGTATTATGGAGCCCGAATCCACGCAGCCGGACAACGGAAAGTACGAAGATTTCGGTGATGTGAGCGCGATGCCGTCTTGCTCTTCTCCACAACCATCGTCGCCTGTGAGCGCCGTGAATGGCGAGAATAGCGGATCGCCCATGGAAGAACCCTCCTCTTCTTCCACTCCTATCGTTCCGCCGGAGCCGACGATTCCGATGACCAGACTGAGTATGTCTGGTGAGATTACACATATTCCTGCTGTTTTCTGCGAAAACGTAAGTCATTTAACGCTCTGATTTCTTTAATCCTAGATACTACAGGAAAAATTGCTCCGAAACGTGCTTTCAATAGAAACTTTTAGAGGATTACCTGAAAAAACCCAAACTGCCTTGAAGGTATTGCCAATTATTCTGCACCTCATCACTTTTGACATTTCAGAAATATTTGCCCAAATACGAAGAAAGTGAGGATGATTTGGATAGAATACTCGAATGCGCCTTCTCGGATGATGAGTCTTTTTGTTTTGGAAATACGCTGTCGAAACTTTACTATAAACTTGAATGTAAGTTTCGAAATGACGAAATGTAAGCAGCGGTTAGTTTACTTTTTAGGTAATTGGTTCTCGCCAGACCGACCATGTGAAGAACTTCAACTTCGCGATAATCGAAGAGTGATGTACGACCATTTTCATCGGCACTACTTCATTTCAACGCTGCGAAGGCTACTAGTTTCGAGACACGTAAGAGGAATTTTCGAAAACGATTTTGATAATAGTGAGTTAAGCGAATACTGGAGAAGGTTGGTGGAATGAGTGGGACCGAAGAAAGCGATTTTCGCCTGAAGTCAAACACGGGATTTCTGAAACGACGACAAATAGTTGATCGTTTACAAGAGCGCGCAAAAAGACGGTGTCAAGTGTACGTAATGTGGGAGTGATTCATTAAAATGACACGGAGAAATTTAGAATTTTAAGCGATGTCCGTGCTCAAGTCGGAGAAACAGATCTTTCATCGGACGACGAAGGTAAATTGGTCATGCTGCTCATATCTATTAGTTAGTGTTTACTTTCAGACGATGGATATTTGAAAACGAGGAATACTTCCAATATTACCGGTAAATATGCTGGGAGGAGTACTGTTTGTGCTAGTGATTTTATTGGTGTGTTTCTATATTGCTGTTAATTTCCTTTTTCAACTATTTTAAGGTGTTCGTTTAGACATCGACCTGCACCAACCGTTGTCATTGGGTAATCCATCTGATATGCTGGAAGAATACATGCAGCTCCGAGAAAGAGAGCCGGTAGGAGCATTATTTCGCGCAGAGCTAAACCTGAATGTTCGAATTTTAGGATTGCATGAGTCTGGACATATCAGACATAACCGTTGATGAAGTTTACGAACGATCAGGAGTTTCAATCGTTTCCGAGCGAAACTTTGCAACACAAGTCAGGAAACGTCGCCTGGAGGAGAATAAATGCGAAGCTGATAGCTCAACGGACATCAGAACGAATGGTCACTATTCAAACCATTCAGAACCATCGAGCACGCCTCACTGCCAATCCGTAGATGGTGATGAAGATGGAGTTAGCTATTCCGACGTGGATCAAGATACACATTGCCGTTCGATCGATGAACCGGACACTTCTTCTGTTCTTTCTTTAAATGGTATACATTCTGAAGCTTCGGACAACTCATGCGAGGAAGACGAGGATTCGCAGTTCGAAGAGTCTTTAAGAAAAACGGAAGAAGCAAATAATCTCAGTTCATTTCTTCACAGCCCTGCGCCGTCGTAACGTTGCAGATCCCGTACAGAGCTGTGCCTTTCAGTGGCCATAATTCGTTTAATTTGTTAATTGTCGGCCCCGAAAAGCGGGTGATTAAAATTATGCACAAGTAGAATAAATAAAGCGATCTCATAGTGAATCGGGCCTTATTGACTTTAAAGCGTTGCAGCACTTTTTAAGCGAATATTTTAAATTAATCCCCATGTGAGCGCGGATGTTCTTCTATAATATCAATTTTCGTGAGGGTGACAGTTGCGCTGCGTACATATTTGTTCATTTCTCGTTGCTATTGGATTGGATCTGGCTGAATTATGAGCGCCGTAGGGTGTTTGACTGGCGATCGCCGACTGCATGCGCAGGGGAAAGTGAATACGGCCAGTTGGTCGCTGTGGAAAATAGACGTGAAATCTGATTCTCTTGATAATGTTATTGTTCAACGTGGCCAGTTCGCAACATCATAAATCAATCCACAGTGAGTAATATTAATGCGGCAGTCGTCATGTTTGCTATCGTGGCATTTGCTATTGTGTTTACGTTCTCAGGAACCCGGTTTTACCGTTTTCGCATACGTAACGAAGGTGGAAAGCGCCGCGGAAGATTAGAGGACATTAGCGATTCGAGTTCTCCACGCATAAAGGCGACGTTTCCCCAATATTATTTCTGTATAGCATTTCAATAATGCTTGTGTTGCATTTAGCCACGTGCGATCATCTCTCTTTTTTGCAAGGTCAATTCCAGCTCATTCGCGTTGACATTGATCCTTTCGAACCGATACGTGTGATTTCTTTAATCGTCTTTCAGACAGACACGTCGATGAAGTGGATATTTATGCTTGTTATGTTTACCGCTGTTTCAGATTTCGTGTATTAACGGAATGTGTTCTAAATGACTAGTCGACGGAAATTTCTGCGTTTATTCAATGCAATAATTGCGTTTTCGTTCGTGAGTTTACTCTGATAAATGTGTTTTCATCGATTACTGGTATTTTTAGATTGGTCTTATAGTTGTGTTTGTGCAAAAGCCATCTTCGTCACCTAGTGGCGCCGTTGATACAGGGCAACCATTTCTCGACGAAGAAGCAGAATTAACCCAGGCTTGGAACAGTTTGCCCACGGAGAACGTTTTGAACGAATCTATAATTGGAGGAGCTGAGCCTCAAGCTTTTTCGGGCTTTCTGAATCATTCCATTCAAAAAACGCCTCTTTCTGCTGATCAGATTTTGTCATCTGTAAATTTCTTGAATAGTAACCATGAAGTATTTAACGCTGATTTATTTGGTCCTGCTAGCTCCGCCAAAACAGTAATAGTTGTACAGGTTAGCCACTGTTAGATACGTTTTAATAACGTTTTCATTAAATACTTTTAGGTTCACTCCAGAATTGAATACCTCAGATACTTAATCGATACACTAAGCCAAGCGAAGGGAATCGAAGAAACTTTGCTTGTGTTCAGTCACGACCTTAGTTCGTCGGCTATCAACGATCTTGTAAGATCAATTAAGTTTTGCCGGGTATGACGTCTTTGTAGTTTTTAAAATCATATGTACTTACAGGTAATACAAATTTTTTATCCATACAACATTCAAATTTTTTCATCTGTGTTCCCTGGTCAAGATCCCCATGACTGTCCGGAGAAAATTGGACGATCTGAGTGAGTATTTTGTTCTTTGTGTAAATATAACATGAAGCTACATTTGTTCAGAGCGAAAGAGACTCGATGTAATAACTGGAAATACCCTGACAAATATGGAAATTACCGTGTTGCCAGGTTGACGCAAATTAAGCATCACTGGTGGTGGAAGGTATGCTTTGAATAAAATTGATTGTCTTTATAATTTGGTGTTTTAGGTTAACTATGTATTTGATGGAATAGTGAAGAAGTATGGGTTGGACGATAGCTATGTATTGTTGTTGGAAGAGGATCACTATGTTTCGCCCGATTTTTTACATGTTCTGAACTTACTTATTGAGAATCGAGAGAAGTATGGACTTTCTTTGAGTTCTTTGTGCTGTTATTTCTAACAACGTTTTAGGTATTGCCCGAACTGCGAGGTGATTAGCTTGGGGTTCTATTTGAAAGACTACGGAACCTATAATTCAAACATAGATAAGCTTGGTGTGCATCCATGGTTCTCCAGTAAACATAACATGGGAATGGCAATAAACTTGGACACTTGGGAAACGATTCGTAATTGTTCTGAGGTATTTCTGAATATAGAACATCTGAACTCATCAACATTTATGCTAACCCAATTTAGATGTTTTGCTCGTATGATGATTATAACTGGGATTGGTCTATTCTTCAAGTTAGCTTGAAATGCATGGTAAAAAGGATGCGTGTGATATTTACGAAGGCTCCTCGAGTCATTCACGTTGGAGACTGTGGCGTGCATACTCACAGATGTGCTGTTCACAATGCTGCAGAGACCGCAAGGTGGAGTGTGTTAGATATTCTTGACTACTGTTTTCTTTTGTTACAGGCAGTTGTTTGAAAAAGTCAGAGAATCTCTCTTCCCCGATTCTTTGACAGTGAAAGAAACTTCTCGACGTATGCTGAAGCCGTCGAAGCCAAATGGTGGTTGGGGAGACATTCGCGATCACGAGTTGTGCCTTAGAAATTCGTTTCCCTTTACTGCAGTGTAATTAGTAATAACATATTTCCGGTTCAATATTAAAGATCTCAGTTGTAGTTCTATTTCGTTTCAAATGTCGGTTTAGTTAAAGGTTACCTGTGAAAGGTTACGGTTTTTGAATCTTCAAAATGCGCAGAGAAATGTGTTTGTTTTAATGCGTACTTTCTAGTCTTACATTCTGAAGCCATCTTGTTTGTTAGTTGTTCGTTCTACCGGTGTTATTTTTTGAAATACCGTAAAAATAAAACTCAAGCAGGTAACGCAGGTCACAGATTCGTTCAAAGTAAGTGTATGTTGATTAGGTAAAAACGATGTCCTTTTGTATTTCCAACCTTCGGTTGGACTCACTGTTGTGTTCTTTTTGTTTGGTCTATTCCAAGTGCATCTATTTATGTATCGTTGAACGAGCACTGCTGCGCATAAACTTGTTTACAAGCTGATCACTCGTAGATATCTCACGTGCCGTCGCTTCGCCGGCCGCAAGCACATGTGAAGCTGCATGTGGGCTTTTTGATAGCAGAACAGTTGTTCGATCACCGTCCCTCCCCCCTTCAGAGTAGCGCAGTCCTTGTAGCATTGTTCTGTTCTTATAGTTTGAATCAATGCGCGAACCCGTTTCTCGCGTGATTGGTTCCATCCATGTGGATCCTCGAGTACGTAATCTGTTTGATCTCCTTTGCGTCTAATGCTATAACGAGTTGAGGCGTTAACTACTTACTAATGAAACTGGAAAGACATCATTTATTCTGTTGCAGCGTCAGTTGTGTATGCATCATACCGCGACTAGTATGCATCATCATATATTTCAGTAACCGTCTTCGGCGCGACTGTTCTCCAACAACAGCAGTTAGGTGCCGTAAATTGACAGACGGACAAGAGTTGCGCCGATGAGAAAATCAATGCGCCGAGCAGAGGAGAAGGAATACCCGCCGATGGAACAGCCAGAGCGCTGTTTTCGTGACCACCGTTAGATCAGTTCGTGATGTTGTGCGTTCTAATGTTTGTACGAGTATGCCTTCGCGTTGTTGGTGCCCTTATTTGAGTGTTGTGCTGTTATCGACGCTCGCCGTCACCGTGATTTCTTCCGTCGCTATCTTGACACCCCAGTGTTTAGATGTTTACGGCTAAACATACAAGCTGCAATTACGGATGTCTAGGTCGTTTTTTTATCGAGTCTTATCGAGTTCTCTCTCGCTTCTGTGAATTGATCGGATGCAGAAGATATTGTGTTTGTTTTTCAGACGTTTTTGAGCTGCCTTTTAATGAGAGTTCAACATGTCGGAGAACTCAATTGAGAAGCCAGCCGGTGCTGAAGGTGATGTGAATTGGACCTGTGAAATTGATAGCGCCAGTGAGATTCTGGCAAGCGACATTGCAGGGAAACCCTTCCAGCGTCCGATGACAGGAAAGGTGGACATGACTGAACAGGTGATGCGTGCGCGGAAAGTAAGCCATTTACGGGGAATTCGTCTTCACCAGTCACAATTTCAGGAATTGACACAAATTTTGGAAAAATTGGAAGAACCGTTTCCCGCTTCGAACGACATCGAGGAGTTCATTTTTGAATGTTCACGAGCGTTATGCCAACGATGGAAGGCACGTGACAAACTATCTGAAATAGCTTTGAAGGTTATCATTGATTTGTTCCCTATGTTTCAACTTTTCATTTCAGGGATTGCTCATTGTTTTGGAATTTTGTCTGATGTTTACCATGCAGCACGATGCAACGTTTGACCGCTTTCTTACTATACTCGGATACAATACAGTGGCCTTTTGGATGGTAGCCGTTCCACAGATTTACGATTCAGATCTTTCGAGTGGAACGCATTACCGAGACGCCTTATTGTTTTCGTTAGCACTGTACGACGTCAACAATAGCAAAAATCGATTACGGTTTATTCTGTGCACAAGTCAAACTCATAATTAAAAGTCCGTCTTTAGTGAACTTTACGCCGCGGTCCCAGGTGTTCGGCAAAGTATGCTTGGAGTTCACGCTAAGCGTTTTGGTGAGAAATACAGATCCATTCAAATATCGAGAAGTCGTACCAGTTCGCGGATGTCCAGTGTACGTGGGTCAAGCGAGGATCTGCTGTCCCTTGAGAATGATGTAGTGCAAGATACCGTAAGCGCGGTGGCGGAAGCATTGTCTGCTGGAGGCTTAGCCGACACAACCCATCATAAGGTACGTGAGAGCAAGATCGTGCAGATGATCTTGCTGACTATTCTTAAAAGTGATGCATATCGCAGTATCTGTATACTTTTTTAGCAACGCGTAATCAACGTGTCGAATGCTCCACCAGTATCTGTTTCAAGAAAAGGAAGTGGATGTTGGGAGATAAAACAGGGAAGTGGCGGCCTTGTGGCTTGCGTTGATCCCGTTATGTCCGGCGACAAGGAAAATATTTGGCTGGCGAATTTGGGATTCAATCCATCGCACGATGATTACGAGGTACATTTCTGCCGTTTACTGGTTCTGACCGACCCAATGCAGGATAAAATGCAATCATCGACAAATTCTCTCGGACTTCCGCTAATCAAACGAGCTGGCGCCGGTGCAATTTTTCATGTTCTTGAAGAAGACAGAAACAAAGATCAAGAAACTCCGGGAAGAATTGATGTTGAGTAAGCACTTATTTTTCAGTTTGGTATCAAATGGTTCGCCTCAGGCGTGATATGTCACTGTTGAGTGTTCTACATGATTACAACAAAACAAATTATCAATTGAATCCTGTAATCGTATCTCAAGACGACTACAACGCATACTACGGGGGTATCAGCAATGGACTCTTGTGGCCGGCATTACACAATCTTGCTGAATACATTGTTGGAATTTATGATGCTCCACAGGTAACTATTATCGGTTTGTGTTGACGAACTGATTTCTGTAGGTTTTACGCGAACACTGGTGTGCCTACGTGAGAGTAAATTATCAGTTCGCTTTAAACGCGGTACGTAATAGTCGTCCCCAGGATTTCATTTGGATCCACGATTATCATCTCATGCTTACTGGTCAAATAATGAGAAGCTTGGACAGCAATTTGGAAGTTGGCTTCTTTCTTCATATTCCGTTCCAACCACCCGAAAATTGGATGACAAAATACAGACTGGTGGCGGAGCCGATTCTAAGGGGGATTTTACGTTTCACTAAGGTTTGTTGTTTGTTTCAGGATGTGTTATAGTAAATTTTTAGGTTGGATTCCAAACTCATCGCGATAGGGACAAGTACGTTCAGCTGGTTAGAAAGCACGTCGCTCGAGTGAGAATTCGCTTTGAAGCCGCTGTTGATATTTACACCGTCACACATGAGGTTTTGGCTGCGATTTATAAATAGTGAAATAAGTTCCGTTTAGGGATGGACGTGTTCTCTTGGTGTTTTCCCTGTCTCCATCAAAAACGAAGATTTCTTGCAGATTGCTCGAGACCCACAAACAGCCATTCTCGCTGAAGAAATACGAAAAAATGCATGTAGAGATGATGAAATTGTTGTTTATTCTTAAGTCCTCTAGTTTTAGTTATTGGCTAACAGTTTGCCCGGAGGATGTATTTTCTTCTCGGTTGAGCGCTTTGATTACACGAAAGGAATTCATGAAAAACTGAAGGCTTGGAGGAACTACTTCAAGAAGTATCCAGAACGCATAGGAAAAGACGTTTTGTTCCAGGTTGCGGTTACAAACCGCAGATCGGTTGAATCATATCGACACTATCAAGATGCCTGTGTAGCGCTGGCAAATGAGATTAACGATACGATCAGAAGTGCTGAACTACCCGACTGGAGACCGCTCAAATTTGAAAACGACGGTTTGTTACAAACGCTCGGGAAGCTGATTCAACAA
The DNA here is from genome assembly GCA_007213375.1 of Steinernema feltiae. Classification (NCBI taxonomy): domain Eukaryota; kingdom Metazoa; phylum Nematoda; class Chromadorea; order Rhabditida; family Steinernematidae; genus Steinernema; species Steinernema feltiae. The sequence goes on along the minus strand of MQUG01003098.1, from coordinate 156,359 downwards.
GCGTTCTAGGACTGCCACGACCGAAACTGATCGCCCATTATCTAGCGATGGACGTCGGCGTTGTAACCCCTAAGAAAGATGGCATGAATTTGGTTGCGAAGGAGATGATGGTGTGCAACCCTTCTGCAGCGTTGATGCTTTCGACAGGCGCTGGAACCGAAGTTCAGTTGGGAAACGCTGGATTTTACCAGAATGAACAGCAATGTTACTTTCGAATCGAGGATCTATCGGATGCAGAGGTGTTGAGCCGGTAAACGGCGAATCTAACCAGAATCATATTACAGACGTTCGCAGATACGTTCTTCAGAGCGGCCACGGAGACCGAAGACGTGCGGAAGGATCATGGTGCGCGACTGAACGCGTTCTTAATGAGCCATGATATTGACGAATGGAGTTCGGCTTTCCTCGACCCGTCCTGGACCCACGATGTTATTCGACCTACCGAGGTTCGAGTGCATCGCTTGCATTTTGTATATAATTTTCTAGGTATTACAACTGGCTGATTTCTATCAACTGATGGACAAGACATGTCACATTCGAAGACAAATTGTTGAAAGAGTTCTGAAGGGAATCGCCATTCGGTCTCATTTCAAACTGTCTTTGGAAAATGCCAGAGACTCATTGGTTGGATCATGTGAAAACAAAACTCACGTGTTATTGCTTGAAACGACATCATGTGGTGACGACTCAGATGGTGCAGGTCATTTAAAGGCAAAGTTTGACATAACAGATGAGCTCAACGAACTGGAAAAGGATCTCATTTTTTTGGAATTCATTCAGTCCGATGACATAAACAATGTTGAACAGTTTGTTGATTCTCTGGGACGTTTCCACCCGGAGGGCCCGGAAGCGTTCTCCGAAGAAGTTGCTCGAGCCCTGACGCTGCTCACTGAAGGAGATCATTTCCACTATTTCTTCACTGACCGCGATGGAACGCTTAAATCATACTCCTGTTCCTATCCTGCCAGCATCCAACCAGCGTATTCTGCCGTCATTCAAGTAAGATTTGATTCATTAATTGATGATAGGAATCGAGTGTTCTAGGCTCAGTTTGCACGTCGTTGCGCTCAATTTTGTGCTATCGTTACTACAGCCCCGCTTATGCATATTGGCATTCTGAATGTAAGTAGTATGCCGGAGAGTTACTACGCATACGGTGCTTCTGCTGGTCGTGAGTGGTATTTGAACCCCTCAACGCAATTCAAAGATGACACCGTCAACGAAGTCGACTTGGCGCTTCTCAACCGAGCATTTGATCTTGTAGAAGACATGTTGGAGGCGCCAGAGTTCCGTAATTTTACTTGGATTGGTTCTGGGTTACAAAAACACTACGGTCTAATCACTATTGCGAAGCAAGATGTTAATGCCCCTATTTCAAAGAGCCGATTAACCATGCTGTAGGTTTTTTGAAAGCGGCGAGCGTATTACGTAATACAATTGCAGTCGCGACCGTATCCTTAGAATCGTGAAAGACGTCGATCCGAGTGAGTCTACTCTCACTATCAAAGAGAGTGAATATGACATTAAAATTTATACTAAGGTACCTCTGCTGAAAGCATAGAAAAAACAAAGACGTAATTTAGGCGAAGCTGAGTGGTAAGATCTTCAATAAAGGTCACGGCATAAGACTCATTCAAAAGAAAATGAACCTTAAACTCAACGAAGGAAAGCTTTTAGTTTGCGGCGATTCTGAAACTGATCTTCCCATGCTCGAGGAATTGCTGGCCACTTCACCCAAAAACGTGCACACCATTTGGGTGACAAAGAATGATGAATTGAAGGCGAGCAGTTGCAATATCTGCTTGATCACAAAACGACGTTTAGAAAAAAGTCAAGGACCTCTGCACAAGCCGCGAAAACAATCATTTTGTGTTTGTATCATGTCCTGAAGTTCTGCTTGGTGCCATGGCACAGGCCACCGTACGCATCATCAACATCCGACCCGGCGGTGAATCGGAGAACGAAGAGGAATAATCGCACTGTGGGCACTTCGCATTCCTCAATGCATGTCTTGATTTTTGAATTTGCTCACTGTTTTATTCATATTTCTGCTATGCAGATTTTTATTTTATCGACCTGTGTTGTCATACAATTTCATTATGTACCGTTTGAATTGTTGTGTACACCGAAGGTCGAACTACGGTAGATTTTGCCCATTTTAACCATGACGACTGTAGCTGTCAAGTCCTTGTATGACGATTAAGTGTTCCAAAGTATATCAAGAATTTTAATTAAATAATCTAGTTTGTTGAAACATACGTCTTATTCGAAAAGCATAGCCGGGCTTCCTTCCGGAGTGACATCCGCACGGCCTTTAACACGAAATGTTGACAAATTACTTGATGAACGTGAACAATTATTGTGTGCTTGCCGACGCGCCGATATCTCTCGTTCCGCTCCTTATCACCCTGCTTGCCAATGCGGTATGTCGCCTCGGCTGCATAGATACCATCGTCTTTTGCCATGCTGTTTGCCCTTCTCTGTTTACATGAGTAACGATCGTCCTGACGAAATCAGCGCTCACATTGAATAATTAATTCTTCGTAAATTCAATAAGCATCGCGAACGTTCATTACGCGTACCAAATCGGAAGCACATAGAGGTCACAGTGGTCGGGATTATGAAGTGGAATCGATGTGATGACTTTTAATTTCTTCGCTTCAATTGCGTTTCTGAATTCCTTTTTGAATTATTCGGTCCACTGTTTCTGATTCTCCATCATACTTCCCGTTTACTGCTCCATTCGACTAATTCACTTGGCTAATTTCCCCGTGTAAATTAAATGTCATTGTGGTGGTCGATCTGTTCGGAGTCGCACTTTTCCATTGCTCGATGTATTTAAATTGAGCTAGAGCAAGCAATACTTGAAGAGAAAGGAGTTGCGCGGCCATCTTCTTAGAGTTATGGATGCGCAGGTGAAGAGCGCTTGTTCCGAGTCCCTTCAGAGGATTAGACCGGTCGACTCGCTTTGAATATGCGAGGATTCCTTCGTCTAATTAAAACCAAATCCATCAACGCACCTTATCGTTTCATTGGCACAGCGCTTCGTGCCCTGTTCCCTTACGTTGCCCGTCCACTTAGCCAACCGCGTCTTCCTCGCCTATTAAACACTTCTGTTCTGTCCGCGCTGTTGCCGCCCATTTTGAGTTTCATTCGATCGGCGCATTTTCTGTGCTCATAATCGCACTACTGGCATAATAGTGTTATGGCACAACATTCCTCAAATTGCTGCAATAACTTCAAAAGAAGAATAGCGAGTTAGCGTGCAGATAGGCCAAAGGTTTTCAATGCTGCGCCTTCGCTGGAAATCGTGAGACCATTTTGAGCTTCAATGAACACGCGGTTAGTTGTCTTATGCGCTCCTCAAATGCTTCATTCACGTTGAACAATCAAAATTACAGCCAAACAACTAAATGGGGATTAAGGAGCATCCGAATTGGGGCGCCCGTTAATAAGTATTCAAATGTTTTCTTTATGATATAGCCTGTCTGATGTCACCACCGTCTGCCTCTCGTATAACGGACGTGCGTTGATAGCGGTGTTGTTTTGCCAGAAGATCTATCCGAAGGACCGACCTACCGACCGACTGACTCATCGCCTTACTTCGGAAGCGTTTCGAATCAGAAAACCCGAAAAAAGGGTTGGAATGCGAGAACAATCGGGACGGGAGGAAATAATGACGTTCTCGACGACTGGTGACCACTCTTTGCTCGAGTCCACCCCCACCGCTGACGGATCGCTGATCAGTAGCCATATTGTGGCCCCGGGCGTTTGATTGATGGCAGGTGCGATCGGTTATCTGAATTATATTAGTTGGATTAGCCAAACGTTCTTATATTTGTCGACTGAGATAGAGTCCCTGCAGATGCTTTGCTCCGAATTCCAAATTGTATCGCGTAAAGTCGTTATGCGCGAATCTCTGTTTGCTATCGATACAATATAATTTAATTAAAATAGTAGGTGCGCACTAAACGCTTCCGATCGTGCCTCCTCAACAACTTAATGCTCTTCAATATCATTTCGAGAGAACCGGGGCCTTTATTGTTTTTCTGAGCAGATTGAACCCTTTTTCTTATATCTTCCTAGCGTTTTCTGTGAGTGCAGTGTAACAATACAAGGAAACAGTTGTGCAAGGGTAAGTACTGTTCCGATAAGAAGCGAATCGATCGTATTCCCATTATTCCAATTTTAGTTTTCTGTTAACCCTCCCTTTTTGTGTTGTGCTGGATGTGCTTCACGACATCCGCATTAATCCTAAGGTGCTTACGTTGTTTTCTTTAATTATTTGGTGGCGGGATGCCATAAATGCCACGACGCCACATCACTTCTGAGAATTGAGTGATTATTCCTGGAGTTTCCTTGCGAACTCATTCGGTTGTGTTTAATGCCTATTGCAGTTAATTAGTTCTTGTGAGCATCCGTTGGTTGCAAGGTCTCATGGCAAACAGCCATAAAATGTCTATTTTGATGCGCATCTGAAGATTAGCGAGTTGGAAGCGCGTTCTTACCTCATATGAAGCGATATTTCACTTAGGTGCTCTGTATGAGATTAGGAATGCAAACGTTCCGTTTATGCTAGTCAGCAGGAGCGTCTCCCGGCGGATACGTGTTGCGCGAAAGCTCAAAGTTTGGGGAGATGAACGGATAGACACTACATTCACATAATAGAATTACTTATTGAAGGTGCATCTATAGACGCAATGATGGGCGAAATTTGACCAACTATTGAATGCTGCATTAAATCATACTTTTGGCGGACAACCGGACGCGGAACCTGCTAACCATGACGACAACTCGGGAGTCATCGATGGAAACGACCGACCGCTATCCTTTCGGTTATACGACTGAACTGTCTAATCATGAAAACTCGATTTGCACGGCTAAGCGGCTTCGCCAGCGGCTTCAACGACAACAATCGGGCCAGTCAGGTCTGTTGTTTTCAACACCTTTCAAGCTTTCTAAAGCGTGATTGACTTTGCTTTTAGTAGTAGTTTCCTTCTATTTTGTGCTTGTTTTTATAAGTGAGAGATAAATGGAGTAGGAAAGGCATAGCTCCTTTTAATGCGCTCTCACTGTATCTTCACGGAGCGACTTTATCTACGTCGTTGTTTTCCTGATGACATGAGATTTCAGGGCGTCGCTACACTGGTGAGAGTAGTGAATGTTCCTCTCTCGTTGGAACACCCACGGACACGGGCCGTTCCTTCACGTTCACTGCAGCCCAACGTGTGCTTCGGGATCGGGAAGAGCGGAAACCGTCGGTGACTCAGAACCTTTCCGAAATGATGCTGGAGGTAAGTTCTACTTTATCGTTTGACGATGCGTCACACATCTTAGGCAATTCATCTGGAAGAAGTCGCAGTCGTGGAGCGCGTTCTCGCAACGCATCCATGCAAGCCGCTGTCCTCATCGCCAAGCATCGGAAGTACAAACACACTCACCGAATTAGCGCAGCGAAGACATGGAAACCACCGAAGATCAAATGCCTCTAGTACCGTATCCACACATTCCGGAGGGAGGTGAGCAAGTCAGCCCCTTTGCAAATGCGAACGTTTAATTTACTTGAGAGGAGAGGGGACTGGCCATTTCATTCCAAAAAAGTTGTGCACTTAGAAAACGAAAACGACTCTAATTCTTGACGTATTGACTCATCGGTGTTGGTGCGATGGCGAGGATCAAATTAAAATGTGCCTGAATTTCATTTGTTTACCATCGATTCCTCTGCGCCAGTTAGTTACTTGCTCGTCCCCATATGCGCTGAAAAAGAAGTAATATAGTTTCACTTCCTTTGTAGGACATTTTGCAATTAGGGTGTAATTTAGAGAAATAAGCCTTGATTTGTTAGTCAATTTGTAGCAAAATATGCAAAGTGCTAGTGAATGATTTGTTCAGAAGTTTCCTAAATGAATAGTACCAGTTGCATATTGCAGATCCACTTGTGCCGTTATGAACACTCTTCACATGGCTGTCGCGCACAAACAACGTGAAATCGTGGAACTTCTCTTGAAAAATGGATACGATCCGAACGCTCCCGCAGTTTGCCACTGCAAAGGAAACTGCACCGCGACTGGAAACATTCCACTATCATCAATAATGCCGAGGTACGTTCAGCTTATTAGAGCAAGCAAGTGTTGAATCCGTTTTATTTCATGATTTTACTGCGTTACTAATGTCATCACTGTAGTCTTTACAGAACCCATTCAATGACACCTGAGTTGTGCAGCGTGTGTGCCGGACTTCGTGTGGTCTCGATCATCGACCAAATCCCGCTCGGAGTCGCGGTAAGGGCACAGAGCGCAGAAATGATCGCACTCCTGATTGCCTATGGAGCGGACGTAAATCAAGGAGACGAAGACGGAAACACTCCTCTTATGCTGGCGGTGCGAGAATCTCCGTTGAGTTGGCATTGTCTCCACACTTTAATATTTTTTGGTGCTCAGTAAGTGCCCCACTTTCTGCCGCTCTGTTGCTTGACGCGTTTTCAGAATTGAGCAGAAGAATATGCGCGGAATTTGCCCTCTTGATCTGGCACCTGAACTCAGAAAGTTGCAGCAGACGTGCGTCGAAAATCTCTTCCAGAGCGCTTGCAACACGGAAACTGCCAACCATGGAAGTCCCGACATTCCTCACAAGATAAATGTGATGGGATCAATCAGTCGAGGACCCCAATGGAGACTGAATGTGGACAATGGTAGATCATGGACTTCGAACGTGAAAGTTCAACCAAAATTTCAGTCAGCTCTGGAGACAAAAGCTCTTCGTCGAAGGCACCGCTGTCTCCCAGGCTCTCTGCCGCTCCGTCTGTAAGCACTTGTTCCATGTTGGATACGTCATCGGCAAAAGAATCGGCGCGACGGAAATCGCTTGTTTCTCTGCAATTGCAACGCCGCATGAAAATAACGAAAGAATGTGCGTTTTAAGCTCTCTTCTCCAAACCATTTTTGTTATTTTCATTTGAGTTCAGATCCGATTATAGAGTCTGTTTCGTGGGAGCAGGCGTGGGAACTTCTTCAGAAGATGGCGGCGAACCCCGAATGTCTAGAAGCTATTCAGGTTCGTTTTGTTCCTTTTTCCACTGCAATTCAGCATCTTCTTTCAGAGTTCTTTGCTCAAATTCTCAACTCAACTCGAATCAGCCTCAAACACGTTCGATCGCGATACTTTCGACTCGCATCTCGGTGGACTTTTGCACAGAATTCTTCTGGTAATTCGGTCGCTTCACCACAAAATAATGATTGTCTGTTCGTTTCTAGACTTCGATCGGAGAATATCAGCAAAGCACTCCCACGTACCGCAAATCCAGCAAACTGCACCTTATAGCCTTACTTTCCAATCTCGTTAACTTCTGCTTTCAGTTTTTGCAGAAAAGTGGAACAAACAGCCAATTCGCTGCCTTAAATACTCTAAACAAGGTTCGCTACTCCCCTAAACCGGCCATTTCCATTGCATCGTTCAGATAATCGATGCCGGTCTCGTCCATGATCTCTTTTCATCACCAGAAATTGTTTTCCATTCATCTCGTCTCCTCAGTCGCAGTCACGACTTTGAAAGTTCCACTGATTTCGATCCTACCAGTCCAACATTCAATTCGTACGGAAGTCAAAATGACAGAAATTCTACAGTAGACCATGTGTTCTTCTATGGCAATCCGCAGCAGAAAGACGGCGGCAACGCACCTCTGCAAAAGAAGAAAACCGACTTGATGGAAGCGTTTGCCGCAATCGACCCAAGCACGGGTAAGTTAGCAAATCCACTTGATTTTCAATCAATATTGTTCTACCAGTTATTGCCTCGCTGCACAACGCTATCACCATGCAGAATCGGGAAGCTGGTATGCGCTCCGTTTGCAGTCCTGCGCATCGTTGGCGCCAGTGCTGGCAACATTGCACGCAAATTCTAGTAGCTCGGCTTCTACTCTTTCTTTGCCACATTCGCTCTTTCCGCCAACGTATAAGCCAAAGGGCGCAGTTAAAGACCGTAATTCAACTACTGGATCCTACACTCGACCCGGTACGTGCACGTTTGCATACAAACCGCTTTGAACAATTTCTGCCTTTCAGCAACTTTTGTGCGTTTTGCTCCAGTGCATCGCGTTGGTTGCCTTAGATCCGGCAACCCATCGCATGTTCACGGATATGCAGATTGACGACGTACTGATACAAATGTTGCTGCCTGCGGACGACTGGTACTACACAAACCACAGCACAAAGTTCGGGCAGTTTGTGAAGTACCACGCAGCGCGGATTCTGGTCTATGTAGGCATGGGCGACCGAGTAGGCAGTCGCGTCAACTTGTTCCAAGCACCGGGTAATCGGAATCTCAGTTGATGATGTTGTAGAGTAGATTTAGAAACGGTACCAGACACAAAGAAAGCAAGTGGTGGGAATGTACCCAACGAAGACGACTACATTTGCGAAACCTGCTCCACACCGGCCACAATGCAAGAATTCAGTAGATCTGCAATGTCTGTGGAAGGAGTGCTGCAAAAAGTTCTGCAAGAGGTAACAATCCGACCCGGGCGCTCTGTAGCTGATTCTCTGCAGCTGATAAAAAACTCGCAACACACATCCACAACGGAACCGATCACTGAAGAGTCCCCAAGTACAACTTCCCCACCTCCAATCGAAGGCGACCCACCCTCAATCAATCAGAACGAACCTGACATTGTAAGCTACTCCTTTGGGGAACGTGTCTCATTTCTTTTCAATTTTAGGCTACAACTGCAGAACGTGTTGACTTGAAGAACGCAGCACATATTCTAGTGAATTTGGATAATTTGGAGGCACACCTTTGCAAGTTGGGTCTCGTATTGGATTCGATGCTTCTTCTGCGTCTACTACTTCACAAACTGTCGTGGGATCTCGGATTAGTAGTAAAGAAGCGCGTTGCAGTTGTTGACAATCAAGCGCACAAGTCAATCAACGATCCGAGGGCGCACTCAAGTTGTAGTTTGAGAGGAAACACTAGGTATGACTTCGTCTCTCCTATTGTATCTCATCTGTTCTAGGGGATTTGTAAAATCGAAGTCGTTCGACCGACGAGAAGACAACAAGAAAGACAAAAACTTTCTTCGCGTTGAAAATGGATCTCGAATGTCGCGCCGCGTTCACATCAGACGGTCGAGGTAGTCTCTGTACACAAAAATATGAAGACTTTTGGCGTTTCAGCAGCGTGGAAATCTTGCGACCGAAACGCTTGAGTAGCGGGGCAAAGGATCTTCGATCGAAAGAAAGAAGGAAACGACTGGGGACAGATACGAGTAGCGGCTCCAATCGCTCGAAGAAAACGAACTCGTCATCGAGCAGCGTTCAGAAGCATTTGCCAAAGTACATCCAGTCGTTGTTCAGAGGACGCATGGGAACTGATCCGTGCAAGCGACATGCCAGAAGTCGGTTTTATTGCCCCGCACGAAGGTGGAAGAATGGCATTTTAGGAGATTCGAGCCCAGATAGCAACACGAGCGGCTCAGACGCCGTTCTGGAGTTTGCTAAAAAACTGCAAAACTACCCGTTGACCAGACGGGAAGCTTTGAGACAGACGTACAGATCAAACGGACAACAGGACTCAAATGGCGAATCCAAAGCGAAGCTCATGGGTTACAACTATCTTCCTGAACTAGAAGTCCACGGCGCATCTCCTCCTCGATCTCCCATTCCTATTCCAATGGTTAATCCAATTGATGACCGCGACCCTCCTTCAAACTCGCTTTTTGATGCTCGGCGTCCGTCGAGTCCTCAAGCGATTCCAGGACTTCCTCTCATCGAAATACGGCGACCATCCGCACTGTCTCAGTTTGACTTTGGCTACTTTGTGAACTCTCCGGAACTCTCCGGTAGTGAAGTTTCGGATTGCGCTCCGCTGCTACTGACAGGCAACGGAACGCAAGTGTCCTCGCGGAAGTCGTCGGACGGTAGGAACTGATTGTGAGTATGGTGAAGTTTCCTACCGCAGTTGTTCAGAGAGCTCAATGGGCGGCTGGAGTTCGCGTGCCAGTTCAGCGATGAGTCAGCGGTCGAGCAGATCGTCCGGAGGGCTTCGTTTATCCACATTTTCGGCCGGAACCTCTATCGCTTCCGACAATTCAGGGCCATTTCTATTCAGCTTTGTTCTTCGTAAAAGAGCGTCCACAATTGGAACACGTATCCCGCTGCCGAAGAGAGCAATTTCCCGGTCTTCCGGAGACAGTCTCCGCGTTCCCGACAGAGAGGTAAGTGCATTTCGATTCCCTGAAGAGAAGAAACCTTCTCAGAGTCCGATCCATCTGATTTCAATGGGAAACGAAATGAATCCCGACTTCCAATGCGTTCGTCAGCTGATTCTCAATCTGCTCGCTGTTTACACGAAACAGAACGTTAATGTTGTGTCCACCATGAAGGAATGCGCTGACGTCTTACGACAAATTCTCAATTCACCCCAGCATCCGACCGTCAAAAATTGGTGCGCTGAAATCATACACGTCGTCAGCACTCAAATGGTATTAGTAAAACGGGGTTTCGCATCATTCTCACACATACCTCTCAGGAAGCCGACGAGGAGTCCAGTCTCGAATCAGACGAACGTATAAACGACGAATATCTGGATGTAAGACGAGCTGAGCAATCATCTTTCAACAACACTTTTTTACAGTTTCAAGACCAAGTGATCAGCGGATCTCTTCCATGTCCGAAAGACGAGGCTGCAATGCTCGCATCAATACAACTGTGCGTTGAAGAGAACTGGCCAAACAACAAAAGAACGCAAACGATCCGAAGGCATCTGCTCAAGGGTCAATTCGGACGCATTCGAGATCTTGCACAGAAGATTATGGTAACTCCTTGGGAGGTCGACCAAACTCTGTACTGCACCCCACCTCGGGTTCCCAATGGACCAAAGTGATCAGAAGCTTTTTAACTCGTATCCCTAAATGTCTAATTGCAGTTTTGCGAGAAAGACGTCGGTATTCGAACAGGAGCAGCGAAGTCGTTCGGCCGCTTTTTTGAGATGCATCACAGACCCAGACGCTTTGATGTCGGCTGAAATTCAAGCTCAGTGTCTGCCTGTTGACTTGCGGGGGGATAGACGAACTGTGAAACTCGTCAAGGTCAGGTCGTCGTAGAAGATTGTTGTAACTAGATAGATGCTCTAGGAACGCAAGCGGAAACTGTTTCATAGTCAGGTCTACGAAAGCGAGCTGGGAATGAAGAAACTTTATATTCAGGTCTGCGCGAGCACCAATTTATGTTGTTTGCATAAAGCGCGCTTTTAGACTGCGAAGAAATTGCCCGCGTTTGGCTGCAAAGTGTTCCAAGTGAAGGAGTTGGTTCACGGAAGAACGCTTCGAAAGGTAAGTCAGAGAGCAAACATTCTTTGACTTTACTGAACTTCGCATTACAGACCGTCCGCTTACTCTGTTTGAGCTGTTCAGCACTGTGCCTCCTGGACGGAGTTACGAAACAAGTGCTAAAGCGGCAACACGCATCAACACTGCAGCAGTGGCGCGTCGGCGGAGGAGTATCAAAGCACCAGTTACTTCTTGAATTTCGGGGTGCCAAATGGCAGCTGATCGGTTAGTAACGCTACTTATTTGATGAGTAATACCCGCGCACTACGAGCGTCAACTATAGGCGGAAAGACCGCAAGGCCCCGCACGCGTTTTTCAGTGAGTCACCTGAAAGATAATTGTTTTTTTCGTTTTGTTCATCGCTGTTTGAGGGGAGGGAGCTCTGTCTGCGCCCTGTGTAGCTTTTTCTCGCGCTCACTACAGTCCCTCCATCAAACGCTCAATTCTCCCAAACGTTTTTGCTTTGCTTTGCCGTTGTTCTCAGTTTTCGCAGTTTGTTAACATCTGTTTCTCCGCTGAAACACCGCTTCCGGATTAGTTATTCCTCTTTGAGGTTAAACCAGATTTTACATTCAAACCTTTCAGCGCCTTCGTACAATGCCCTCAAATCGATTTCTATGACTCTTTGGGAGATCATGCAGAACAGCGCAAGCAACTCCATTCAGAAATCACTCAACACAGCAAACGCGATGCCTCGACGATCCATTTTTGAGATCGCTTCAGGTTCGTTTTTTTTACTATCTGAAAAAGTAGCGCTAGAATGTCTCCAAATTCGAGTTAAATCGAATTCCTTGGTGCACTCGTAAGCGAGAAAGGTAAAATAGGACAATGTTTACATGATTGCATTCTTAGTCATTGTTTGATTATTGCGCTTTCAGTTTTATGACCGGATTACCAAGGGCTGGGTCTTAACACTTTTTATTGCGTTCATTCCTTGTGCTTTGCGATGCCCGAGTTGGCGTCATTTCTTCTTTTCCTCTTACCGTTGCCTCAAGTGGGAAATTTTAATCGATGCAGCATAGGCGCGGAATCAGGGTCATCGCCGAATTCTATTTATTTTTGCGTGCCGTGCAGTGTTGCTAGCATTGAATCATCTGGCCTCAGGGGTGTTTTTGCTCCTCGCTTCCGCAATAAACAAACATCCTCTAATTCACAATAGAATCCATAGCCCGTTGTGTGGTTGGCACGTAATTGGATCTTGCGCTTCCGAATAACTTCTAGTTTCGTTTTTCTTTTCTCCCTTTCTGGGCAACTCATTATGCATTTGAGCAATCTGCTGTCCTTGCTTATGTTCACAGATCTTCCGCTGCCGATTTTCCACGAACGACTGGACACGTAGAACTCGTAGATTCGTTATTTAGAGACCCGATTTAGTGAATGCGGTAGCTGTTTATCAGCTTGGTTTTGTACGCGCGTTGTTATTCAACCGTTTTTCTTTGACTCATCTCAATTAAACGCCTTGTTTTCACCGAAGGCGTCACATTTCCCCTCATCGTCAACACTTTTTGCCGTTTTGTTCATAAAAACGATGAGGGAGGGACAGAACGTTGTGATTGATAGCTCATGATTATGCATCCAGACAGCATTTTATCATAATTAAATCAGCATTAGGGCTACGCACCCCATAAGCGCAACCGCACAAGCTTATGACGATGCGCGAGAGCGGAATATTTCTTCCCTCCTTGGATTGGCGATGGTCCTCTAATTTAGAGCTCTTATTTAAAGCCTCTATTCAATCGTTCGCTCGTTTGTTCCACCTTGACAATAGAATATGCTGTGAAACGTCTCAGTCGGAGTTGTAGAAACTGTTAGAATGAAGACATTAGCTGGCGTAAGCACCAGAAAACGATAGAAGAGCATATGTGTTCCTTCCACACTAACTTTTTTTTCTAATTGGTATACGATGGATGAGGAAGATTTGAGGCAGTGCGCATTGCAGCAAACTAGCGCGTAAGTTAGTATAGACAAACGAAAGCGTGCGTGGCGCTGTGTCCACATGTCTAAAAAAGGGAAGTCGTACTCCCTTCGGCGACGATTTATCCGCTATTCAATAGAGCAACACCAAAAACAACAAACATCGAATGCCAGCAATTTGGCCTAGTCCTCCTCTGATTTCTAAATCCTCGCTTTTCACTCTCCAACTAAAACTATCAATGAATTTGTCGTTTCTCCTTGGACCAACCGTAGTAGGTGGCACGCAAACTCTTTAACATCCTTGGATGCAGACTGAGGCGACCCGTGCGGTATAGTTTAGTTCGATTTCTCTCTATTCCTCTGAGACCGTGCCCGCGATGTGAGACTTTCGAGGCACTTATTTGTGGTCGCAAAAATTTTACGAGTCCGACACATCTGACAATCATACCTTTGCACTTTGCGCCAGACTTTGTTTGTTTTGTTCATGCGTTGGTTCATTTGTTTCCCCCACCTGCACCTGAATTTGTAATTAAGGTTGATCGGCACGTTCAACCAGTATGTAATGCCGTTGAACGATTGATGCCGCAATCCGCTGTCCTGCTGTCGTATTATTTTTGCTTTTAACTCAAACATCAGATGTCAAAGGTAGTTGGGCGTTTGGTTTCTGCGCTGACGCCCGCATCAGCACCGTCTGAACCCAAACCTGATCCCAATTCAATTTTAATCTGGGTCTGCCAACTGAGTAAGAACTCTTCCACATTCAAATGAATTCTGCTTGCAGTTTAGTAATAATGGCTGTTGTTTAGTCTCCTCTCGAAGCGCATCCTCAGCTTCAAGTGCTTCCACAGCGGCCGGGTTTATTTTGAACGATGAGCCGATCACTCTCTTCCGTCTGGAATTGGAACGGCTACAGTACATTTTGCATTTCCCCGAAGAAGTTGCATTTCAACTATCTGCCACGGAATATCAACTCTTCTACGGCATCAGTCCGATGGATTACGTTCGATACGTCAGTTGTGACCTCACCTCCGTGCCGGTTATCGATAATCCAAGTCCAGTGCGAAACCTGGTTAAGCGACTTTCAGAGGTAGGCTCAACATGGCACGCCTGGCCAGATACAAACGTGGTTTTTAGGTAAGTTCCTGGATAACTCACGTGATCGTGAGTCAACCTACTCACGATGACAGAAAAATTGCTCTCATTTCGATCATGCGTATGATTGAAACGTGCTGGAATATCGGTTTGTGGGCGCTCAATTCCTCCCCATCTGAAGCGTCTTTCTTTTAGGTAATTTCAATGCAGCCGTCGAAATTCTCATGGGATTGAAAAGCGAAAAACTGCGTCCCTTTTGGCTCTCTTTGCGACCGGAAGAAAAACAACAGTACGAACATGTAAGGAATTCGTTGCAAAGATTTATGGGAGATATCGTCGAATTTAGTTTTGCGACAAGCTACTTCCAAGCAACCAAGCCGCTCCTAGTCCTCCTTATCTTGACGCTGTGCAAAGAGGACTTCGAATGCCGCAATGCCGTCTGATTCCCTTTTTTGGGGTCTTTCTTCGAGACTTGTATGCAATTGTTCATGACATGCCGAACGTTGTGGTGATTGGGCACGAAGGGGAGAAGGACAAACTGCAGGTGACTACAAGGGAAAGCGACGTGGACACGTTACCGTATCGTTTAGTTTATGGGTGACTGCAACGGCGACGACCACTTCTCTTCGAGAATCGGCGTTGGTGGTCTTTTGAATGCAGACAAGATCAATCTCGTCGCAATTGTATTGGATAACCTCGAATTGTTCCATCGGCATAGTAGGAGTGTTATGAAATACGTCGAAGTTTCCGTTTCCGCTGCGCCTGTCGTGAACGTGACAGCAGGTAGCAAAGGTCGGTTCAGCCGTGATTCAGCGTTCAAACCGGCGACTCTTTTCCAGAACATGAACCGAATGAAGTGAAACCGTTCGAACCAGTGCAACCTGTGAGAGGATCATCGCATGGAGTGACGTTGATTCCATTGGACACGGACAAATTCGACCTAGACATTATCCAACGTCTTCAACACGGCACTACAGTAATCCACTATGATCCAGACACGGGAAGAAGTGTTTTGTGTCTGATGAAGTTGGATTCAAGCTGCGGAGTGATCTCTTGGCACAAATTCGCGTATTGCTCAAGCAAGGAAGGAAAAGAAAAGGTTCGAAATTTGAGGTTTTGTGTAAACAAGATAGTTTAGTCGAAATCTCAAGACGGTTCGAGCAGCGGAAAACAGAGTTCCGCCATGCCGAATATGCAACAAATTCCCGAAACAACAAGAGCAGGAGCTGCGTCTTGTCCAAGCCCTCGTCCCAGCGGCTCAGCAAGCACAGGCTTGGACGAAGGGTTTCTGCGACTGAGCTACGCGAAGTCCGTTGAAACAGTCGACTCTTATGATCTCGATATTGAAGTGAGTCTCCTGCTTCTTGTCTAGAAGTCAATACCATTTCAAGGCTATTTACCGTCGACATAGCGCTGAGGAAATGTCTGTCCCTGTTTTCTGTTGGACGATTTCGTTCGGATGCGTGCTGTCCGACAATGAATTCCTTTACTTCCTGGCACCGCAGCAGATTGCTCACTATTGGATGTGCGGCCTGCAGACTGTAGTGCAACACATCCAGGAGCAACACAAACACGCCGATCGACGCGTTCTTTGGCTTAAAAAGCTCTACTTACAACTCTATAACGAGAGCGAGCGAGAGCACGGCATGGATGAGTCTAAAGTTTGCGGACCTCGTCCTTTCGACGCTTTGCAAGCGTTTGGCGGTCGTGTTGAACGTTGGCGAGGTTTGTTTCTGGTGCATTGAGACGAAATGTCATTCTAATTTAGGCTTAAACCAAACAATATCGTGTAGTTCACGACCAGCAGATTCGGCGTCTTCAACTGATGGAGGTGGTGCTCGAAGTCGCTTGAAGCAAATGACTATCGCAGTCACTCGGCGGATGCGAGGAACTTCGAAAGACGGGAGTCGAAGTCAAAGTCCGCAGCCTCAATCACCTCTGGTAATCTGTTTGCTGTAAGATTTGTTGCAAGAATTGAGTTTTAGGTCCGGCCGCCATCCATCAAAAGTCAAATGTCAAGCCAGAGCGGTCCGCCAGGGCCGAACAGTCCTGGATATTTGCTGAAACCACGCGGAGATACAGCAATGAGCGATGCGGGTGATCTAGATTCGTTGTACACGCCGCGGTCTCGCACTCCAACAAGCAGTTCCTACGGTGGCCGAAGTGTCGGTGGTCGCTCGATCAAATCGTGGCGATCTCGAGGTGGTGAAACGCCAAACTCGGGATCGATAAGTAGCAGCGGACAGGTGTCTGGGTTAAATGGTCCGTCAGGGAAGGAATTTCAAGAGAAACCGGTATCGCTGGTCGAATTCGTGGAACTTTACCGTTTGTTCAGTACCAGAATGAGAAAAGACTTGAAGTGAGTAGTGAGTATCTGAGTGCTGACAGTAATCCTTCACCTCTTAAGGGACGTGTTCAACGAATGTTTGATGAATGGAAACGTCAACGGTCACGTGCAGAAGCGTGTCGATAAGCACAGTCCTAGGATGCAATCACGTCTAGATTCAATCACGTGTCCATCGACGACGGATTTTCTACCCAACGGTGAGTGTTTTTTCATCAATGCAACATTGCACAATCAATTCTAGACATTCTAACGCGTAACTCGTCGCACGCACTTCATATAAATGAAAAACAGCAAAAGATATACAATGCTTTGGCGATTGCAAGCGTTAACAGCAGTGGACTGATGGACACTTCAAGAAGCTCATTCCTTACTCCAGCGATGCTAAAGCAATTCATTTTAACGCATCAAATGGAGCAAGTGGAAGACAGCTACTGCGTTCGACTGATTCAAGTAAAATTTGCAAACTTTTGCTTAAACTTTGGTTTATTTTAAGGAACATGAACCGGACCCCGTGTGTCGAAACAAGCAACAACTCTCCTTCGAAGGCTTTGCCAGGTTCCTCTGCGATCCCTCAAATTTCGCCTTTGTTCCTGAGGCAGTTGAAGTTGATCAATCAACGCTCCACTATCCGCTTTCCTTTTACTACATCTGCTCCAGTCACAACACGTATCTCACCGGGCACCAACTGAAGGGTGAATCGTCTGCGGAGATGTATCGTCAAGTGCTCCTCACCGGATGCCGTTGCGTAGAACTGGATTGTTGGGATGGCGACGATGGCCTGCCATTGATCTATCACGGTCATACGTTCACCTCGAAGATAAGTTTTAGACAAGTCGTCGACATCATCAAGAAAAGCGCGTTCACCACAAGCAATCTTCCTGTGATCCTGAGCATTGAAAATCACTGTTCGCTTCAACAACAAGCCAAGATGGCTCAGATGTTCAAAACAGTGCTCGGCGATAAGCTGGTAACCGGATTCATGTTCGACGTGGACTACACAGATCAAGCGCATTTGCCTTCACCATGGCAACTTCAGAACAAAATCCTCATCAAGAACAAAAAGATGATTGCGGAACCCTCCGCCGGATTAATGTACGACAGAACGTTAATTCGAGGAGACACGCAGACCGCTCTCCATCGGAAACAAAGCAAAAACTCCTATGAATCAAGCACGGTTGATGAGGTCGAAGATGACGACTTGGACGAGTTCCTCGATGAAGAAGAACCCGACGATGAAGACGTAGATGGTGAGTCTTTTACACAATTAGAAAAAGAAGCAAGAAGACGATTTTGTTAAAAACTAATTGTTTGTAGAGAGGACTGACACCGAAAGTCCAAAAGTCTCCACGAAAAGAGAGGCGAAGCTCCAACAAAGCACAAAGCAAGATTCTCTGAACAGCGACAATAGCGACGGCCGTAAGAGTGTGACGAAAGCGATTTCAAATACGGTAAAATCCTTACGGTAGAAGGTACCAATCTGCTGCTGCTTCAGGGATCAAGCGCTCCTTATGACTTCAAAACCGAGGAGGAAAACATGTTCGGATATTCTGTTTCTGCCGGCCGAGCACAAAATCGAAAGCAACAAACAGGACTTCAACTGGCTCCCGAGCTTTCAGATCTTGTCATCTATGTGCAGGCGGTGAAATTCAAGGTGAGTTGCTCTTTCATAAGCGGCACTAACGAGGACTATCAGGGATTTCCGCCTCTCACGGAAGTCACCTCAAAGAAATCGCTGATTGACGAGTCGACGAGTCTCACAATGCCTTTAGCAAACCGAACAAGGACGAGTTCCAATCTCCTGGGAGCAAATACACCGCCACGAAGACAGAAGAGCAGTGGACAGATCAGCGATATGAACAGATCCACTGATGAGACATTTGTTCCTACCTCTCCGCAGCTGCGACCAAACATTAACGCTTCGTGTTACCAAGTCACCTCGCTGAACGAAGCATCGGCAAGAAAGTTGTGCAGGAAGCACGCAATCAAATGCATCGCCTACACGAAAGATCACGTTGTGAGAACGTATCCAGGAGGAATGCGCATCGATTCCTCAAACTTCAATCCTGTGCTTTATTGGTCATTTGGTTTGCAAATGGTCGCTTTGAACTTCCAGACAGCAGACGTTGCAATGGCAGTGAATGCGGCCATGTTCGAGCAGTCGGCCAACTGTGGTTACACGCTCAAACCACGAGTTCTTTGGGATCCATCGCATCCTCTCTTCAGAAAGTTCAATCCTCTGTCGAAAGAGATCACGCAGCACTCTGCCATAATTCTCAATTTAACGGTACATTCTCGCTGTTATATCTACTGCAATTTGAAGCATTCCATTCTAGGTGATCTCAGGGCAGCATGTGTTTCCTAACCAGCACCACGCGAGTCCATATGTGGAGATTGAGATAATAGGAACAGCCTGTGACTGTGCAAAGGAAAAAACAAAAGCTATCAGTCGCAATTCGGTTAACCCAATGTGGAGCCATACAGCAACTTTCAGGTATGCACATCAGCTTACATGGAATTATCCAGGTTTTTATTCTTATCTAGGATAACATTTTTGGAACTTGCATTCGTTCGATTTGCTGTCTGCGATGGAGCGAGCAACGGTCGTGTGATTGCACAAAGGGTTGTTCCAGTAAGATGCTTGAGACCAGGATATCGACATCTTCCTCTTCGAACTCCGGCGAATCAGGCTCTTGACCAGTCAATGCTCTTCATTCGATCGCGTTTCGAACAAGAGGAGCACATCTTCCTGCATGATGAGGACAGCCAGACGCATCACAATCTTGATCAGAAGTTGGCTTACCAAACCTTGAAAATAGATCCAGTAAACGAATGGTCCGTCCACTCATAGATATAATCTTCCGCTTAGAATGCCACCGTCAAGCCGATACCTATGCTGAAGCGGCAAATCTTCGTGCTGAGGATCAGCGGCCTCTATGCAGATGACACGCCTACTGTCGTCCATGCGGAGTCGAGTAGTACTGTGAGAAGTGTCATTCAAGCGGCGCTCTCTGCCACCGGAAAGAACGCCGACACGGCTGAGGAATACGTTCTTATAGAAGAGAGCATCGGAGCTGCTCAGACTTGTCCCACCGTTACGGAACCGCCGGACGTTACACCAACACTTACGGAACAAACGAATCATCGTGTCCTTCCTCCAAATGAACCAATTATGGATGCAGTTGCGTGTTGGAATGGATCAACGCGCCGATTCTTGATTCGGAAGAAGGGATCGGTTAGTTCTACTTTACATGCCGTCAACATAGAATCTCTTCAGGACCCTAGTAGTCGAGCTTGGATAACCTCGATCATAAAGAGCGGCGGAGCGTCGTCCTCGGGATACATACAGTCGCCTTCGGCGGTTGTGAACTCGGTGTCAACGAGTGTTGATCGAAAGGGAGTCGAAGTGATTCCGACTACTCCAAAGTCGCAGTCTTCTTCGCAAATTCATGGCCGATCACTTGATGTGGAGCCAACTTCGACGGACCATTTGGATGCGCCAGGTGAATAGGAATTGAATAACTAAGTAACTGTCCAGCATCTAGCAGGAATTCATCCAAGAGCGCGATCGATGGGAGATACGTTCCTTGTCTGCATCCACAATGTAAGCGATGACCAACCCTACGCTATTCTACGTGCTAGCGTCAACAGTACATCAAGCGATATAATCAAACAGGTCTGGTTTCTTGGAATACACATTTTTCAACTGATTGCTCCCAGGTATTCTTGAAAGCTCGACGGTTAGAAGAGGACGAAAGCGATTTCGTTCTGATCGAAGAACTTCCCGAAGAGTCGGCCGAGAGTTCAAAGCAAGGAAGACAAATGCCCACCTGTACGTTTTTTCTTCTGCGCGTAGAGGAACTGTTCTGAGTAGATGTTGTTTTAACAATATTTGTGATTTAGCTATCGTCAAAGCATCATCCAGCGCCAACTCGACGGGTCGACTTCAAGTTAGAGTTCTCGGAGCGGATGAAAACGTATGGAAAGCGCAAAGTCGATGGAAAGCGGCTGGCAGGTTCTTGTTGGAGAACAGACGCGATACGGTTCACTCCACGCTCGAGAAGGTCAGGAGTTTTCTGCGTGCTCTAGATAGCGCACGGCAAGCTTGTGCGACCGATGGATGACGGGTCTTCATGGCGACTTTAACTATCTCTGTGATTGTGTTTTCTATCTTCATCACGCGTCAGCATTTCTTCGCCTTTCAACACACACTCGCTCGTCTTTCACTATCCTCTTTTCGGAGTGTTTTAGTCTTTGCATGATGGTTGTGTTGAACTTACACAAGTGCCTGAAGTGGACTGAGCTTCTACGATACTACTAACAACTGTTCGTGAGTGTGTCTACATGCTCTTGCCTGATTCATACGTGTCATACTTTCTAACCTTTTCACACAAATAATTCATTTGTCAGTATTCTGTTTACTTACTTCAATTTCACTTTAGCGCGATGATGAATTCTGTCAGTCAGTTTCAGAACGAGGTTTGTTACATTCACTGTTCTGCTCAACTGCATGGAGCTTGAGTGCTGTCTGCTATACTGTGCTGTTGAATTGTATCATTTACTGTAGTTCACTGGTTGCATGACACATAACAATCTGTCGAATCGTAACAGAACTCACTGGAGCCTCCGTTTAGACTAAGCGTATCGAGCCCACTCGGAAGATATCACTCGCAAGTGTCAAGTCGATTGGTCTTTCGCGCCGGTTCTCTCGTTTTGGGAAATCTCTAACACTTGATGGCGGCCAACGTTTGGGCGCTCCTAATCAGTCTTCTTAACAACGGCGTGTTGATCTAATTCCACTATTATTTGATTGAATTTATTCTCTTTTACGTTTCCATTTTGCCTTTTGTGTTGTCTCCACTCGAACTCTTGATCTTGAAAACTCTTCAGAACCCAGTCACTTTGTACATCCCATAAACAGAATTCCTTGAACTGTTCACTCACAAACAATTCAAATGTACATATTTATTAAATGCCAGTTTTCCGTTGTTTCCGCAGCATTTTGGTTTGAAAGGAGCAACGCACTGCTAAGAACAGATTTCCAGAGTTTTTGTATTTGCAGCCATTCTTGAAACAATGAAAAAGGGGAGCCGCTGCTCTCAACGAGGTTTCAGAGCTGCAATCGCCACAATCAATGGTCGGCTGCGATGCGTAAACGTTTCGAGTTTCCATGGCAACAGTCTTTGTGTCTAGAAGCGTATGGAACAACTACATCTGCTTCCGGTACGCAAAGCATTTATGTACCCCACATCTCGAGTTCCTCTCCCAATTGAAAATCACCATCACGTCGGCAGTTTCCGTTCAAATCAATCGTAGCCGTGCACCATTCTTCTGTTCGTAAGGTCATTATGACAACAACAGATACAGTGTTTAGGCATATCGGCATTTTCTGTGTATCGGATTTTTAACAGCCGTTTCTTTCTTGAAATGATACTGAATTGAGGGGAAGCACGTTGCTATCGATGGGACGCCGGGTAGCTCGTTGTTTGGCTCCCGCAACGTCGATCTTGAGCCGAGAATACACGTACGTCAAATAGTGCTCTCACTCTCGTTTAGTCGAATCGACGTTGAATAGGGAAGTGAGCGATAGCGAGATTGACATGCCGTCCGTTGTCCGTTCCTGGCGAGTTTGATTGATTTTTGAGATGTTTAATTGTCGCGCGAAAGACTTTCCGCATCGGGTAATATGTGTGCCCCGGTAGCTTTGAAGCAACGTGGATTACGTTTCTTCCCGTCTACGACGCACTGAGCATGTATTCCTTCGTTTGCCGACTCCTGTTGCCACAAGTTTCAATCTGCATTGATAGAGCAGACGACAGCGAGAAAGCACACAATAAAACGTTGTGTCACATTGGCTGAGGTGCAATCGCTCCGTCGTCGTGTGTTTGCTGTCAGTTTCCAGCTTTTTCTTTCCTGTTCGCTTCTCATTGCATCTCACTTGTGCTCGCTGACAGTTTTGCGAGCAGCGTGTAACTGCACGTGTTCTTCGTGATATCAGTCTGACGCAGACTCATAATTGTATTTGTAATGAAGCGATCTGCTTCAGCGTCCAGTTTTCACGAATAACCTCGTTCCAGAACTTTGTATATATCGTAGTAAACTGAAAATGCCACCAAAAACGAAAACGGACATTAAAAAAGCGGAACAAGATCGTCTACAAGGTAATTCGAGTTTCCTTTTACGCAACAACCAATGCCGACTTGTAGCGATGATCATCGAAATGCTTCGTGAGGAGGAAAACAAATATTGCGCTGACTGTGATGCAAAACAACCTCGATGGGCTTCTTGGAATTTGGGAGTGTTTCTTTGCATTCGGTGTGCCGGAATACACCGAAATTTAGGCGTCCACTTAACGAAGGTGCGTTGTTTTGGCGAACCTCTGTATGCAGCGGCGTTTCAGGTGAAATCGGTCAATCTTGACTCTTGGACTGCTGTGCAAGTACAAAGCATGCGCGTGATGGGCAACGCAAAGGGTCGTGCCGTATACGAACACGCGTTACCAAAAGACTTTCGTAGAGCACAGAACGATCACAGTCTCGAATCGTTCATCCGTGCCAAATACGAGCAGAAGAGGTGATATCGACCGCACTTTAACGTTTTTGTCATAAACGGCTTTAGGTACATAATGAAGGATTGGTTGCCTCCTCGGGTAGATGTTAACGATTTGAGTCTGGAGTTAAAGTCCGAAAGAGGTGAGAACGCCTTCTCTTATTTGTTTCAAGCTGGAACGCTTCAGAAACAAAGAAAGTGGCTGCAACCCCAAAGATCCCTAACGGCTGTGCGCCAAGTCCAAAAGTTGAATCGCATTCATCTCCTGTTCAACAGCAAACGAAGGAAATTCAGTTATTGGATTTTTCGGACTCCATTACAGTGCCGTCAGTACCACCAACTAGTCAAGTATGTTTTTCTCCTGATCTAGGAAACACGCCCTGAGTCTTTAGAGTAATACCGACTTGTTTTTCAACGAATTAACCCCAAAGAACACGAATTCCGTTGCTGTGGGAGACACTCTTGATGACATCTTCGGGCCCGTTGTATCTGCACCTCCGGTGTCTGTGGAAGAAAACAGTTCAATTTCAAATGGATTCGGTGATTTTTCTGCATTTGCTTCTGCTTCAACATCTGAAACGGCTGCAAACAATGGACAAACTCAAAGTGTCCCATCGGTTGCTTCAGCGCCGTCGTTGTTTGAAGATCTGAACGGTCTGAACATGGGTCCACCCGCACCGTCACAGTCTGCGATTCTTACATCGGCTACTCTGTCTGCAACTGGTTTGAATGCTTAAAAAGGAAATGTCTAAGCAATTTTCTCTTGCAGATAACTCAAAAAAATCGAATTTGGATATTTTGGCATTGTTCGGATCATCTAGTCAAAGCCCGTCGGCGTCCGTGTGCTCCCAAGTAATCTTTTCCATCAATTTTCATCTGCTTTATGTGATATCGTATTGCAGTTATCCTCCTTAAGTGGGTTGAACATGACAGCGCCTGCACCCGCTGTTGGTTCGCAGTTTGTCAGCGCGCCCGCAGTTCAATCATCACTCGGTTCGAACAACTTAGGACAATGTAAGCAATTTTTGTTTACATCCTTGTAATCAGGGTTTTCAGTTGGTGGTTTTGGATTTGGTGCTTCTCAGAGCAACGGAATGTCCGCTGAAACTGCGGCTAAATTCGCTGCGGCTTCTCCGTTTGCTAATCAAGCTAAAGGCTTTGGTTCGACAGCGCCTACGAGTGATTTGCTTGGCGGATTATCCACGCAATCGACCACAATGGCTTCATCATCCGCAAACAATTTCGATTTCGATTTTGGCGGATTGACATTTGGTGGAAGTTCAACTAAGCCAGCGACAGCTACAAAGTCGTTGTGGGATTGAACGCCTAGCATTTCATGAGGAACCCTTTTCATCGCTACTAATTTATATGCCTGTTCTTTCAACCTTTCATGTTCTTCTCGACTGTTTGGTGGCAATTTTCAGCTTTTCGCGATTCTCATTTCTTGTGATAATTCAATTCGGATGTTGTGATTTAGTTAACTTATCATCGTCTAAAGTTCTCTTAGTTTTTCCTTTTCAGTTTTCGTCCCGAAATACACAAAGTTTTGTTCTTGAACTGGGTAAAAGACATAAATGCGTTCACGTTTCATGCAGGACTTTTGTTCACAATGGTCATCTGCTGTTTCATTGGCGAGGTGCAATCACCGCTCAGCTAGCGCATGCGCGTATGTTTGCGTTTAAAAAGCGTATAGGTAGGGAGCGCCGGTGCGAATGTGAGCTGAATCAAGAACATGTTTGCAAAATTGAAAGAACGCTAGAAGCAACCAGTCGAAGTTGGCCGGATGTTGCAGTCGATGATCTTCGGTTCTCGTCGTAGTGATGCCCAACTTGTTGGATGCGCGACATTGCTCACTTCATTTGCACACACATACTTGCTGCATCAGCAGTCCTTTTCCATGCTCGTGTGGACTGCACAATTGGTTAGATGCAGAAAAGTAGTACTGTTAGCATATTTGTAAGCAAGATTTCTAGTGCTATTAAGCTGTAATGTAATGCTGACATTGACCTGTTCCTGTAATGCCTCGCACTGGTTGACCTTTACTTCTTTTCTGCTTCGTGGAGCACATTTCGTTGTCCTCATCGCACAGTGATGAGGAGGAGCTTAGAAGTTATCGCGCAGCGTCTACGGTTATCGATTGAGATGCGAGGCCGAGAGAGACCAAATGCTGTGTGACCTTAGCGCAGATCTAATCCACTTAGATAGGTTCTGCCGATGCAGATGTGATGGTCCACTCGCCGTTCCCAATCGCTCATTTGCACTGTGCTGGGCGCTGCTGAGCGGTCTGTTGTTGCAGCTCTACCTTCAACTCTGCGTTAGCTAGCAGTGGACGAATGTCTTCTAGTAGCAACCGCATCTTCCCATTCGAACCTATTGATTCCTGGACCAGAGTTAAAATTGCGGGTGTGTAGCATTGAATTCATACCCGTAACTTTATCTCTAGTCCCGCAATCTCAGTTGCCTTCGATTCGTCAGCTTTGTGAAGACCGCTCTCAACAGACGCTAGCGCAGAACGCAACCCAAAAAGCAGAAAATTGCTGAAAGCAAAGAACGGCAAAGTTGTCTTGCCAGGCTTCTTGGGCTGCTTCTTCCTATCCAGATGGGCAGTGCCATTTTGTGTCTGCCTAATGAGATAAGCCGGTGTCCCGTCCTCCTCCTCCCCTCCTCTGACCATCACAACATCATTCGCGTATGTCTTCCTCTCCACTCAATCGACGCGCGTCGCGACCGTCGCATCGGCAATGCGTCTCTTCCGTTCTCACTCTTGGTCTCACTCCAATGCTGCTGCTGTGCTGTTCGTTTGCTCCCAAGACACATCTTCACTCCAAAGGTGGCTCGTCGCAACAATTCGGGTAACAGTGTTGGTACGACATGGTATGTTGCAATGGTTCATACCCGTAATGCCAACATTGCTAACCGTTTCTTGTGCACGAGTCTCGATCTTCATTATGGTAAGTGCAGAGACACAGACGAGTGGTGCGGACCGAGTGAGAGGTCGCGCAAAAGAGATCTGGGCCAGCAATCGATGGTCTTGTTATTCAGGGCCGCGTCGAGCGAGGCGGCCTGGTGCCCCGTAGCACAACTGACCTTAAATCTTCTGCGTTTATCTTGCCACACACAACAACAACCACACGCCGACCAAACATCAATCGATCGACCGTAATGCGAATAAATTAGTGGTTGTACAACGTGGTTTCTCAACGACAACGCACATGTGTACAACTTTGAGCCAAACATAGCCGAGATCGACATTTCGCAATGCGTTCAGCATTTATAACAATGGAATCTACGCAGTCATGACATGACGCAACGGGGGAATCGTGAAGCGTCCTCGTCTTGCGGGACTCCGGCGTGCTCTTTACGAAACACCGCGACTTTCGCTGTGATGGAAGCGGATCTTCACCGGTAATTACAGTACACAAAAGACTGAACAACGAAACAAGATGTTGTGCACTTTCGAGAAAGTCGATGATCACCGCAAGCAAATGATGCCTGTCTGTCTGTACAGTTACAGTCAGTCGACAATTATTGTTTGGTCGACTCGTGGTTGACATTGAGTAATTTTCTGTCGTATTTCTGGTATACCTTCCTCTTTGACATCTAACATTCGCTAGTATAATTATGGGTCCGCGCAAACACCATCTAGCCGCTGAAACGATTGTCATAGGATAGCGACCGATCGACGAATTGTGCAATGTTTTGTGATGACCTCGAACCGGCTGTCATCAGGTTACCTTTCCCTCAACAAACGACAGTAAGTTCGAGTTGGAGTGCCTGCACCTCAGTTTCCGCTAGTTTGTTTCTAGCAGTGAGAAATCTCCTTCTTCTTGATTGTAACGGAAATCAATGCGTGCCGAACTCCGTAGATAAAACAAATCCCGCTCGGCTGAATTTGAACCTGTCTCCTGCGGCATATTTTCGGGCTCAGCCATGCGCACACAGCCATAGTATAATGGATCTACTCAATTCACTTTTGCCGCTAAGATTGCGTTATGTGGCTATTCTCTATGGGGGCCTGCTGTAGTAGCATTGCTCTAGTATCGACCCCTTTCTCAATGTCATTAAATTCTCGGCTGACCCTCGCTACATTTGCTACCTTGCATTAGGCGTGGACCCGTGATTACATGCATGGAGAGCTTAATGAGCAGTTCGTTTCTCTATTCTCAAATCCTTGGCAACGAAGAGCTAATTACTCCACGTGATTTGTTCATCTCGCCTGTGTGATTATAGCTTCTCTACGGGTGGCATACGATAGACGCAGCTCGTGGCAATTTCCTGGTGCAGAATATTTTGTTAGATAGAGAATGAAGTTTACAAACCGAATGCTCACAGCGTTACCGTTATCGAAGGTAATATGTTTGAAAACAGAGATTACTCTCTACTAAACAAATAAACACGTATTTTACGACGATTAAAGCTTGCGCTATTTGCAGGTGTTATCGTAATGAAGATTTTTGATCACACCTGAACAAATCGCTGTTTTCGCATTGCTGACTGAGCGCGAAAAACGAGTGCACCGTTTGTGATTTTCAATGCGCTTCAAACCCCGTCTGCATTTGACCTCCTATTGCAATTGTTCTCACTATATGCGAACGGCTTTTCGGTTTTGAGAAAAGCTCTCTCACAACATAATAAAAAGCATTAAAAGAAGCCGACAAAGTGCAGCTCTACGAACGACGCGTTACGTGCGATAAGGTACCGCCGCTGTAATGTATTGTTTCGTCTCATCAAATGATCGAAAAACAAATCTTTGATTTGCTATATCCGAAAGATCTACAGATCTTCTGAGAACGCGCTGCCGTTTATCGGAAATTACTAACTGTGTAGAAAACAATCGTAAAAGTTGTTTGAGGGCAATTTGTTAATGGCGTCGTTTTGCTTAACCTTAGAAAGCTCAAAGCACGACATGAAATCGTTAGTTCAGTGAAGCAATCAAAACGAGCGTTATTCAAGGCGTTTCCGTCTTTGGGACAAAGATGCGAGTGTGAAACAATTCCCGGTTGTAAATCTGGCGGTCTGTTGACAGGACTTGCAGCCTCCTGCTGAACTTCCTGTCCGTTTGAATTGCGCGCTCCCTAAACGACCGTTAAAAGCGGTCGCATCTTCCGGTAAGACCACCTGTTGTTGTTCGGTTATCCGAGGAATCAGATGTGAGAACAGATAGCTGAACGCATTTCCTTTTCCGATGGCTACGTTTATTTGTGCAAGGTACGGTAGTAATCAATGGTGTGTTGAGGACGTCTCTCGGTCTCTGTGCGTGCTAGCTCTTATCGGAAAAAGTCGCTTCCTTGCAGACTCAGTAGTTTTTAGTGCAGAAGGATGGATGCTTCACGCCAACTCAATTCTCCTCTGCGTTCTTCGCGAGTATTATCTTCTGCATTGCCTCATGAGAGCTGAAAAGCCTTCTGGCAGTGTATATTCAATGAAATGCACCTTGCGCCGTGGAGTTTGGTTTTGTCCGTGCGAACTGAAAAGGAAACTGGAGCCGAACGCCTCGGGAGAAGGGCGTGGCCAAATGTTCGATGGGCGGGCTGTACACTGGGTGTGAGCGAACTCACCTCTCCTTGTGTGGCCGGCCTATGATCACCTCGATGCTCGCCGCACGCTTGCCTCTTACCGCCGTCACAGCGGCCGCTTTTCTTGCTTTCAGCGCGCTCGACGGCGCTGCTCGAGAAGACGAGCGGCGAAGTAGTGGCAAACCGGATGACGACCACTCGCGTCGTCTCCTTCTAGGCAGAAGGGGAAGTATTCGGTAGAAGTTGCGATTCCCTCTTCGTTTGTGAGGCCGACTGACGACATCCTAGGAGCGAAGAGTTGTTGTTCTGCGCGCTGATAAATCGATGGGGCAAGCGTCGCGTGTCGCGTGAGCGCGTTGGGGTTTTTCCGATTTTTCGTGGCGTTAAACTTCTTTCTTAGCTTCTCTTTATTTCTACTAGAAC
Source organism: Steinernema feltiae (assembly GCA_007213375.1). Lineage (NCBI taxonomy): Eukaryota > Metazoa > Nematoda > Chromadorea > Rhabditida > Steinernematidae > Steinernema > Steinernema feltiae. Next base: position 127,201 of record MQUG01003098.1, on the reverse strand, counting down.
GGACTAGATACTGCATTGCTTAATTACTTGGGTATTTGGAAATTGCAGTTTTGACAATTACGGTAATGCCCGGAAAATGGGATACGCAGTTGCGAGAAACTGGTTAATGCGATCTGTTGATGTTGTCGCCAACTCGCAGCTCTCTGATAACATTGTTTTAGTAAACTATATTTCTATTTGCTTCTTTCAGGAAGAGAAACAAGAACACTTTTCATTACGGGTTGCTTTATTCCGATATTCACATCTACTGTTGCCTAGTTTCCGGTCATTTCTTATTCAAATGTGTTTTGTTAGCTTGCTGCTTTAAAGACGTAATCAGAATTTTAGTTTAGGATATGTAAGTTTCAATCAATTAGTTTCTTGAATTGACAGATAATGATTTAGTGCCTTAATCTCTCTACTAATCACGCTTTCTGCCTCAGCATGTCCTTTTCTTCTTCTCTTCCTCGCGAGTACATCAGTCAAATGATTGCACGGGACAGCTCGGATCTCCCGGATATCGAAGAGAACGAACCGGTAACTTCACCGCCTCCTAGACCTACCGTAGTCACTTTGCCATCACACGCCGGCCATCACTCGGATTCCGAGGATAACGAAGAAGACGGTATGGCAATCTGGCTTTCAGTGACAAAAACTATCTTTTCAGACGATATCTTTGCTATGGACGAGGAAAACGTCGATCGAAAGAAGAAGAGCCGACTGAATTCGAAAAAATATGTCGAAAGCGACGAGGAAGAAGAAGGTTTGTTGTCTACGACTACTGTAATCGTTAAAATATAAATACTTTAGAGCATCAAATGATGCGGGGTGGTTCACGTGCCTATTCAGTTTCGGGACGGGTTGGAGGAGCCGGAGGAGGCATTGCTGACGGTAGAAACCGCTTCCTTTCCTCCCACATATGCAGTTTCAGACGGGTTCGACTCGCATTTCCGGACCAACAACGGCATAGGACCTCTTGCGTACGGTAGCTCGCTACCAATCACAATTCCTGGTCGGTTTTGGCCTCCCGAGGAAGCGACCGACAGCTTCACGACGGATGAAAACGGGGACCAGCGTCAGGCTATGACTGTGCGTGTTTTTGCTGTCGATGTGTAGACGTTCAGAATTCTCTTTGCAGATTCTGCCCCAACGTGGCGGTCAAGATCTATACAGTGTGATGCGCGACCAGGCACGATCAATCCAGGCGCCTGACAACCCAGAACGTCTGTTTGGCGAACGCCCTCGTCGGCGCCACCAAACCGGCGAGAATCCTCTGCCACAAGTAACCATGCGTGTCACGGACCCCGAGGGGAAATCTCCCCCCATCATCTGCGCGAGTGTCACTCATTAGTATCACGGATTTCGTGCGATGTAAACATTACTTGGCGATCATTTCCTTCCCACCTCAGTAGTTGTGTATATACCCGTTGTTTAGCCTCAATGTCGTCTTGACGTTAAAGGCATTGTTTTTATATATGCGATGAAGAAATTCCTCGGTCTTCGCGGTCCTTCTTTCGCTTCTGTGATCGGTTCTCTCTATGCGGTGTAGTGTCTATTGTCTCGTCTGACTGTTCTAGTTCCGGAAAAACTTATTCTATTCACTCCTTAACATCTAACAAAACCAAAATACATCTGTGATTTCCTACTTGTCTTACTATGGGAATGTTCGCATCAAAAGTCCGTGTTCTTTGTGCGTGAGGGACAAAATAAACCGCTTCTGATACGATGGATTTATTCCCAAATTCTGCTCTTTTATGCGTTTTTCAAGTGCAATCCAAACTTTCAGTTACGAAAGCCGGTGGGCGGTTTCTTTGTTTTACGGGGAGATTTGGTTGTTTGAGGCTGGGTTACAGGGGTTAGTTTCGGGGCGATGGTGTTGACAGTTGCGGATATAAGATGCGCGTTGGGAGCCTGAATGTATGTAGCGATATGACGATAATATTGATTCGGATACTCACTCTCTTGTTTGGAAATCTATCCTCCGACAACGGGGAGAGATCGTCAATGTCAGTCGTATTTGAATTGACCTAAACAATGCGCGTGAAGTTCAAAAACAGAAAGTTCTGTTTTATGCGTACAATTACTATCTATCTTTGGTAAAATCAACATCGGCGCAAGTATCCTTCGTTTCAAAAGTATAAAAACAAAAGTGCTTTGTCTCGCCTGCCCGCCGTTTCATTTTAATGTTCGTCCTTTTCGATTATCTGCACTCCGGAGCGTTGCTGATGCGGAGTTATCAACTTAAAACGTCATATACAAAAAGTTCGTCGTTTTAGAAGCGGCGCTCGGAATTGGCTGAGAAAACAAGCTGTTCGACGGCTTACAGCTATGCAATGACAAATTTACTTCAATTTGCGATTGAAGATAAATTGCTATAGTTAATTGCGCACCTTTGTAATCTTGTCACCATCGGTTTTGTTTCCTGAAGAGTCCGGCACAGGGACACCTTCCCAGTCATCGACTTGGAAGTATGAATAATCTTGGTCTTCCTGAAAGAGAAAAAGTCGGCGAGATCTTCAACGAATTTCCATTTACCGATGGCTCACTTTCTGTTGAGTTATCGTGATCCTCACTCAAATTGATATTACGGTCATCCTTTACGCCGGGACGCTCAATTTCGGCGATGATTTCGTTTGTAGAATCCGGTTTTTCTGTTGGAGCAACGGATTCGTTCTGCAAAGTGTGATCCGGGGTAGAGAACAGTGCATCTATGGATGCCCTGTTTTGAACGTTGCTGGTCTGATCTTCATCGAGTGGTAAAATCTCAGTTTCAGAAGGTAAAATCGTGCTTGTCTTGAAAGTCAACTGAATTCCCATTTCATGAGCATTTGGCCACTTACAGTGACGTTATCCGCGCCCTCGTCCAGATCCGTTTCATTAATTTCGATGGTAAAATGAGTTTTGTTGCCGCCTTCCTCCCGCTCCTCAGTTGAAGGTTCAACTCAAATCAATCTTGTAATCGGAATTTACGCTTCAGTTACTAACTTGTGGCAGAGGAAGCAGTGCGGCAGATGAGTTTGTCCCTCTCCGACTCTTCCGGTAGAAATTCGAGTTGTCGTCCCTGCGTTCCGATGGAAGCGGACGACTTTTTGGTTTCCAGAAGGATAGTTTCGTCTGTCGCAGATTCATTTTGAGCCTCTTTTGCGGATGGATTAAGCTCCGGTTTAGAATTGTAAATTGGACGACTCGGCCAAATTTCTTCCACTCCTACAAGGAATTGTGATTCGTAATATTACTGCCCGTACCAGGAGAGAAGATATGATAGTTGATGGGATTCCAAACGGGACATTGGTAATAGTAGTATCCAAAGGGAAAACAGTAAACGACTGGAATTGGCAACCGCTGATTTGCAGTTCGGTAAACGCTATTTTGTCCGTAGATAGAACGGTAGCCATCATCGTAAGCCTTGTAGTTTGGATTCAATGAGTAGCTTAGGCTGTAGCGTTTGCTTCTGCGTCCGGAACGTTCTTGTGAAAACGCAATGCAACAAAAGAGAAACACCAAAAGCCATTTGGTTTGAGAAATCATCTGCAAAGACGAAAATCGAAATTTGGAGCTCGTGGAGGAGAAGACTGAGTGCATTTTGTGCTAAGGGCTTTTGTAGCGATGTTCCAGAGGCGTCGGTGTGGGAGAATGTTTCATCGTTGTGTTAACTGTTTTGTCTTCATTTGTTAAAGACAAAAATGCAAATCACGCGCTGCAGCGTGAGTAAACAAACATTGTTGTGGAACAAAGGAGCCTTCGACAATCGACGACGCAAATGCTCAAAAGAGTCATTTTCGCTTCTCCTACAATCAAATATCGGAAGATGACGTTCCCTCGAATGTGCGCTTCCTGTTTGAATTAAAAATAGGTCTTTCAGAACGGCGATTTTCACGCATACCTATCTTCTTCTCTGTGGAGTGTGATCAGGCAACCGATGAAAACAAACATTGCATTTTCTTGCGTTTGAAGGTAGTTTTATAGTATAGAAGGTTATAATAACTGTTCCTTCCCGAGCAAATGACGATTTTGTCAGTTGTCTCGATCAAAACGAGGTCTGTGTGTGGTCGCTTGCTCGATCGACTGTCTTTACAGCAGATTCAAGTAATTGTTTCGCCACTTTCCGTTTGCACCTGAAAGGTGTAATCAAACGGTTCGATTGCGTGGCAGCAAACGAATCAGAGAACGCTATCGCAAGGAGCATATTCGCTCTCTCGGATGTTTTCCTTTCTTTTTCAAAGCTTTGTTTTCCGCATCGATCTCTTATCAGTTTTGGTTCTGCGACCCTTCTCTGTTCAAACGAATTTTTTGCTCCTTGTTGTCTCTCGCCAGAGTCGGTGGAGCGATCAGTGCCAGTTGCTCCTGTTTCAGATGATGCCGCGAACCTGTCAACCTGTGGATGAACCGGACTTTGTCCAAACGGTGGGTGACTCAGTTGTGCGCGTGCAGTGAACTGGTTTCAGATGGACACGGCCAGTTTGACGGTAATCGGAAGGAAGAACATGGTGTTGCATGCTAGAAACTCCGCCTGTGTTTCGTGCTCCTTAAGAGAAGTTTGTCACTTCGCGCACTCAACAATGAAACTGAACGTGAACACAACCTTCGGAACAATTCTCAAAATAATGAACGAAGCAAACGGGACCGTGTGTGCAGAGTAGGAAACGCGTTTGTTGATTATGCGTGCAAGTAGTGCTTGTTAGAGAAGAATTCAAATTTGGAGAACACGGGAACTACACGATGTATAGTAGTTCATGTCACATTGAAGAGACTCTCGCCCCGGTGAACACAGATCTTCGTATGTTAAGTTTCAACACTGAATGAACGTCCAATGCCTTTTAGCCATTTATTTTGCCATTCTCGGAATTCTTCTGGTAACTTTCATTCTGGGAGTTTGTTCGCTTGTTCGTCGCAATTCCAATCTCACGTGGTTTGAAGGATACGAAGCGCTTGATCCTTTTTCGATTACCCCGTCGAAAAGGCTAAAGTCTTTGGACACTTTCAGAGGGTAAGCTACCTTGAATGGGTTGTGTCACGCCTCTTCCAGATTGACCATTTGCTTTATGATTTTTGTGAACTATGGTGGAGGTGGTTTCTGGTTCTTCAAGCATTCAGCTTGGGACGGTTTGACCGTAGCAGACATTGTCTTTCCATGGTAACTTCATAGACATCACTCAGTCTTAATGCTTCCTTTTTCGGTTTCTTTTCATCATGGGAGTTTCGCTCGGCTTCACAGTCGAGAAGAACGGAATCACTCCGGACTTCATCCGACGAGTTTTGCATCGAAGCGTTTTTCTTTTTCTGATTGGAATGATTATCATCAACAATAATCGGTTTGTGCGCTCAGTGATGTTTCTAGTGAACTACCAAAGTGTTGCTCAGAGATTGGAGGACAATGCGGATTATGGGAGTTCTACAGCGCATTGCCATATGCTACTTGATTGTGGTTCTTGTGAGATCGGTGACGCATCGCCGAATACAGGAGACGCAAGCAATGTCCACACAGGTAAGTGAACACTGTTTTTGCTCTATTTTCGACCGCAATTCAGTGGGAGCGCTTTTCGGTATGCGCGGATTTATTTGTTTACGTCGCAGATTTCGTCTTTTATGCGCTTTTCGCATTGGTATGGGTCGGACTCACTTTTTGGCTTCCACTCGGAGATTGCCCCAGGTAAACGCTCGCGAGTCCGACTTTTCCATTCTGTTCCTTGTAGAGGGTATCTTGGCCCAGGTGGTCTTTCGCAGAAAGGAGAACACTGGAATTGCACTGGCGGAGCCGCAGCGGTCATTGACAGACTTGTGCTCGGCTCTTCACACATGTACCACTACCCAACATGCAGAGTAGGAAAACATAGCGCCATTCAATCAACCTTTTGCTCGTCTTAGAACATCTACGAGTGTACAATGAAGTTTGAACCAGAAGGACTGCTTGGAACGCTTACTGCGACAATTAACGTTTTCATCGGTCTCCAGGTACGGTAGCAGCTCACGATTCGGACATTCTTTCTAGATTTCGCAAATAATCTTGGTGTTCAAGAAACAGAAGTCAAAATTCATTCGCTTCTTCGTTTGGGCGGCAGTGCTATTTGTTGCCGGCGCTCTCTTTGACGGGACTTTCAACAAAGAATGCGGCATGATCCCCATAAACAAACAGCTCTGGTAAGTATCTCTGAGGTCATTCTTTTCATTTTTGTTTTTAGGAGTTTGTCTTTCGCCTTCATTACGTCAGCAATCTCCATAGTGCTGTTTGCTGTTCTTTTTCTGGTCATAGACGTTTGCAACTGGTGGGACGGTGCCCCGTTCATCTTTACAGGAAAAAACGCAATTGTCCTTTACGTTGCTCATGTCCTCTTCAGGTCCACATTCCCGGTTCAGTGGAAAGTCAGAAACGAGCACCCCAACATGCTGGCACTCAATCTGTTTGGCGTTTCCTTCTGGATTATCGTTGCTTTTTTCATGCACCGTCGTGGAATTTACCTAAATCTCTGAAATGATTCTCCACTGCCACCGACAGACAATATCCCATGCTTGTCATATCAGCATTTGGATGCCAGGACTTTTACTTGTTGTCAGTCGCAAAATCAGATGAAAAAACTATTATTCACATAATGTACACACATAAAGTAAAAGAGCAAAAGGGGCGACAGTGGAAGGGCTGCAAAGTGGTGCGAGACAAGAGAAATCTTCGTGAGTTGTGCTGACAGAAGAGAGTTGCGAAAGCAAAAGATTTGAGATCATCGATGTGTTGTCGTAAATTATGCAAATCTACACGACTCGTGTACGGAGTCTTCAGTTTCTTGTGAAGAGACACTGAATCGGCGAGAAGTAGCACATCCGAGGATAGGACTTCTTCTCTGAAGCTCTTCGCGCTCTCCGCTCAAGACGATCCATTCGGTTTATGAGTTGCTCCTCGGCCAAGGCCCGATCGAGATCACTGAAATCATTTGCTTTCAGTTTCGCTCTTCCAATTAATGAATTTTTCCATTTTCTCTGAGATCAAGTGACCAAAGCGCAATTGCCGTTTGTTGGTTTTCTTTATTGCAACTCCTATTGCGAGAGCGGACCGAAGATGCACGACTGACGAAACCCCTGTTGTAAGGTCATGTTGACCGCAAATTCAAAACTCGCATTGAAATGTCGAACACTCAAATTAGACCCTGTTTACTCTGCACGTCACTATTTACCTGCATTTGCTTGGGTTGACTGGACGTGCGTAGGCAGCAGCAGCAGCAGCAGATGATAGTAGCGTTTAGTTGTAAAGCTGAGTGGGCATTTCGTAATTTCTCATCTTGTTTTGTCTTTTTTGTTCAAATTGGGTTAAAAAAGAACAAATTTGTCGCTGTGCAAATTAGGCGATTTCGTTCCCGTAAAAGCATGAGAAGTAATCTCTTTTGGGTGCTCACCACATTAACTCCTTTTGTATCTAATTTCGCTAATCTGCAACTAAACACGGCGCCGGATTTTCGCTCACTTTGCTTCCGGACGACCCTAAGACGGTCACGGATATCCGACGCCATGGGAGCCCTCGTTCACTGACCAATTCGCAAAAATATGGCCCGCATTTCGGTCATGGAAAACTGCGAATGACAGAGCGACGTGCTGTGTTGGCCTCACAGAGCGCAAAATCGTTTTAAAAGCTTAAAATTGACACAATTACCCTCACGACCTACGACATTGGCCAATTAAGAATATTCCCTCATTGCATCCGGATTCGCTTTAATCTCAATTGGAAACGTTTGGACGTCTCCATAATGAAAATTGCGAGCGCAGAGGCTCCGCTACGTCACGTCCGTCTATTTATAGACAAATAGATCAAGGAACCACAACAGCAATAAAGTTGCGAGAAGACGGTTTGTTTTGGTTGCGGCGATCATGTGTTCGGTGATCGCCAAGGTTCCGTTTTTCCGTCACGATTCTCGTGTTCGCCACAATTTACTTCTGGACTTCGAGGAAACGAGTCAAAGGAAAAAGTGAAATTGGTGTTTGGAGAGGACCGTGTGCCATTTCCTCTAGCGAGAACAAGCGATCAGAACGGAAACAACATGGCATTTCAGTCTGAAACTCTCTTCGAAAAGCGCGCCTTCTGTAACCAACCAACTGCTGAAGCTGCTGTCCTTTCAATAAGGGAAAAAGGTTTTTGTTTTTGCGCCTTACTTCTGAATTCATTGCAAACGCGTTGTCAAACGAGGTTCGTTTCATTAGTTGCCTTTTAACTTGAAAGAAATGTAGAAAACACTTAACACGCGGCGAGGAATCCTTCTCGGACGAGTTCCTCAGCAATTTTTGCGATGTTTTTCGCAGTGCCGATGTCGACAGTTCAGTCTGCGTTAACCCGAGGCGTTTCTGGTTTTCCGCCAAGCCTTATGACTGATGATAAACGAACCCTGTGTTCCTATTCGAAAGCACACAGAAAACCAGCTCAGCTCATCTCGAACAAGCCGCAAATTAACCTGTTAGTGAAGGCTAGCTAAGAACGGGAAGGGCGTCAAAGCTAATATCTTCAACCCACCTGCGGTTAGTCAGAAACGAGTTCTAGCGCAAAGCAAATGTCATAAACTTTAGCCTTTGGGTTAAAGTTTGACTAGACCGCACAAGACAATTAATTTAAATTTTTAAGCTCACGTCTGCCCAAACATGTTTACGAACTTACTTTAGCAACACCTCGTAGAGATCCCGATCACGTGGCACTGCAGATACAGTTGTAGCGCACATTAGCAGCGAAAAAAGGAGTATGACGAAGATGAAAGTCTTCATTCCGCGATCTCTAACTCTCGAAACTGAAATAGAAGTAAACACCCGTGAAACCATGCGCAACCAACACGCTCGCTGAAAACCAAAAACAGTCAAAACATCGCGGTGGGAATACTCAACAAGCAGCTCTGTTCATAGCACTTAGCGGTGCAGTTGATCTGACCGTTGCTGCATCTATCTTTTCGTATTCCAATTCGCTTCAGCCGCGCCCCTTTCTCCAGAGGCGCCCCGCCTCCCCAGCTTGTCACTGTGGCCTAAGGGACGCATGCAAACAACACGATTCGGAACAGGCCGGAGCAGAGAACTCGTCCTTGGAACTGGCAACATTTGTGCACCGCCATCGGGGTTACCCTGTCTCCAACCCGCTTTCTAGAGCGAATGGGAACGCGGCAAACACGTCACACCGTTTGCAGCGTAGGTGGCTCAGCTCGTGTTCATTCCGTTTTTTAAGTGAATTGCGGCTGCTACTGTCACGAAAACAACGCTTCAATCAAGCATGGTTTTCGATCACACGGAGAACAGATCCGGAACAATCGTAGCGACAATTTCCGCGCAAAGCAAATAGCACGGAGAGCGAAGAACCCGATGTCCTTTTCGGTCTGCTCTCTTCTAAACAGAGCGTAACCTTCGACTTCAATAATTGAATTATGGTCTACAGGAATCAAGTGGTGTTTCACTACGAACAACGTCATTCGTTCCTTTATATAGAGCTCCTGTTAAGGTTCTATCAATCAAAACAATGATAAGAACATGACAACATGACGGCTTTCAACATTTTCGGCGTTTTTCTCAACTTTGAATTCTTGATTCACTTACCTGCGCTTCAAGGCGTTGTTTGCGGCCATTATCGCGTTTCTGGGCTCATTTCTAGTGTGCGCGCCGAGAAAACAAGAAAAAGGAAAAGATAAAGCGAGAGGTAATGAAAAAGGAAACGAGAACCAGGAACGAGGAGGTGAACAGGTGAACATATTGAAAGTAAGAGTACGACGGAAAGCAAAAGAGCTTCATTCATGCGCTCGTTCACTTATCTGCTGTATTTGATTGTGAATTGTAAGTAGTCCCTTTACAAGGTAAACAATGAAATGCCTGTACATGTGTCACAGCACAAAGCTGATGGTACCGCATAAGTCAATATTTTCACTTTTGCCCATTGTGAGTCATGCAACTGCTTCACACTCTCACTTGTCCCCCTCTTTGCTTCGGTTCTTTTAACTGAAGTGTCAAAAAGCGCTGTTCCTCTTGATTTCAATTCGCTCAGAAAAACGAAGCGCATTTGTCCACTCGTCCGGTTGCCCGAAACAACAATATCGTATTCGTCTCCTCTCCTTCGCGCGCACCGCAGTTCTCCTAAAGACAAAAACGACAAAAAAACTCTGGCGATTTGTTGCGTATTTGCTTTTGAGCGGTTTGAGTTGCGATTGACACAAAACAAAAACGATCGCACCGGTCTTCGCACAATTGCTCAGAGAAGAGTATTGGAACGAGCGTGGGAGGGTGACAAATTCCAATTAGATCTCAGAAAAGTACGTTCTTGTTTGCGATCAAGAATATAGAAGAAAATAAAATATTCCCAACAAAGATCCCGCGAAGATGACACTAGAGCGCTTGAAGATGAGCGCTGAAGAGGACAACACTAATCTTCCAATCTGTAACGGCCACTAAACAGAGAGAGAGAATGAATTGTAAAGGCAAAAGGTTAAGCGGAAAGGTGGGTGTGAGGTCCAAAAGCGGCGCTTTAATCTCATGCTCTTTGTTTATTTCATTGATTCAGTAACAAATGCACAACAGCTTTACGTACAGAAAAGGTGAAGATGGAAGAATGTTTAGGCTGAGGTTACTGCTGGCGTTTTCGGAATCTTGCGTGCGCGGAGACCTGAGTGCTGACACTGCATGATCTGGTCCCACTTGGCCAGACAGGAGACAAAATCTTTGCGGAGTGACTTCACACCCCACAATTGGCGCGGAGAAGCCTGCAAGGACAAAGATGTCAGTGAAACCAAAGTGATTTGCCTATACCTGTGGACGACAGAGCTGCAGACACTGAGGTCCGACGTCTTCAACTCCCATATCTTTGCAGCATTCGGTGTTATCGTGGGTTTGAGCTGCGCAATGGACGATGGCACTGAGGTACTTGTAAAGACGGCATCTGCTGGGCTGGATGGTGTGCATTAGCTAAGGCAATTTGCATTTAAATACAAATTAATTGCGTGATATTCTCTTACAACGACGCGGGACTCAATGGGATTGCTCTCGTAGATGCAGAGTCCACGGCACTCTGGAGGGACGAATCGTTCACAGCACGAGCCGAACACTTGGTCGGCTATCTTACGCTCAATGCATGGCTTCCAGTCGGTTGCTTGGTTTCCGCAATCCTGAAATGACCGGGGCAAATGTGACCGTTCAGTCCGAGTCCATCACTCACAGTAGGATTCTCGAAATCGCTGATGTCGTTGTTCTGAGCGTATGCGCAAGCAGCGAACAAGAGTATTAACGTCTTCCACATGCTAAAAAACCGAAAACGTTTATAATTCGGAGGAACAAATGCAACACGAAACTTGACATTCACGTTTCAGTTCAAACCAGTTTGACACGCGTGTCGAAAACGCTCAGCAACTTAACACGTAAGAGAACGAACCACGACACTTTGCATGAAGGCAATTATTCTGTGCGAAAACTGTTCACTGACAAACTCGGGGCGAAAAAACTTATCGTTGTTCATTCATCATCGGTATCGTCGGCAGCGACGAATCGCTGCCTCTCATCCACCGCCTATTAGACTAATTGCGCTCATGGCCGCTGGGGTGCGTGCACCGTTCCACTTGCATCTCAGCAAAACGATGCGGAGAAGAAGAACGAGAGAAAAGAGTCAAGTACAAAACGAAAACATCCTCCACAGCACGGATTCGTAGAGGACGTGAAAGATCTGAAAATTCTTCGCGAATTATCGAAGCCAAATCGTTGTTTATCTAAGAGGCGATCAAACACTTTTAAGCATATGAGCGGACAGTTGTCTTCTTCTTTGGTTGAAACAATAAACGGGAAAGAAGATTGGTGAACGAAGAAATGCCCGGACGACCGGTCGCCCTTCCCCTGCGCGATTGGCGTCGAAACAGGTTCACATGCAGAAATGTTTAGCCGGTATGGAATAAGTCATCTTTCGGCCTCGCAACACCGCCTTCCCGCAATCCCGATCAGCCCGCAAATGTCTGCTATGATAGCTTGCTTCATTTTTGTGCCCAAAGCGGATCAGGCAACGAATGTTTATTCGCATAGAATTAAGCGGAGGCGATAAGAATTCTGCGTGTTATGGTCATAGTGTTCAGTTGATCGCACTTCAAACTGGCGAGAAGGATTCGCTCGCCTTGCGCAACAGCGCGCACTTTGCATCGAATGCGAACTTTTCCGTTTTCCTTCAACGTTCTAAAATACGAGAAGGACTCAATTGCCGCACTGAATGCAGATCGATACCCTGGGAAACGCTTGACTTTCTTTGGTTCTGTGGCTACTTGCGAGTGCAGAAAGAGTTGAACGTTTTCGAGAGCGATTTGAAGAGGATTGCGAAAGTAGAGCGTTGTCGAGAAGGTCTCGTTTAACGATCCATGCGTCGGAACCTGGAAACATCCGTTATGCAAATGTGGCGCTGCGATTTCAAGACAGTCGCAACCTCTGTAAAAGTAATCGCGGAACCGGTGATATTGAACTTGTCGTATTTGTGCGTCATTTGCTTTGTTTTGAGGACTGTGGCCGACACCGAGAAGTTCATAATTTGATTCATGTTCACTTGTTTCGCGTAGTCCTTTGCCAAAACTGTGTAGGTGAGTTGTTTAGCTGCAAGCATTTACAATTAGCGCCAAAATGAGTTGAAAAGTTGACTTTGTTTGGGCACAAGATGTTGTGTCATGTTGTATTCTTTGATACGAGCTTCCACCTTCCCCATGTGGTCCTCGGCCGCCAGCAACGCTATCACGTTGACTGTCCGGTCGTCCTCCGCCGTATTCTTGAGAATGATCGTGAGCACAATCTTGGAACCATACGCGATCTGCAGAAGCGACTCCGTTGATTGAGAAGTTCTTTTCGTTGAAAAGAGCTCTAACCTGTTTGATATCAACCACGTCAATGAGAACATCGTCGACTTGCGCCAAATGTTTTTCATTTGCGTAAAGTTTGCGATGTCGCGCGTCGCGCTCAGCGTTCCGAACCTGAAAACGATTTTTCTGCGACTTTTTCTTTCTCTGCGAGGAAAACCTCTGCGATCTCTCCAACCGCTCCCACCGCTCGCATGTGAGTCAAGCGTTCCTCGCGCGTCCCTTCAGGTTCTTTGTAGTTGTTGGTGATGTTGAGTGGCTCCTCCGCACCGGGAACGTTCGTCGTCAGCATCGCTCGACCGGCGCTTAATTTGAGTTAAACAGAAGATAATTCAACCGCTGTTGACCCACTCATTGATTTTGTTATCAAATTTGATCAGTTTGTTTTCTTCGTCGTAGTACCAGGTGACAATGTCTGCATTCACTTCACTGTAAATAAACCAGCCATCGTAGCCGAACTTCAGTCGACCCATCTTCACCGCTTTCACAGACATGGGGCCACATTGAAGGTGTCCTAAACGACCTAACACTCTCTGCACTGTCAGAAGGAGGCAAAACCTCTCGAGTACTCTTGCGGAGTGGCATCGATTACTTGCCATCCGTCGAATCCAATTGGAAGGTCATTTCGTCGGCACCAAATCTCCGTCCAAACGTGATAGTTCCACACTTCTTCCTGAATGCGCCGATCAGTGAAAAAGCAACGGATGTGTTTCATGCATTGCTTAGAAGATTTCCGTTTTTGTACTCGAGGTCGACTGTCAGCGAGTGATTTGCGTCGTGGGCGCTCTTGATACAAGTAACCGACCTGCTCGCAACTCCGAGAGAACGCATCACTGAAATTTTCAAAATTGACTTTGGACCTTTCTTCTCACCACAGACTTGTAACAAGAACAGACGCGTAAATGAAACACTGTGCATACTGCACTTGGGATCCACTCTTCATATACTCCGCAACAATTTCCGCAGTTCCATTCCATTCTGTTGGCATTTTGTCGAATTTTTTGAACTCCTTCCACTTTCCATAAAGCAGATATTCTTGCATCTGAATCAAACATCGTTATTCTGCTAGTAAGAAGTGAAATGCTACCGCGTAGGTGAGCTTCCGTGCGACCTGCACGATGCTGCCTCTCTGCGAAACGCTCAACAAATTCGCGTAGTTCTTGTATTTGTCTGAAAGTCTCTGAAGCATTTCCATCGCGACGACCATCGTTGCTTCGTCGAACTGAATGTTGGTTGTTGGAGAAAACAATTGTGGGCTAAAGGAGCACCTGCGAGTGGAGCCAATGACGAGATGCGTACGTGAACCCAGATTCACCCTTCTCTGATCCTGAATAGTAAAAGTCGCTTTCGCGCTCAATATAAAGATGTTGTTGTTGTTTGCTTCCTAAGAATACGGTATCATCTAAAATCCCGTTTAATCCCAACAGGACGCATCACAAAGAACCATTTTTCAGCGCGTTGAATATGACGTAGAGCGAATAGTCGTCACCTCTTCTCAATTTGCTGAACGTCGACATTCGTTCCGAGAACACTTGATGTGATTCTGACCATACTGCGGTACTGACAATCATTCCCCAACAGCCGACAGCAGCGCTAAACGGAATAGTAACCTAAAATGAGCAATCGAGAGGATACTGTAGTTGTCTCGCCTACAGTCACGAACATGTTGCTTCCTTCTATTCTATTCAGTTTCGCCGACCAATTTCGCTTCACATCAGTGAAGAGATCGCTCGTCTCTAGACGAAGCTTTTGCCGGTACTCAGGGTTGTGAGCATTGTTGTCTAAAACGAGCGGATAAACTCTGCAGGATTCACATAACTTACCCAAAATCATTTCAATATACACGGCGTGTTTCACAGGAACAAACCGCTCAGTCGTCTTCAAACAGATTTCCACCGGAATTCCGCGGCGAGCAACAATTTTGCTTCTTTGTTGCCAGGCATACTTCTCAGTGGAATGTTCCTTCGAATTGAGCGCCGGAAGCAGATCAATGTCAATTACATCCACTGAAAAGAAGAGTCGACCACACTCACAAGAATAACATAGCAGTTAGTTTGAGTACCTGCGGTAGTTCCGAATTCTCCCATCGTCAACAGGCGTCTTCAAGCTCCGCTTGTACAAAACTGCGAATTTGTCTCCTCAATACACGCTCGGAGGGTTAGTCACGTTGCCCATTTCCTCTGATTCATGTTTTCGGAGAAGGGCCGGTGTGTGGACGACATTTAAGAAGAAAAAACGTCTTTCGTAATGTTGTCAAATCCCGGAAGGAGTTGTACAGTTGCGAGAACGGGATAAGAGGAGGACGGACAAGTAACGTTGCAGCAAAAGTCAATTTTCCAGATTATTTTTCTTTCGACGGCATTTGATTTAAGTTTTGTTTTTCGAGGCGCAGCGCGCTCAAAGGAAATTCGTTCATTTTATCCATCTCACGGACTTAGTTGTTCACACTTTTTTATCTGATTGCGCAGCAGTATGGGTGGCCGTTTGGCAGCAATTCGATCGCTCGCTTTGTGACGTATATGCTAATTTGGCAACATTTGATTCAGTTTTTAAGCGGATAACTTGTGGTTGCGGCATCGTTATTGGATAACAAAGCGGCGAATTGAAAGCGACTGGTGAGTGTGCGTGCAAATGATTCCTCATTTGTAACAGCTCCTCTTTTTACGTGAGGCGGAATTACTTTGCCTGTCCGCACCTCAACCCGCACAGCTGTTCGGCGGCACCTTGAAAGGGGTCATTAGCGTGTTGGCAACACATTGCGTTTATTCGAATTCAATGTGGAATAATATTTGTTTCAAACGTAATGTAATTATCACACCACAATCGCTTCTTCTCTAGCGATGTTGCGCTTTAAGGGAGGGAAGTTGAAACAGCACTGCGCGTAGATTGTCGCTTGTTTGGTTCACCGGACTGACGCGTGGGCCAACAATCAAAGGCGGCCTCAGTGGTAGGCCGAAAACTCATTTACATCTTTTGGCAAATTTAAGTTGTCGACGGAAGCAAAATCACGTCAGCCAACCGCTTACTCAAACTTTGTGCGACAAGTCGAAGTCTGCACATTGTGTCCGTTTTTGTCTCCTTCATTGAAACTGCGTCTCTAGCACTTCAAAGCCTTTTTTATGCGTATGAGTGTCGCTGATGAAGCGAACAGATTCCTATTTTCTTACTCCTAATCCATCTTAAGTTGACTTTTGAGACGACTTGTGTTAGTTGCCAAAATCAAGAGCATTTCGTCAACGAATATATATAAAACAAGAAAATATTTGGGCTCCTCCCAGGAGACATTGGTGAATGTCAATTCACAATGTTCTTTGGAGAAGGAATCTTGCCACCCAAGGGGCGATATCTTCTGTGCAGACGCGCGTTCGTTTTTGAGTTTTGTCAACGCGCTTTCGATGAGTGAGAAATGCAATGCACTCTCGCAATTGCCCCAAGTACTGTATCGAGTATTCGACTACTGTATCTCTGTGCTTGCGTCATAAAAAGTACCAGTTGGAATGCGATGGGAGGAGTGAGCGCATCTTTCAACAACTTCGTTTTGTCGTTCAAAAGAAGACGAAAAGTCCAGTGCAAACGTAGAGGCTGAATTCAGATGTGTTTGTTGATCGATCTTGCCGCTTTAAGCGTGTTTGTCAAAGAAAATGTCTAATTGCGAACCCTCATCCGTTGGCGGTAAAGCTCTCCGCGGAGCAGAACTTCTGCTTAACCCACAGCGTTGTCAACGTGAACGCAGATCTCATTGTCGCTGTACGATATGCATCTTCCACTTTGTATAATGGCAGCGACGATCGTCAACATGTGTGTTTAATTGATGAATGAACTTGTGGTTGACAGATGGCAAAAGAAAAGGAAAGGAAGGTCGAGACCCTAAATCCACTTGATGTCTTCTACACCGTTCGTTTTTCAACCTCTTGGCAATTAGATCGGCAGAATCGGAATCACGGATTTTCGGACTGCTTCCCTTAATTGCCTCTTTTTTATTGCAGCGATTTTGCTTTTTCGGCCCTGTTTCAACTTGTATGAGTGCTCATTCTTAATAATTATCAAGCGCTAATTAGTATTGTAATTATCTTCTTTTTCGGTCTGCGAACGGCTTGCGTAATACTATCCGCTATGCACTTTAAATCTTTGCGTGGACCTTTTACGCGCAAAAGCCTTCGAGCTGCTTGTCAGACAACCTTGATGCGTTGTTGCTTTTTCCGTCGATTTGCGTTCCTTCGATGAGAAGTCGTCATGTTTAAGGGGTCGTCTGCTAATAACATTATAATGGAGCCGTTTTCATTGGACAGATGTACGGTTTGCCCCGCACATATGTATGCCGCGGGCATTTGGTCTCTGTGGTCCTGCAGCTAGAGTGAGGGTTAACCGAGAACCGACAAAAGAACGTTTCAGCTCGGTTCTTTCTTTTTACTTTCACACACTGATTTGATTCATTTGCTGTGGGCGTCATCCTTTTTGTTCTCAGCGCTTAATGTATCCGCCGCACCTCAGGGGATTTGAATTCCCGTCTACGAGAGAGCTGCGCCATTCACACCGCAGCATCCGATTTGGTACAATCAGATTTATTCACTGATCGTTATTCTCCCTCTGTGCTGCTCCTTTCGCTTGCTTCTGCTGCGAAAAGGCGATGGGAAAGGTGGCGAACTCGCGAGTCTTTCGGCCACAACTCGCGTCCATCTTTTTGTTCACTTCATTCATCGCAGTAATTAATCGAAGAGCATCTCACTGACGGCACAGATACAAAACGATTTATAATCGCTGCGGTGCTCCGTCTTCTTCGCGGCACAGGATTCATCAGCGCTACCTGCACCAGCGATTAGTCATATTCGCTGCGGGAATCAGCTGTTGTTCTCTTGCATGCGCCGCCAACGGAAGTTCATTTAGATTGAAGAGTGCATTTGATCTCTTCTGAATTCATTAAAAACGGGGCTTATTTCTTGTTTTCGCAAGCCGCATCTATACGCGCATGCCTTTCGGTCGACATTTTATTTAGTCACAATCCCCAATGTTTCGTTAAGCGACCAGGCAACTAACTAATAATAGAGTTGCGAGTGGGAGGGCGCAAGGAGATTATCGATACGGTAGCATGAAGCGTGAGCAAGTTTGCAAGTCTTATTAACACTTGTTTCTTTTGGATTTTACACTTTTTTGTTCCAAATGCGAAATAATGATGAATGAGTTGAAATCTAAATCTGCTGTCAGAGATAAATTATGCGCCACGCGAAGTAGGAAGTGCGGCAACGTCGCTAGCATCGTCGTCATTTTGTCCTCAAATCGGATCGCATTCGATGCGTCTTTTTCTTCCCGATTGAACGTTTTACCGACTGCATCACTTGTTGATCGAGACAACGATGTCGATTTACGTAATCTTCGCTTTTCGTTATCGGATATTCAAACCCGTAAACCGAAACTTTCGGTTAACCGAAACCGGAAAACCCCAAAATGGAAAACAACGACTTTTGGTATTTTCTTTCTACGTGGTTTTAGAGTAACGGTGCTACATCATGGTGCAACGCCGGTTTCGGTTACGAATATGAGGTAAAAGCAAAACCAAAAACAGACATTTCAGAATGAGAGGATTGAAGAACAGAGCCTCACTGTGTAGTGGTGAAGGGCCAAGTCGACCGAGCATTTGTTGCCTTCGCTGCCATAAATGGACACACATCACCACCATCTGATGATGAGCTCCATTGCGCGACCCGGCAGTCCAGTTGCGTCCAAAATGTTGAGTTAGTTTTATAGTGCTTCTCATTGTGTGATGAGAAGACTCCATATCCTTTTTTGGCAGCATCTTTGTCCAACTTCCTCTATGTTTGACGCACTCTGAGTGGCCTTCGATTGTTGCGCGACGTCTTCATAACATTTTGTGTCGAATTATCAATCTCCTCTCGTCATTGGAAGACTCCATCAGAACACGTAATATTTTGCGACTTCGTCAGCGAAGGATTTGCGTTTATTACCATCGAGTCTCAGCCGACTTTACCGCAAATCTTAACGATATTGTTTGGTGATGAATAAGAAGACGCCGAATTAATCGCGTTCTGCCTCATGCGAAGTGTTTTGGTGGTATTCTTGCGGTGGTGTCGTACTCATCTAACGCGTTCTTAATTCATAATTGCAACATACATATCCGACGTCTTCCGCTTTTAATTGATCGCGCGTATTATGGAAAGTACATGATATTTTTGTTCGTTTTTCCGCTCAATTCGAGAAGAGGAAGACTCGGGCAAAGGTAAAAAAGCTTTGACAGGCCAACGAGAAATCGGTGTCAATCTCCGATTATCGCTACGGGGCATCTTCTCAGTCCACAGGGACATTTGAATAATGTCTTGTCCGCAATCCAGCTACTGCGCGCGAGAGAAGTGCATTTCGCTTGTCGTAGTATTGACCGCAAAGTGTTGACAATTAATTCAGATTTCGATGCGGTATGGTCGATCTGCTGATCACGCCCGAATACTTTCCCTCCGATTGCACCACCTTCAACGAGACTTACTTCAAAACTCAGCTTCTCTATTCGCACTCCATCCTCGAACGATGGCCCAATTTCACTCATTGCCTGCCACAGTGCGGAATGTGTCAACTCTCGCAGAGAGACCACTCGTATACCGTATTCAATTTGGTGCTGATCGGATTCGTCCTTCCGTTCATCGGAATGTGCGGTTTAATGGGAAACGCTTTATCAGCTTTTGTTTATAGTCGGCCAGGTACGTTGTCTTTTGGAGAAGAATCGCTAGGTCAGTGGAACTGTTTCCAGCCATGCGGTCTTCGACGAACTCCTATTTGTGTGCTCTAGGCTGTAGTGACAGTGCGGTAATCTGCACGGCGATTTTTCTATTTTGTGTGGACAGTGTGCGGCGGTATTCCTTAACGCTATCTGTGGTCTACGGGGCGCTCTCCTCGTTCATTTATCCTCTCGGAATGGCAGCCCAAACTTGCTCGGTCTATTTTACTCTCGCTGCTGGAATCGATTGCTTTGTGCAGGTAATCTCGTGGTAATCCTTCTCTTTTCAGTCGGCTATTTTAGGTTTGCTTAACCGAGAAGCTTAAATCGTTCATATCGCATCCCTCCTTTGTCCGCAAGAGCGTCATGGGCGTCGTTCTATTCAGCATACTCTACAACATTCCGCACTGCTTTGAAGCTGTTGTACTCGAGTGTTGGCATCCCCATTTTCAAAACCCATCTTTGGAAATGTGCCCCGCCCCATTTCGCTTTCTCCCAAGGTAGGGATTACGGTAGCGTGCGCGTAGTCCACGCGATATTTTAGTTACATGCTGATATATTACAAGTACATGTACTCGTTGTTCCTGGCCATTGGTCCTCTGGTGGTCCTGGTCATTCTCAACAGCTGCATCATCTTTGCAACTATGTTCGTCAACAAAGGAAACGATAATGCCGACATGGGTGACACGATTTCCTTGGTAAGCTCGCCTAGGCGTAAAGCGACAAATCACCGAAGAGACATTTACGCCGTGACCCCTGGGAGTCACATATAGGAATCAACCGTTTCGGTTGCAAAAAATGAAAAATGAGCTCTTTTACTTGCTTTCACTTCATCATTGGTTTGAAATGTGTCGTTCAGGTTCTCGTCGTTCTCTTGTTTCTCACTTGCAACGCAGCAGCCCTTCTCATCAATGTGCTGGAGGCGCGACTTGCGGAGCTTCTAGGACCACGACTGGATTATGTCGTAGACGCGAGCAATCTGCTTGTTGTGCTCAACTCAAGCTTCAATTTCTGCATTTACGTCACGTTTTCTTCTCAATTCCGAAGAACTCTGCGACAGTGCTTCTCGACATCGACTGCGCGACCGACGCCGCGGCGCGTTTTGCTTCTCCGGCGGCAACCTGAACTTCTCATTTAACTTGGAACTTGTCTGACGAAGAGATTCGGTGACACTGACTTCTGCTCACAACCAACTCGCGGTGCTTGCTGTACATATGAACGACGAAGAAAAACGTTTAATAAATAAAGTGGATATTCGATTAGATTGAAGAATCTGGGAAGAATAAGCGAGTCGCGTTGCAAAGAGAGACGCTTCCGCAAGGAAACGCCCTCATCACACTAATGCACTTGTAAATTAAATAAAGGCGTTCTATCCGTTACTTGAAGAGCGTTGTGACGAAAATGAGCAAAAGAACATGTGACCGTACACATAAATGAGCTGAGCGAACAATCTCGACTGCTTCCATAGGGGTGCCTTGGCTACTCTTGTCCTGTGACCAGTTTTAAATACTCCTTTACGGACTTTGCTAAATTGTACGCTGCTGAACAGGTCTCTTCTGAGTTGATAATGTTGGCGCTGCAACAGTCGGTGAGGTGGACAGACGCTTCGACCATGTTGTTCATTACTACTTCTATCCGGCGCGTGCGCTCGATCTCGGGTATTAGAGCCACAATTTTCTGAATGAGCCGTGAAATCTAAACGACGTTTTTGATTTGAAGATTGGAATAGGCACAAATTACCGTGCACGCATGGGAAACAGAAGTCCCAGCGAGCATTCCTGACTGCGCATCGGAGAGCAGGTTTCGGATGGCACTTGTGAGAATTTCGGTTTCCTTGATAAGAGGATCTGCGTATTCTACAATTTCGGCAAATTTCAGAATTGTAAGTTTATGACAACTCACTTGACATCAGCGGCACTTCTGTGTTGTCGTTGCGATATTTCTCCGCTGTACGAGGCGGTAGAGTTCCTCCGAACGGTCGGGCAACCGTTGAATATCCAAGAAACGGTTTTGAATTGCCACTTTCCCAGGAATCTAATAAAGGTGGCCATCAGTTTGGTGTCTACGCATGCTCATACATACCGTTCACTTCGTTCATGCGGTAATCTTGACTGCTGGGCTTCGGGAAGATTTGTGGAACACCCGTTGAAGGCGAAGCCAGGTGAGTTGTGGGTGAGGGATTTCTCCTCAGGAGAGCCAGATTGTGGTCTTTCTGAGATCTTAGTTCAGTGTGCAACTTCACGTTGTCGTTTTTAAGTTCAGTCATTGTTTCTTGGATGCTTGATAGATGTCTCAAAATGCTGACGTTGCTGACAGTCAGTTCGCGCACTTTTGAATTGCTATCATGAAGTTTCTCTTTTAGTTCGAGATAGTCGTCAAGAGTGACTTCTGGATGCAAAGTTTGATTTCGTTCACCGTTCTCGGAACGAGTATCAGACCAGCGCTTTGCTGGGTTCGACGTGCGCGATTTGCTCCTTGGACTATAGGCCACCTCGTCATAGTCGCGGTTCCCGTCGTCGAACAGAATCGACGGGTCTTCTGAGTTCTGCGCAGAGTTCACTTTAGAACTCTCCCTCGTTTTTACGGCATTGATGATGGGCACTTCGTCGCACTTTACGGGCAAATCGTAAAAGCGTCGTTTGCATTCAGAGAGAACGTCAATTATCAATGTAGCAAAGTCGGCGGTATCGTACTTTGCAAGTTTTTGCCGAAGTTGGTTTCTCGTTGCAGACAACGATGGGTTTGGCTGTAATGTGGATAAACAAATGAACATTTTGTGAGTCGTAAACAGAACTCACCGGAAGAAAGACGGCAACAAACTGGTCAGCTCCGTGATCGATGTTCTGAAGTGCCGACGCGCTGGATGCTCGCACGACATCTCGTCGATCTACCTAAACCCAACATACACACCGACTTTAGAAGTGGTGAATCGCCGAACCTCATCGTAAATATCTTGAGCAATCTTTTCGAGCTGCAGCCCTGAGATCGTGGTCATTTCCTTGCGCACTTTCACAATTTCTCCTGCAGGGGCCATTCGCTGCTGGAAATTCCCGACCAGTTCGGGAACAAGGAAATGAACTTGTCGCGCATGTTCCGGACGTCGGCCGCACAAAAACAGAGAAAGACGATCGGTGATTTCGAATTGAATTTCTTCCAAGCGAATAGTCAACTCGTTCTAAACTCGTCGCTTAGTTCTGCAAATACACAGAATTTAATTCCTACGTGATTTTCCAATCGAGCAACGTCGACCGCTGTGAGGTCTCCGGCGTTGGGTCGAGCAGGATCAGCGCCGTAAATAGCCAATAATTCCACCTAAAAACCATAAACTGAATGATGCTTAGTCCCAAATTGCGTCTCTCGAGAAAGGTACAGTAATCCTGTGCACTGAGATGCAAAGCTACTAAGACAAATACCACAACCGCTGCTTGCGATAAATCCAAACAGTGCTAATGCTCCTTTGGTTACCTGTAAACGCTGGTTTTCTTTGGCGGCGATGTGGAGAGGACTGTTTTGTTTTTCCGGGTCTGCGTAGTTCACGTT
This sequence comes from Steinernema feltiae, assembly GCA_007213375.1. Lineage (NCBI taxonomy): Eukaryota > Metazoa > Nematoda > Chromadorea > Rhabditida > Steinernematidae > Steinernema > Steinernema feltiae. Next base: position 104,146 of record MQUG01003098.1, on the reverse strand, counting down.
GGCACCAAGAGCAAGTAACCTGGAATTTAATTCAAACAACCACCTCTAACGCTTAAATTACCGTAGAGTGGTTTCGACTCGGTCTGTTCGAACGCAGGACCAAAGTTGTCGGTTTAAATCGTCCAAAGAAGTTTCATCACGAGCGGGTTTCAAGGCAAACGCAAGTTGAGCGTACTTAGCCTTGATGAAATTTTCTTTAGTCGGAATAACGGCATCGCTAAAGGCTTTATTTAAGAAACGTTAATAATGCGAAACGTTTATCGTACTTGGCAGTGGGCTTGATCTTCGCTTTGTTCGATGAAGAAGGATCGATCAGAGAATGTTCCCAAATGTTGTTTGATCCACTCGCGTAGAGAAAGCGAATGAGATCTAGTTGCTCTTTGCTCCATATTCCGTGCTTCAGCGAGCGAATGCGGCTCAGATGACTTCCCAAATTGCGGTGAACATAGCAACATTCAGAGCAGATAAGAACGCATCGGTTTAGCGACGCCCATTCGGGATCCTTCGCACCACAGTCTGCACAAATGGATGCAGAATCCATTTCAGCAATTGAATACGAGTGGATTCACCGGCCGAGATAAGCGGACATAAGATAAAACGAGTGAAAATCGATGCCGGGTCAGTGATGAATAGTGAAATTACAACAGTTGAAGGGACTCTCTTCACACTGTTTCACAGTGGTGGTCCCAGGGCGACCGTCCTTCGCGGGAAATGTTGCACAGTAAGACGTGGCGATAATGTTATGAGTTATTCGCTGCACTAATCTGATCACTGCTTGTGTAGAGAAATTTGTGAATTATGGACACGGGAAAAACAATGCGTTCGACGAAAATCGCTCCGATGCGATGCGAAAGAAAACTTTGAGAATGCGCAGTGCTTTTATTGCTGTATTTTATCACCGAATCGCATGTTTAAGCGGAATAATAGGATCACGATTTCCCGCGCATGTGTTTGTTGCAAAAAATCGTGAAGAAGTCGTTTATCACAACAACACGAAACAAACGGGGAATCTCGGTTTCTAATTTCACGCTATCGTGCTTCATAAGTTCGATTGATTCGCTTGATTCAGATCCACAAAGGAAAAGGCGACGTAGGCCTGTCTTTCGACATGGCTTCGTCATCGTCTTATTCCATTGAGACTACCGATGACTACACAGACTCAATGCTCAAACGGGCGGTTGCAAAGCTGATCATGAACGTTGGTTTCTCGAGCGCCACTAACGTCACCATTGATTACACGGCTGATCTGTTGGATAGGTACATGAGCAAGATGATGACGGACACAAAACGAATCGCTGAGCACAGTAAGCGTTTGTCCGCAAGCTGTTTGTCCCAACTGTTAACCGTTTAGGCGGACGTTCCAAAGTGCAGATGTCGGACGTGGATCAAGTGTTTAAAAACCTCAATATGAGTTTTATGGAGCTCCATGACTACATTCAGCAAGTGCGGCCGTTTTCACTTCCTGAGGTTTTTTTATTTCCAACCTACAAATTTCCAATGTCCTTTCAGGTTCCCGAATATCCAATTGAGCCGGAAAATGTAGTGGATTACGAGAAGCCCACCGACGATGAAGTTGTCGAGAGAATTTCCTGTATTGACAAATTCCTTCCAACGCTATATCCTCAAATAAAGAGCCTTGACATTACGCCGGACCTAAACAACTCCAGTACGTCGGCTTCCGATGTTTCCGTAGCACCTGTGGAGAGCGAAGAAGCTCCAGCCGTAGAAGAACGTCCTGCAACCCCGCCAGCACCTTCACCACCGCCGCCGCCTCCACCACCGCCGCCGCCGCCAGCATCAGCGCCGAAAGTGACAAAGCAGTGGTTTGTATCATGTACTTTGCGAAAGTAGTCTGAACATTTTTCAGGAGTCAGTCCGAAAAAAAGGCCGCATTTCCCGAGTTCACTAACAAGATGTCGACGTCTCTTGGATTCAAAGTGAGAACTAAGCAAGTAATTGAAGAGGAGAAGAAATCGGAAGGCTCGAAGAAGGCGGAATCGAAGAAGAAGTCCACAAAGCACGGAAACGACGCTCAACCATCAGTGTCCAGTGAAGGCAGCAAATCTTTCGCGAAGCCTTCAGTTGCAACGACCGATGACGCCCACAGGAATGCTTCTCCGTTACCCCGTCCAGGTCACACATCCGGCCATAACGCTACTCCCAACGGCGATCACAAGCACGTAAGTTACAATTCATTCTTTATTGGGCTCGCAATGTGCCGCATGCACGATGTAGTCTGTTGTTCTTATGTTGTCTGTGAAGTTTGTGACATGCACAGCACCCATTTTCAGCGGGCTTCCACTTCATCTATATGGGGTTCACGTGCACCTGTCTCGACTTCTACAGATTCTTCATCTTCACGCTTGGCTCATCAAGAGAAACTGATTGCTCTCAGCGAATCTTTGGTTCGCCAGTCGACCCACGCATTGAGTGCGCGGAAAGTGCCATCTTCCACTCGTCCACCGCATTCACATTCACATTCTTTGAGTTCACAGCACTCGGTATGATTTGATGTTTTCTTTGTATCGTAGATTTGTGATGTAGTCGATGGGAGCAATGTTGTGACTGCGCTTGTCTTTATTAACTTCAGTTATTGCCAACCCTGCATTTCAGCATGAAAGTTCGTTCGCTAAGCGAAAGTCGAGAGAAGAGAAGAAGGAAAAGAAGGTGAAAGAAGAAAAGCGGAAAGAGGAAGGAAAGGCGCTGGACAAGACGCCAATCAAGGTAAACTACTTTTGCAATAAGATCTTCATGAATATTTTCAGCATTCCGCTAGTAGTGGCAATTTGAAAAACGTCGCCATCAAAGCTGAAAAAGTAGAGGAGACCGCTTCTGCGCTTCCTAAAATTGAAGAGAAAAGTGACTCGAAGTGAGTTGACAGACGCGTTGACGGTTAATCACACGCTCTCATGTTTCAGACCTCCTGTGGTAATTGGAACTCCTTCGTTCAATCCGGCATCTCATCCTCTCGCTACTTCCACACCGATTATGACCAACTTGCATGCAACTCCCTCGCTGTCTGCAAAGGAAGGTAAAATAAAAAAGAAGAAAAACAAGAAAATAAAGGAAGAACGTGAAAAAGCGATACCGAAAGAGAAGTCCGATGACACCCCCAAACTTAGTACTCCAACTACCACAGAAGCTTATACGCCCTTTTCTATGGATCGTACGTAATCTTATCCCACGCACGTTTCCAACATTTGATTATTCAGCGATGCTCCTCGAATCGGTTTCACCTGCTCCTTCTCTCCAAGCTGTGTCAGAAACACCCGATCTCAATGATGACGCTACGAATCCTTTCACTTTCGGCGATCACTCAAATGCTAATGATTCTCACAAATTGGTCTCAAACACACTAACGACGTTTCCTAAAATGGATATCACGAACACAACTGGACACGATGATTCGTCGCTTGTAAAACCTCACAAAGTGAAGAAAAAGAAGGAAAAACGGGAAAAAGATCACAAAGAAAAGAAACGCGACAAAGAACACAAAAAGGAAAAGAAAAAAACGCACAAGGAAAAGGAACACCGATCACGACCGCCGAACACAACTCAGAATCTCTCGTCCTTCATACAGCTGCCCGAACGAAGTAAGTTGTAGTAAAGGCCAACTTGTAAACGCTACCAATGTTTTAGCGCAACCAGAAGCTGATCCTCGTCCTGTCGAACCCAAACTGAAGCTTAAGATACGTCTCGGTCCCTCCTCGGGTTCTTCTGTTGCTAGTCCAATGCAATCTCCTCAAAATCAAATCGAAAAAATTCAACCGCCGCGCACTGAGCGTCTCATTTCGGTTTCACCTGATGATTTGCCCATCCGTTTTCTAACGTGAGTAGTTAATGGTTTCGTCTAATTTGGGCGGCCTTTTTAGTGAAAATCCACGAACACCTGTTCCACCGCCTACCAGAATCAACGAGCAACCGTCCTCGTCAGAGAAACTAGCTATCAAACCAATTGACAAATCTCGATCATGGGAAAGCTTGCCGGGTACTGAAATATCGACTCTTCATGAAGGAAACGGTAGACATTCGTCGGTCGGAGAAGACAAAAGAGTGTCGCCGGAGGAACGAAAGCGAGCTGAAGAGAAGAAAATGCGAGTGGAGGAAAAGAAGAAGAAGAAGGAGAAGAAGCTTGAAATCGAACGCCGTAGAGAGGCCGACAAAGAGAAGACACGTCACTCGATTGGAGACCCTACGAAACTGATTACGGAAAAAAACAGATTGGACGAAAAACACGTTGATAAATTTCGAACAGAGGAAAAAGTGAAAAAGGAACGCAAGGAACCCCAACTCGCTTTGAGTAAACTCAGCCATTCAACAAGGTAAATCGTAGTTAGATGTTTTTTTTCAGTTTCATGGCGTAACTTTAGGCCTGAAACACCGAAAATGCGAGAAGCAGAGAAGCAACATGTGAAGAAAGTCAAAAGCGCTCACAGTAAAAGTGCATCACGGTCGGAAACTCCACTGTTCCAGGATCAGCGTCCAGGGTCATCTTCGTCTTTGAAAACCCCAATGAAGAGAGATAAGGACAAAGAGAAGGAACGGCACAAGGAGAAAGAACGACAGAGAGAGAAAGAGAAACGTGAAAAAGAAAAGGAAAGAGAACGAATCGAGAAGGAAAAAGAGAAAGAAAGGGAAAGACGAGAGCGAGAGGAACGTGAGAGAGAAGAACGCGAGCAAGAAGAGCGTGAGAGAGAAGAACGTGAAGAGCGTGAAAGGCAACTGCAACGCGAGCAAGAGGACCGAGAACGACAAAGCCAGGCTGATAGTACCAGTGATAAAGAAAGCGTCACAAACGACGTTCCTATAAATCAGACTAATTTTGTCATGAACATAGACCTCGACAACATTTGGGTCTGTCCAGCATGTAACGTCGCCTACGTGGAGGGAGAAAGCAACATGGTCGGATGTGACGGTGGATGCGACCAGTGGTTTCATTGGTAGGTTTCTTTCTGATTGTTTCAACTATCTCATCTCCATTTTTTCCTAAAGGACATGCGTTGGTCTGTCGGAACCGCCACCAGAAGAAAGTGAATGGTTTTGCTCGAGTTGCTTGCCAAAGACTCAAAAAAACAGGAAAAGAGCTCATGGATCGTCTGGGTCAAAACGAGGAACCAAAAAACGGAAAGTTTAGTTTCGTCACCTTTAGGATTTGCTGTCATTTCAATTGCTCAATGTCTTGTTATACAACTTCTTGTTTGATTCTCTTTTATTTTCGGGTCTTGTATGTTTTAGAACACTTAAATCCTATCAGTCTAGCCCTTTCTGAACATGCCTTCAAAAACATCTCGTTGTTGTGAATCTATCATCACCCGTGAAGTCAACTATCCAGTTCTGTGTTCTGTAACGTGTTGCATAATGTTTTGTGCCATGAGAAAGAGAAAAGATTACCAAATTAGACGAAGTAAGTCGATGAGCGGCAGAGAAAAAAGTAGCCGCGAACAGATGGGGACGTATTGTCGGATCGCGGATGCAAGCGATAATCCTCGGCAGCAGACGGCGTCTGGCAGATCGTGAGGTCTTCGATGACGAATGCTGCGACGATCGCTGTTACGTAAGATGTCCGAACGAACGGTCTTTCCGGTCGCCGCGTGCCAACTGCAAGCAATTACGTCCATGATCCGCTTCTCATGTGCGTATACTTCTCAAGCTTCTGCCTCTTGACCGGCTTGTTAGGAGAGGCGCGATCCAATTAGCACGCGTTATTTGATTTCAACTTTAAATGCACTCAGCGATCGTTGAGACGCGGGCAAAGCGACTTCAATCTTCATCATAATTCTATTCGTTTCCAGTTATGCGGTTTCTGTATCCCTCGAAACTGAGGGTTTTCGCCGTTTCTTCGCATATGAGCGGACGATGATCGCTGTCTCCTCCAATTCACGAAATCTTATTTGCGCTCTGTGTGGCTTCCGGGGGTCCTTCCTATAGTGTCAATTCGTCATTCAATCAACTGACCATGAAGGGCGGAGTCCTTACTACTGGAGAAGGACAGCATTTATGTAATCAGCGGTCAACTAATTTGCATGGGCAGCCGCTAGTATTTGAGATGTGCGAAATCCAGCGCTTCCCTGTTTGCACTTGATGACAGTCAACGAATGGCCGCACGCCCTCACCTTCTTCTCCCGGTGTCTTTATTGCCGCCATCCTGCATTCATCCACTTTCCCACTCTTCTCCATTTCCTTCTGAAAATGATTCCTTGAGTGTGCGACTTTTCCGATGTCGTGCAGTGATTTGATTTTGGCAACAACCATGTATCGTCGCTTGCCCGCCGACGTTGACTCTGCCCCCATGCGCTGTTGGACATTCTTCTATCCATTGAAACTCTTCGTTAAAGGGACTCAACATGCGCCGAACGGGATATGTAGATTTTTTGCTGATTTATTCGCTCGCCTATTCACTTGGGGGTGCTGTCGCGCCGCAGACGATGGATCATGTTGGCATCATGTCAAAACTATCCGTGAGAATAGCAGAGCCAACTTAGGCGCCTTCTCGAATATCGACATCAAATGCAAACAGGGCCAAATTTCCGAACTGGACGCGTTTGCAACGCATCCGCTGTCTTTCCCAACAGAATCGTTCGACAACAAACTGCGTTTGAAGGAACCCCTTGCAGTTTGTCCGTTTCCCGCTTTCGGTTTGCAACGTTTCAAACGAAGCGTTTGCAGGGACCAATTTTTCGCCTATGTTTCATCAACACATTATGTAGTGGTCAGTGAAAAATTGCTCACAATCTCGATTGGCTTGGCAAGCTCTCGATCAGGTTGTAGGTGTAAGGGCAACGCTGTGGCCGACCGTCAGTTGTTCTCGTTTTGCCTCGCCAGACCACTGCCTACACCGTCTCTTGGTTCACACTCGTCTCTCGATACTAAATATTAGTTGTTTTCCATTTTTTAGATATCCTGTGAACGAGAAATTGTATTCGGACTTGCAATTGTGCTGCATTCGAGGCCCAGTTCTGTTCTTTTGTGGATTTGTTTATGTGCCGTGCGTAGACTAGCGCTCTGCTCATTAGGCCGTTTGGTGTAATAGGGAGTTTAAGCATAACGACGCGCATACTCGCCTGGGCAGTGAGTTCTTCGTTCGTCAAGTCACCTGGTCTCCTGTTCGCGCTTCTGCTTTTGTTCAAAAAAGAGTAATTGCAGCATATAAAATTGATAACAGTTGTCGAGCGTCTTTTTGCTAACGACGCATTGTGTTAAAGTTTACGAGAATTCGCGAATTTTGATCCCTCACTATGTTGGCCACTCGCTTCAGACAGCGTTTGTTAATTGGAGCTTTTACCTGCTCGCGGCTTCAACGTTCTAAGCGAGACAAGAAAAGTCTTTCAGTTGTATACGCAGGCGTCACGAGCAGTCCAAGTCGACATGGAATTTGAGAGCTTAATGATAGGCCTGCCTTAGCGCTGCTCGAACAAGTCGAAGATAACAGTGGCTAATTACACCCTTTGATAATCGAATTTCGAGTTTATTCTAACGCGCTGTTTCACTCTTTCATTCCCACTCATCGTTCAACCTAGACTCCAACTCCTAGCCATTGATTTCCGCTCGTTAGTGTTTCCCATTTAAAGAGTTGCACCGATCTGAGGAGGATTAATTCCTTAATTCCTTGAAGGCGTGCATATGAAGCGTCCATTTATTTACTACTTCTTCATTTAATTGTAGCGACCCATAACTGATCGCTAATGCTCTCAACCCTTGACTTCTAGTGGGTGCTTCTGCTTTGCGGGAGTAACTCGGCAGCGCCTAATTTGATTTTTCATGCCGAGTTTTGCTCCAATCAACTAACATAGCGGCTAATTCATTTAATTGCCGGCGTTAATGCGATAATCCCAATAACTCACCGCATCTGCATTCACCTCCTATTTGGGAGCGGCCGTATCGATGTCGACAGTTGCGATGCCGATCAACCTCGAAGAATGAGTGATTTGTCGACAGCGCAAACCTCTGTTTACCTAAGCGCGCAGCGCCCGTTTCAGAGGGTCTGTCAGTCCTTTTGAGTGGTGGCCATCGTTCGGACCTATTCGGTTTTCGGCGAGTTAAGCTTTTGTCCTTATTTGCATAAAACGGTAGATTTTATCACCCCATATGGGTGGCTCCTAAGCGTCGGTAACCGGCACGTCGGTCATTTCCGTGGCGCCGGTCACCGATAAAGCGTGTGAACTTTCCTTCTCATTGTTAATTCAAACAAATTCTGTTTGGAGGAGACAGCGATTGCTGCTGCACTGTAGGTGATGTAAGAATGTTTTGCGCGACGTCTGCAAAAACCCCGTGGAACGATTTAATCACTCATCGCTTCAAGCACGCTAAGGTCCTTGCCGGTTGTCTAGTCCTCCTGGGTCATATGAGCAGCAGCGTTTAGGGAGGCCTTGAATATAGATTGAACGGATTAAGCAATCTTGGTCTGCATCCCATTAATTAATTGATGGTTTTTGGCGTCAGGTGGCGGTTGTTTAGTTCATCTTCGACTGCGGTGAACAAGCTTATTAGCTTATGCTTTATGGCGAACAACTCCTCCGACTTTAGAAGCTCGATAGTCACTTCAAGTGGTATAAACATCTGATCCTTTCATTCATGTTGAACTTAAATTAATGTCGTCTTCAGACGTGCGACCTTTTTCAAAAGTGTAACTCGTGGCGTTCGATGTTTTTATCGAAGATTTTTTCCGATACGGGCAACGAAAACATCTTTCGGTGTACTGTTGCGCATTTGACACTCATGATTCCCTCAGCACGCCTCTTTCATTTCGTCGTCGCGTTGGTTTTGGTCAACAGAACTCATTTCATGCTTGCGTGCGAAACGTGTGATTTATTGCTCCACCTCATTTCCGTGTGTTGCTCTTCTGCATTTGCATTGTTGTGCGAACGTTTAGGGCCATGGGACCGGTGCGCAACTGCTGCCGGAGTTCTGTCATGCTAGCCGTTTTGCTGCTCAGTGTTTTGCTGATCGACTCAACGTTATCTCAACAGCGCATTGTTAGAGGTCCAGAGGATACTGTAGGACGTCTTCATTCAACTGTAATCCTCAGATGCCAAGTTGAAGATCAGGTTAGTTGATGTATACGGCGGAAGCGCGTTTGTTTTGAGCTCAGCGGCAAACGATGATTAATCGCGCCCGCGACATTTCATCAAAAGCTCAACCGCCATATGGTGCTACCGCAAATGTGCGAAAGATGCGCGCGGCGGTCTTCACGGGTTGCATAAGGCTCTCCGACGGATTAATTTGGCGGCTGTCAACTTCCGAAAGCGTTGTTTTCATCGCGGTGCCGAGAAGAGAGCAATCGAGGGGTGTTCTCAAATGGCGCAGAGAAAGTGCAAGCAGATCTGCGCTGCTAGAGCTAAAAACAACACCAAGAACTTTGCATGAATTGATCGGGTTTTGACTCGTTTTTATAGCCAAACGAACTAACATCTGCCAGTCGACCTTTGCTTGCACTGCAACAAAATGTTTTTAGAAAGGATCCGTTCAATGGGTTAAAAACGATTTTGGACTTGGAACGGACCGCTCGCTGCCCGACTATCCTAGATACAGTATGGTCGGACGAGTGACTGAAGGGGAGTATCATTTGAAAATTGAAAATGTAACTTTGGAAGACGACGACGTGTACGAGTGTCAGTTAGAACAGATGCCGCAGCACGCTGGCCAGCGGTCTTCGCCAGCAAGACTATCTGTTCACGGTACTTGCGATCAAAACGAATTTGTTTCTACAACACTTTTCAGTTGAACCTCAAATTCCACAAATGATATCGACGCAGCACATCAGCGCAGTTGCGGGAATGGAACTTCGGCATTCTTGTACGAGTGTGGGTGGACGACCCGCAGCGAAGTTGGGATGGGCCATTTCCAACAGCTCTCAGTTCTCCGATAACGTCACGTGGTTGAGCGATTCGCGCACTCGACTTTCTTTCTCACAAGGTACTTTCTGATTGCGACCGGCGTTGTGGACCCACAATTTGCAGACAGCCGCAAGAAAAACGGTGCCACTCTACAAGCACGAATCATTAGCGCCAATGAGGAAAGCAACCGTCTTTTCAGCGTCATTTCTAACGTTAGGTGAGTTCTAACACCAATCAAGGCGTTTATTTGTGGTAAGCAAGTGATGAATACGCCGCGCGTAGAGCCATTGTGTGCGGCTACCGACAATAAAGGTTATGTTTGCACTTTACTCGACGACTTTCTCAGATGACCGTAAATAATGGGATCTCTTCTTTCAGTCTCATCCCCAACGCTGAACATGACGGAAAGTACTTGATGTGCATTGCACGGCATGAGGCATACGGAAATGAAGTGCGGATCGCTGCCGTCCGAATGGACCTCAAATATGCTCCACGATTGAAACTTTCGGTGGTGAACGGCGAGATGAAAGAAGGAGAAGACGTCGCTTTTCTCTGCAACGTTGATGCAAAGCCGTTGAACAGTCTCAGAATCTCATGGTATCACAAAGGCAATTACATCAAAGACAAAACCACAGATGTGAGTGCGGGAAACAGTCTTCTTTAAATTTGCTCAAATTCATTTAGTCGCTCGTGATGCGCGATCTCCGGATGATTGACCACGGAACGGAAATTGTCTGCAGCGCCAGTAATTCTATTGGTACCACAACGGCGTCAATTCTGTTGAACATAACTTGTAAGTGTTGATTGTTCTGTCTATCTTCTATGTGTGTGGTTGTTTAGATGGAGCACGATTTGTGGGCGAACCGCAAAACTACGAAGCGTTGCCTGGTGAGTCCGTTCACATGTCCTGTCCTGCTGCGGGAAATCCAACCCCTGCAATTGTATGGTACAAAGTCGGGCTAGCGAACGCTTTGTCAAAAGGCGAAAAGTAAGATATGCGGCCTGTTGGAACAATTCACTTCAATTCTTACAGCTTCACAATTGTGTCCGTTCACAAGTATCAAGCTGGCGAATACTATTGCACGGCATCAGTTCCCGGATTCCAGACAATAAATCAATCGCATTACCTGTTTATTCGCGGTCCACCGAGCGTCAGATTACCGCCAGTTGTATATGCTAACAAGGATGAAGACTTCAAGTTTCAGTGCGATGTAACAACATTCGGCCTTCTCTGCCCATTTCAGTCGTTTGTTTCAGATTTCGGGACGGCCGCTTGCACACGAAGTGATTTGGTGGCGCAACGGAAAAGTGCTCGACACAGCGAACATGGAAGGTCGAGTTGAAATCAAACAGATTCCTACCGCAACAGGCATGCAGAGTCAATTGGCGTTTCACAAAGTCGAAGCGTCAGATTTCGGGGTTTACAACTGTTCTGCCGCCAACCCCTTTGGAAGCAAATCGGAATCTGTTGAAATGAGAGAACAAAGTTTGTCAATGTCTGTAAGATGAACGTTAACCCTTTTACTTTAGGCATAAGCATGACAATCTCGCAATTCATGGAAGAGGCAGGAAACTATTTGTTGGTTGCCGGCATTCTGCTTGTATTTGCGTTCATTTCGTTGATCTGCCTCGTCTGCATGTGCTGCGTGTGCCGCCGCAAATGTATGAAAAGGACAAAGAAGATTTCCGGTACTTTTTAATTGCGATAGAGAGAGGTGAATGTTGATATGTGTTCAGGAGATCATGCTGACGTCACTATAAAGTGCGAAGCTCTCGACGGAGGTCAGTACTACCCTGAAATGTACGGAGGGTCGCCTTCAAACCCGGACGATACCATGTATTCAAAGGTAGCTGGCGCACATTTCATCTATTGAAGGACGTAATTTAAGGACTACATAGCAATTCCGCAAAACAATCCCGATCTTGACTACTTGCCTCCGCCGACCTTTCAGGCAATGTCGAACATGACGCCCTATCAACAGTACTATAATCCCGCTGTTCCTTACGAATGTGCTCTCAGAGTGGAGCAGTCGCATGATAGCTTCGCTTCCAATTTAAGCACATCAGGTAAGCTCAAAAGATTGTCACCGTGGTTAGATCGGCGCTTTCAGGAACGATCATTTCGGATGCCTACGGGAACATCTACAGCGCAGAAAAATTAGCGCCGCTGGAGCCCCTTACCGAAGTGGCAACTCCCGACACGGAGAGTGGCACCCCTCTTTTAGGTGTGCTGCACCACGACAGACCCACTAGTCGCACATCCACTCACGTTTGAACTTGCTCAATTATTCAGATTTCTAAGTGCCATTCTCTTCTTCCATATTTATATCTTCCACCCTTCGCTGTCTTCAACGTCTGTCTAGTCGTTGACATCGGTTTGTACTCACAACTCACATCCTCAACGTTGCCGCCACACGCCTTTCTCTCTTATAGCATTTACGACTTAAGGCATTTTCACGGAAGAAGTTCGTTGTACAGAGAGAAACGCCTCAATTCGGCCAAACAAACCATCCCACCCGTGTCTTCGCACAGCTCTTGCCTCAACTCTTTCATTCAGACTGATGAATGTATGTTTGAGATGTTCAGAATACTGGTCTCTTATTTCATTGTTGTTGTTGTCCGAAATGGTTTTTGATGAAAAGACGATAAATTGTATATTTCTTTGTTGCATTTTAAAGAATCAGTCTCCATTAGCGCCCTGCGGCTGTTTGGAGTCGCGATTCGTTTCTTTCAATCAGGAGCTTACCAATTGTAACCGCGCGCTCGACCGCCACTACATTCCTTTCCAATGCTGTCAATACTTCATTCTACGTGAAAATGCTCCTAGAAAAAGCGAAATTCTCGATCACATAGAGCTTTGTTTGCCGACTCGAGAGCCAAATTTCTCTAATTTCTGATTTCTCTTTCTACTAATCAACAACATGTGAAATCCAACGCTTTAGATAATTGGAGCTTTTTCTAATACGAAAATAAACAAAGTTGTTATTGTACGGCGATATTATTTGAAGTCGTTGAAAAAATTCAAGAAGGCAATATCACAATGCCGCCTGGATGCGATGGCGACAACAACAAGCGCAAAGTGTCGCATAATAACCGCTGTTAATTAAAATTGATTTGAGAGAACTTTGTATGAGTGCACACTTGTAATTAGTGCCGGTCACACCTCTTTCCGAAATGACGAATTTCACGTGAATAGCTGCCGTTCACGCGCATACGGATTCGTTTCGTTTCATTTCTCACATAGAACGTCGTCGCGATAAAGCTCTCATTTCTCTCGTTTGTCCTCTTATGAATTCGACACATCACCACCATGAGTGGCGCTTCGAACCTCGCAAATTTATGTTATTAAACGAGCCTCTTAGCCATATTGGAACGGGAGTCGTTTATTTTTCGAACTTTTCCAGTTCCGCCTCAGACGAGCTTTTTTGAATCATTCCTGGGAACCACAACGCAATTTTGTGGAGTAAATTTAATGGAAAACGGGTACAAAACCGTTCGTCAGCGATTCTAACAATTAACATGGCAAATCCTGCCCACTTGAACAATGACTACATCTCTCGTCGTCAATCCAACAATCCGCTCGACGCCGTCCGTTGTTCCTTTCCTTACCATTATTTCGTTCTTTTCAACTCTTTTCGTTGACATCTATCGACAGCGAATGCAATTTGAAAGAATATTAGGACGACAACACAGCCGTTTTTTGTGCGGATTCTTCTCGCTCACTGATAAAGCGGGTGTTATAAGCGCGACGGAAGCCGTTGGAATCGGCGTTTGCCTTTGCAAAGGGTGCTAGCCGCGACCCGATTGATGAAGTCCGATTTTTAAATCAATTAGTTATCTTCTGTCGATGTCATCCCATTTTTTGTTGGACTCTAGTTCTCATTTGCGTCATTCTTTTGTTTGATCTGTTTTGCCGATTGATGTGAAATAAGTGGTCTGCTGTTAGCTCGACGATTGTTGATCCGTGTGATCAGGAACCTTCGAACGTGGAGGCGAGCTCTGTTTGCTAAGTGTTTGTGAGTGTTGCAGTTGTTTTGCTTTAGCACTCGCCTTCGTGATTAGCGCGTCCTCCGCGCGCTCTGCAACGAATTTTCTCTGAATTGACAAGTGTTATTAGATTAGGGGGTAATTTGGCAGCGATGAAGCGTTGATGCGTTCCGCAGCTTTATCGCTTGGCTGTTAAGATGGACAGAAAGAATGTTGCGAAGAATTAATCGTTTTCTGGAGACCAAAGATGAATAGAGATTCTACGAAATATGCACGAGATGCGGCTGCTGGTTGTGTGGGAAAATGCGAACGATTGGAATTTGGAAATCGTGTGACCATCGTGGTTTCCGAGTCCAATGAGGGAAAATGTTTGAGAGCACTAAGACCTTGCGCGTGTCACTTCAGAGAGTGTCAAAGAAAGCGCGATTGGCGGGGCCTAATCGTCAGTCGAAAGCGAACGATCAGAGGAGCAGAGAAAAAGAGTGAAATTCGAGTGACGTCAGCGTTTTGCGTCATTGTGTATGGAGGGGAAGAAATGCGAACAGTGTAAGAGGATGTGTGCTACGTGAATTCAAGCTGAATTATCGCCGCTTTTATTTCAGTCCCTCAATAATGCCGATGAGTGACCCAAACTCAGAGGTGCCTATTCGTGGCACGGCCACATCAGTTCCTTGTGCACCCGGTGCCAAGACCGCCGCTCTTCCCCCAATGGGTAAACTCCCCTTACACTGCTATTCGAAACCTTCCTGTTCGACCCCACCGTCCGCAACCCCTTTGTCTTCTGTCCCTCCGCGAGTACTCAAAATCGGCCTCTACGAAATAGGATCGACGATTGGAAAAGGAAATTATGCTGTGGTAAAATTGGCTCGACACACCGTCACGAACACCGAGGTAATTCATCTTTGAATGTTGTAAAAGTCGTCTTTTCAAACTTTAATTCATCTCTGTTAATAACAGATTTACAAACAGTTCGTTATCTGGGTCAATTTCTGTTAAAATAGACTTTTCTTCAGTGTGTGATCACAGTCGGTCACGTCACAAGAGATTATAAGAGGAAAACGTAAGCGTCCTTTTATCAGTGCCGTAAAAGTTTATGTCTCGTACATATGATGACCTTGATGCCATTTGCCTTATGACGAACAGAAAGCATTCAAAACAACATCATGTACTGTAGATTTTGTTGTTCTACTTTGCCCTCTGTTTCAGGTGGCAATAAAAATTGTGGACAAACGACGATTGGACAGCGAAAATCTGAAAAAGTCAATCGTGAAATCGAGATTCTCAAGCGGCTGAATCACCCAAATATCGTCAAACTTTATCAGGTACAATCGGCTCGGCATTAATTAACTCTAAAGAAACGCGATTACGCAATTACCATCAAATCGGAATCAAATTTAAATCTGCTTTTTGGCCGCTTCTGACCTTTGGTTGGGTTTGACAAATTGCGGCCTTTGTGACGATTTTTTGAAATACAACGGATTACAATAGCATGCGGCATGTTTGCGATTATTCCGACCCGGCAACACCTTTCTATACCTTGACCGATGACGCTTTTGGTAGAGGCAAGTGAAAGTGAAAGCAGACAAAAAGGATTGTGCATTGGAAAAGCGATGGTGTGACGGTGACGTAAGAGAAAATTTCGCTAAAGATAACATCACCAGGATGTTCAAAGAGTTCGGTCCGATGAGAATTTGACGTCTAAATGTTCTCCAGCTGTTCAGTTGGAATGTTGTAGTCACGTCAGGTGGCGCCGGCAGAGTAATGATCAAAGAGACCACTTCCTCCGCTGCATTCACTCTTCAGCTTGGCCATGATCGTTGCCCCATTTGTCTCTCTTGTCTGGTGGAATCCAATGGAATATTTTCCATTCAAAAACACAAGCAGTCGTTTGTCTCTTTTTGATGAAAGCTGCTTGTTGTCTAAGCAAAAGAAAGGGAAGTAGCGATTGCCATGCGACTTTAACGACTTGTTTGTTCTCGAAAACGGAATGCCCCTTGTTACTGATGAAAGCGACATGTTCGGCGAGTGTTCTAAGCAAGAGCCGGTCGAAAGAAAGAAAGATGTTAAAGCAGCGGACCTTTGAAGTAAAAATTTGCTTCTCCATCGCATGGTGGTGCATACAGGCTATCTCACACGTGAAAGTGCATTTCCTGCCTCTGAAATAGATCAGTGGAGCGTGCGACGATCTTTCGAACAAATGTAGAATTTTCAAAACTTAAGAAAATACGTCATTAAAGACAGCAGAAGGGCGGCAAGATTGTGCACCTTGAGGGAGAACAATCATTCTCTTGACAAAGCACGAAATCAGTTTTCATTGATATTTGCAGGTTATGGAGTCAAGCAATATGCTCTATCTTGTTATGGAGTACGTGCAAAACGGGGAAATGTATGGTGAGTGATAAGACCAAAAAGAACTCCATTAAGGAATATCGTAATTTAGACTTCATTGCAAAGCAAAAACGCTTGAAGGAAGGAGAAGCGCGGGACAAATTCTGGCAAATAATTTCCGCCGTCGATTACTGCCACAAGCAGAACATTGTACATCGCGACTTGAAGGTGAGTTCTCGTTTCATGGCAATTGCGCTTTAAATGTTCAGTTCCATGCGTTCTGCTGCAATTCATCTCCTCTGACAACATTCTTTGACGAGAAAACCGTTGAATGAAAGGATTGAGGCGCAACCCATAGAGAACATTCAAAGTGCGCTGCAATCACGTCAGAGCAATGACGCATTTCCGCAAAACGCGGACGCAGACTTGTTTTCGAGTTTGTCCCTTTTGCACTAACCGTCCGTAGGGCTAAGCTTTTTTGTTAGATAATCGTGTTTTTGTGTGCGATTTCGCAGAACAAGTAGTTGTTATAGTTTTGCTTCATTTGAACTTTGATCGGGGAATTCGATTTTATTCGCATTAAAAATTACAAGTTTCCATAGGAACATTGCACAGCGCAGTTTGTATGACTACCAGTGACAACAGCAGCGAAGGGTCGATTCGCATTCAAAGCAGTGAGGGATGCGCGCATATGTTTCTTTGTGCATTGCAACGTGTGTGGTCTTGGCGATGACCTCAACAAATGACTCTCTACATTCGCTTCTTAAGGCAGAAAACTTGCTTCTCGATGCAAACTTTAACATCAAGATTGCCGACTTCGGTTTTGGAAACTACTTTTCAAAAGACGACATGCTCCGAACGTTCTGTGGATCACCTCCATACGCGGCTCCAGAAGTTTTCGAAGGGAAACAGTACACTGGACCGGAAATTGACGTTTGGGTTTGTGGAACACTGATACTGTATTTGACCGTAAGTCATTTCAGAGCCTTGGCGTCATACTGTATGTTCTCGTTTGCGGCACTCTACCCTTCGAAGGCAGCACTTTGCAAATTCTTCGAGAGAGGGTTTTGTCGGGAAGGGTGCGTGTTCCGTTCTACATGTCTACAGGTAAACCTACACACTTTGACGTTTTTTACTGTTTTAAACTTAAGATTGTGAAAATTTGATTCGAAAGATGCTTCGAGTTGATCCCTCAGCGAGAATCAACATCGAACAGATCAAGAATCACAGATGGATGCGTAGCGGCGACGCAGCTGATCAGTACAGCAACTGCGAACAGTACGCGGAGTCCGATGACGTAGATGAATCGCAGCGACAGCAAATTGTTCGTTTGATGTCTTCTCTCGGCATCGAGCAGGAAAGAACCAATTTTGTGAGTTGCAAAACAGAATACAATGATCAAAACGCATTGTTCAGGCGGTGCAGATCGATAGTTACGACAATCTGCACGCAGTCTACTTGATGCTGCTGGAGAGATTGAAGCCATCAAACATTCTTGCTAGACGCCGGCAAAGTGATGCAGCTCGCTCCGTTCAACACTACCAGCAGGTGTATTGCAAAACAGAGTCTTCTGTGCAACAGCAGACCGTCTCAACGACATCGGTACTTTGCGGAATTGCGATTGATCTGATCAAATCCATTATAGCAGTCGGATTACGGCTCCTACAGATCGAGCCTTAGTCGACAATCCACCATCACAACGGTTGGTTCTGTTGAGGACGTTCTCGAGTCTGATGTTAGCGGCTCGTCAATGGTTCACCACCCAGAGCCAAGTGGCAATGGCTCATCCTTTGACTCATTCGACTCTCAGATTGAAAACGACTTCATGTCTAGTCTTTCGTCGTGTCCTCCAAATTCCGACGGCAGTAACAACAGCGCTGGAACGGGAGCTGCGACAAACGTGCAAGGGTTTCACAACGGCAGCAATCAATCCACCAATACCACAACAAACAGTCCCTGCGAAAGTCCACAATGTTCAGCTTTCCGATCTGGCTGGAGGGCCAGTGACAACGCAATCGACTCCGTTTCCGCTGAGTTTCCCAGTGGTCGTCTCACAAAACGGATAAAGAATGGAACCGATTTACACAGGTATCCGCGTTGGCCGCCTAGAACGTCATATAAAGATCGTTGTTCAGGCCAGTCTGTACCGGTTCCGGTGTGGATTCGCAACTTGGAAAACTAAAAATCACATCGATAGCTCGACATCAAGTAGTGGTGGCTGATAAGAGGGTGCGACCCACAATTATCGGACACACGAAAAGAGTTTCTCTTCCCGAGAACTTACAGTTTCAACCTCAAAAGCTCCTGAATATTAAACAAAGCATTCATGTGGAGAAACGACTCAGCACATCTGAAGGTTGTCCTCCAATTGATCCCAAAGTCGCTCTGAAAGCAAGAATCCACCAGCAAAAGAGAATCAAGCCTCACCGCATGCACTTAATGCGTCAACAACAGGTTTGTTCCACAACTATTCATTTCTATTTTCATCTATTTTTCTAGTCCTTTCAACTTAACTCATCTGGGCTTCCAAACACATCTCTGCCGGAAGAGGACGTAAAAGCAGAAGCCGAAGATGTGATGGAAACAATGTGAAAAACAAAAAAGTCGTCCAATTTTGTAGATTTTAAGCTTTGCGTGTTGATCTTTTCTGCGGTCTAACTTATCATACGTTACGTTCTTGTCGCACATGTCATCTTTGGAATGAACGGGTTTTGTCAGCAAAGAATTGCAATATTCATACTGTTCTCCTATCGAACCCTGTATTAAACTCTTCTGTCTGTAATCTCATATGTGGTTCTGAATAATGCTCGTTGGAACAATTGTAAACTCTGTTTCTTGCTTAAGTGTACACTGATGTGATTAAGATTAAAGAACTGTCGTTGTATGTTCAAGTGGTGGCTTGCAAACAGCCACTCAAGAAAACAGACAACAGGCACTGTCGATGAAAACTGAACCACATTCAAACATTACCCCTTGCGGCTTGCAAACAGCGCTTTGCGGTTTGCATTCAATCGCAGAGTTGCTTCCTGTCAGACAGAAACACCTTACGTTGTCCAGTTATCGAAAGACAAGTGTTTGATAGCACCTAAACGACAATTTCTTGATCGCCTCACGCCTGTTCGCCCTTGTAGAAGCGCTGGTGGTGAAGGAAAAACTTATTTGCATTGCTCCGACGGTCACCATCGTCAAGATTAATTAGTGCAAGTGTTGCGGACATGTGATTACAGTAATTTTGCGCACAACTAAATGAAATTCAATTTGAAAGCTCCTGAGAGAGCGCTTCAAATTGACATTGAACATCGGGCGGGAAAACGGATGCCTGTACGATTGCGCATACAATTCCTAATTTGATCTCCAGTTGCTACTAAGTGTCTGACACGACTGCACCATGTACACATGCTTAATACCGTATCGTTCCGGCGAAATACTGACTTCTCGAATCCTTACGACTTGAGTTCTCTTTTTTTGGCTCCTATTTTCTCATCAATAGTGCCACGAACAATGAAGAAATAATTGCGATTCTGAAGTTACAGAACGAAATACTCAAAAACTTCAAGCAGGTTGTTCTCGTTTACCGTCGCAATCGATTAGAACCGACATCAAGATAGCTGATTATTAAGAAAACATGAACGTGAATTTGTTGACAGGAATTTATTCGTCGAAAAATATGGAAAGTGAAGCTCTTTCTGCTTTTCTATTTCTCATTTTCAATTTGTCTTTAGGTTTTGCAAGATTTTGGGAAATTTGAAACAGCTGATGGTAAATCTATGCTTCTCACGAAAGGCGCAACGGCAAGTGCATTTTCCATACACAGGTTGTTTATTCTTGTTTTCAGCACTTCTGTTTTTTGAAAATTACGTTCACACAGTCGCTTGACCTGTTATGAGCAAGGTGCTTGTTGAAAGGACATCAAAGCGCTGGTTTTGTCAGTAGACTTTTGGCGTTTCACTTAGCGGCGTTCTGAGTAACACCGATGAGTGAGATGTTATCCAGTGTCGTTCTCCTGCTAGAGTTAGCAATATTCCACGACAACAGACCTAATTTCCTACTGAGGAAGAATTGTTTGTTCCAAACAATTTACTTACTATCTTCACATTTCCTGTAATCAGTTGCAGGTTTCGCTTTGTGGCCGCTCTACCGCTGCATACTGTCCCTAATTCCAATGAAAAGACCCAGAGTGTCATGGTCATTGCTCGCAGCAACCGAGAAATGGGAAACTCGTTTGAAATCTCAAGTCAAAAGTTAAAATCGTCTCTGTTTTGTTGTAAACCGGTTTTTGTGCGGCCATAATTGCAACACGGCAACTCCTGTACGAACTGTGTCAAAGATCGTCAAATTGAGCGAACACAACAAGTCAGTGGGCATACAAGCAAGGGCGCAATATGAGAATGCGCAAGCATGGATTATCAAAAATTTTCTTGATTTAGCAAACGCAGTTTTATGTTTGCAAATTTAATTGCCACTTTTTATCACATGCGAGGCGTTCCGCACTGAAACGGCGATCTGTGGATGTAGTTTCTGCAGAAAGATGGAATTCCGAGAAATTCTCAAGACGGAAGTTCTGCTGTTAATTGGAAATACGAGTCGAATTCATTGTGCACTATAGTGAGCACACTCGACTCGACTTGAGCACAATATTTAATTAACTCTGCCGGTTCTCGGACATTTCTAGCACCATCAAATGGCGGGTGCTCTCCACGCCAGTCTTTGACGCGGTCGGACGCAGCAGAGCCGAACCGCTGTGCATATTGATCAAGGAGAGGGTCAGCCTGTCGAAGGATCAACCACTCTAAGGCCCACAGCACCACGACACGTGAACATTGCCTCGTGCTCACGTGTCGGCGTTCGTCCGTCCGGGTGCGTCGTGCAAGCACGTGCAAATCGGCGAGCGAGACAGCCGTCACCGCTCAGCAATGCCGTGTTTACGTTTGGTGTTCCTCGCCGGTCAAAGTACATCTCTACCCCGGAGAAGACAGGAGCGTCGCAAAGGGTCACATGTGAGCAACAAGTGGTGGAATCCCCTACCGTAATCTTTCTTCGATAAACATTGAAAGACCGTTTTGAGGGGGAGCATTGCTGCTTGGAAATTAGGGAGTTCAATGAATACTGAGGAAATCTATGTCAGAGTTCAACTATGCGTACATCGTATCACCATTTCTAGTTGACAAAACTCTCTGAAACTATAATGTCCGCTAAGTGTGCTTGTTTTGCAGTCCATGTCGTTTAGCGATCATTTGCGGACGAGGTACGCAGAGTCGCGTGATGCGAAAACAAGGCTTGCTCTTTCATTGGGTCGCCCAACGTTGTCTCGCGTGCACGTGCTCAACACACTTGCAATGGTGACATCGCACCGTCACCGTCATCCCCCAACCACATAACGTCGTCGCATGTGCAAGTGTCACAGTTTTGTTCTCCTTCTGAGTCGTTTCTGCTGCTGTACGAAGAGAGACGCTGGTGGCAGAGCGGAAACACAGACGTTCCATCTGGGCTCAACTCCAAAAACAGCGTTTTTGCCGCCGATGTGCTTGTGCCAACCTCCCTATGATCGATACAGCCAAAAGAGACATTTTGGCCGATAGTTAAAGAGCGCCACTGCCCACACTAATCAGCAAGGAAAACAAAATCACATGCTAACCTAAAATTAGCATAGCCCATTGCTGTCACACGTAATTGCTTTCTGCTCAATCTTGGCCGGAAACGAGCGCTAAATCAATCGTTTGTTTAATCTCGACTTTGAGGGAATGTCCCCCTAATGTCGTTTACTGCAAAAAATTCTTTCGCAAGCGACGACGTCGACTGCAATGACGAAATCGCTGATAAACGTAGAGCACCCAATCGTCGTTCTTCTCTGCGGTCGATGATAACCCTGCGTGCGGGGAACCCTTTTTGAAGGATACCCCAAACGCGGCAGTGCACGACGTGTTTCCTGCAGTCACGTTCAACGCATGAACAACACGCTACTACCGTACCCCGAAGTCGTCAAAACAAAAAAAGTGATGTTTGAAACCTATCAACAGAGGAGTTCGAGCAAAGTTCCTCTGTAATTCATTACAAAGCAAAGATTACGGTAGACACTCGGGAATGTAAGGTAACTCCCTTCATGCATTGAACCGCATTCGTCATAACCTCCTTCGCCGATAAATCGCGCATTTGGATCTCCTCGATCTCTTCGCGTGCTGATCTTTCGCGTCTTTGCGTGTATTCGGCTTCCATCACGTGGTTCCTTACCTAGGACGACTTGAGTTGTTCACATGCACCGATCGTCGATCAACCGGCAACCGAAATTGTCGTCGCTCGAACGCAGTCAAATCGCTGCACTCCGGCGAGTGATCATCGCTATAAGCAATCAGACATCAACGTTTCATCACCGACGACCGCCAGCCCGCGCCCCGGTGATTGAGAGCGATAAAAACTGGGGACTACCCCGTTCACGCGGCGCTGCACGACGCAAACATATCATCTGATGAAGAAAAAGAATTCGTCGCTGAAAGGAAGTCACAAAACGGGCGACTACGGTAGTCAGCCCCGTTGCCCTTTTCGCGTGATTTTGATTGCAAAAAGAGAATTGTTTTCCGCAAACTGTTTGCAGTGCATTCTGCACGGAATCCGATGTTCATTTTTCTTGCGAGAGCGTCTGTTTGTGAATTGTTTTTAATTTTGCAACATGCACCACAATAAATAGAGAAATCAGTTCACTGAGGAGTTCACAGTGCTATGGAAATACAAGAATCTTGGAAGATTACCGCGGATTGACTAATACATGCTTTCGTAAGGCAACAGGAAGAAATGTGCATTGCGAGCAGCTGGTCATCAACTTGCATAACGCCGTATGAAGAAATTTTTAGCTTACAAGAGATCAAAATGACATTTTATGAAGAGAAGGAATCAATGAGGGATGAGAAGACTGTCTGACCGATGATGATGGCTGTAGGGATAGGTAAGCGGCCAAGCCGGGACGAGGCCGTCCAGCACAGGGTCAAAAGTGAATGGAACCACCACTGGCAGAGGTGGGGAAACGGGTGGTTTGGCGGAGGGACTGTATTCCAGATACATTGGCGTAAATCGGTTTTCATCGAACGACGGAGTCATGGATTCGGTGTGCGATACGATGCTTTGAGTTTCATCGCAGAGCTTGTTTTCCTCTTGAAGCTGCTCGCATTCTGCTGCGAGGCGAATGCATTCAGCAGACAAAGCTTGACGTTTTGCAAGAAGTTCAGCCTTTAGACGATCTTGACCCTAGAATGATATCTGAATTAACTTTTGTCTTTTAGATGAATGACACTTTGGACTGTGTACGTCACGCGACATTCCCCGTTTCCCCTACTGGTGTTGCGGAAGGGCGTCCGAAGACAACCGATCCACGTGTCATCGCCGATGACGATCTGTTCACGTGAAGGGCATTTGTGCGCTATCCTTTCTAGAAACAGGTACGCCGACCGATTCCTACAATGATCGTCTCGTGTCCATCACTTCGAAATGTCATTTCGATTAGGAGCCGATTGGAAAACGTCACGTGTTTAGCGAAAAACGAGAAGTGAGAAGAAATGTTTGCTTAACTTAGAAAGGATAGTGCTATCCCCATCGAACAACGTCCCGTGCCTCTCAAATCGCGTTGTTATTCGTTTGGCGGAAAATGTTTTCTCCTCCTCTGGCTGAGAGCACGTTGTTGGTGGAAACCCCCATCGTCATTTGATGATTCTTTGTCGCCGCCGACGACAGCGCGATCACTTTTACATCGAGTGCATGCGCAGGCACGGGACCACATCACAAACACGCGGCTGCTCCCCCCGACGACCGACCGGAGGAACACATGCTCTTCACATGAAGTTTGTAGACGCGCGATCGGAGCCGATATGGCGAGAGTGCGAGAAAGCAAAGTACGATCAATTTGCGCACGACGACGTAGACGTCGCGATGGCGTTTGCACACTGCTACACTTTGAGCAAAACCGATGATCTTTGGGAATGCCAAAAACTGCCCTAGCAGCGAAGCAAAAAACGGATTGTCTAGCAAACATGGATTCCAAAGGGTGCAAACCTTGTGCGCAAGAATTTCGCCTCGTTTTTTGTCGCCTTTTTACGGCAAAAGCTAAGTGATCCCTGAAGTTCCGCAATGCAATTTCACAGACTACCATTTGCGTTCACATGGTGTTGTCATCGCGATGTGCGGAAATGAGCAGGAAGCGCCGAGCGCCACGTGCACGAACGTCGTTTATCCCCGCATGCGTGCGTGCATTAATTTTGGTGTCGGTGCCCTGCACAGCTCGTTGTGTTCCGCACTATATATTCGCGATGCCGCTGTGTTGTGGCGACTGCAGAGGGTGCAGAGGGGAAACTCTGAACTGTCAAAAGGAATGCACTTACCAAAAGATGGTTGCGAGCGCGGGTAAGCAACGCAAGAGTTGTATCCCGGGAGCAGTCGGTGTCTGTGGGCAGAATTCGTTTCAACTGCTCCAAGGAGCCGCGGAGATTAGCGCGACGATTCTTTTCAAGTTCGTTGTGAGCTGCTCTGAAAAGAGAATTGTAAGCATTCAGTCTATTTTTGTCATCGGCTAGGGGTTTGCGCTTGCTCATCTCCTCTTGAATTACAAAACATCGCCATGCTCTTCTTCTCGTTGGTGATGATTGGTCTTTCGTTCGTCCAATTCATCGCGCCGCTGAGAGCAAACGAGAAGAGTGCGCTATGCTGTGCTGTGCGGTACCCCCGCACGCGATGTTCACGTGAAGAAGTCGCCGCACATGTCGCGCACGTGCGCAGTGTAAACAAGTTACGATGTGGTCGGCGGGCGCAGTCGCGAATGAGCAAAAGAGCGAGCGGGATCGAGTGCAGGAAAACCCACGCACCGGCTGTGACGCGTGGAGCTGCTCGAATTAGACGAAGGCCTTGGAGAACGATGAGTAGGCACAGGTACGGTATCGGCTCTAACGGGATCGCTTGTGGACGTGCCAGCGATACAGCGAATCTTTCCGCTTGATGGAATCTCATTTTTGTAAGACTCTGAAAGGATGTTGAAGGCGTTGAAAAAGTTGCAACACAAAGGGTTTCACTTACCATTGATGGCCTGAATTGAGTTATGAGGCAAAGCATTGAGGAATTCAGCAGCAAGCAGAAGTTTGCCGATGGGATGTGAGTTGGAAGAGTTGTGCATCTCGACACAGGAACTCATGATTCGGTCAGAGGTTTGCACGAGTGCTGAAGAGAGAAGGGGCTGACTGATTGAACTGGTGGCGCAAATAGAAGTGACGAATTGAAGAGGGCGGGCGAGACAATATATATGTGGAGGAGACCGAAAAGGCGTTTGGGAAATCCCTTCTATCGATCACGGACGGGCGCACGCACTCCAGCCAATGTCCAGACTGACGGAGAGTGAACGAATGGTGTTCGGTTCGACAAAACACTGTTTTCTTTGGCGACGCTGATAGATCGCGACGCAGTGGAGCGCGCAGACCGCGAGCGACTGCGTGCAAACGCCGCCCTCAGCGTAGCGAAGGCCGGATGCAGAGAAAGAGACACAAACAACAAACAAATTATTCACTTCTGTTGGAAGAGGGCGTTCTGGGCCAAAATCCAGATCACCTTTGAAAACAAGCCAGCGAGGAATACCTTCCCGAAGGTGGAATACAAAACGCATAGTGCAAACCCTCTGAGCCGAAAACGTTAAAAATAGGAAGTTAATCGCTGGAAAGTCGCACAGATCAGCGGAGATGACGAAAATAGAAAACTCATCCCACGCAAACAATCTTTTGTCAGAAAACGGAATCCGGAAGCAACGCGCAATCCCCCACGTTCCGTAACAGATGAACGATGATTACGGTGATTCATCACAGAGCGATTTTTCCGAAAATCAAAGTTGCGAGACTGTGAGTCATCGTTGCACTTGAACATTTGCAAAAAGATGTTTCGGACAAAAATACGGCGTCGCTCTCTTCGCCAGACGACTTTTACAAGCGCTAATAGTTTATTGCACCAAACGATGTTCTGCCGCCTACCTGAAGACCATTAAAGACGTTTACATTCAATTTGTCGAAAAGTGCATTTGAAGAAGAAAACTTTTCATTCTTTCAACAATTACTTCATTTTCCGTAGTGATTTTAAAGTAATCTATACACTTGCTCAAAGCTAATTAAGAATGAAAAGATTTCAGAAGCAGACTAAAAGATTTCTTGTTAAAGTCGAGCAAAATAACGATGGGTTCCTTCGTACGGATTGCACGGAAAAGCTATAATGTTCGCACAGGACTCCTAACATGTAGGAAATGCGCCCAGGCGACAACATTTATACATTATAAATATTCAACACTAGAAATCTATCCGCTGTGTTGCGATCCCATAGACAGTTGCCTCTGTCCACGCCTTCTATTCAGCATCCAACATCTCCGCAAACGCAATACACACAGAAACCGTATAAGTATCACAAACATGCCCAAAGACCAAACACAACTAGTCAAGCGTGCTACATTTACAGTTCTACAGTTTTTAGTTCAATGCGCTGTTGGGGCCCGGGACTGCGGCACCTGTGGATGGTAACTCCCATAGATTTTGAGTATAGGAAAGTACTGAAAGGCAGTTGAAGACCAAAGTTGTAGCGAAGACTTCTCGCACAATGCGATGCTTCGTGGAGCAAAATCGTATCAATTACGATATATATCATTAGTAAATAAAAACATAGAATCCGTGCAGCGCACAGAATCCTTCAGAAATCTGCGCGTCGTTCATTCGACACAAAAAGAACTTCACTTTTACTTTCAAAGTTTGGTGATAAACTGTTTTTGGGGCACGTGGGACATTTCTATCCGATAGTCTGCTTTCTATAAGATGCGTCTTCCCCAAGTTTTTTGATCATTTCCTCAAAAGATCACGTTGTCAGGAGTCAGAATTGTTTGTATTCATTGTTTCAGAGAAGCAGCAATGGTGATGACTTTGAAATGACCATTTCCTCACCGCGTAGATCGCACCCACAAGTGAGTAGCTGTTGGTTGTTGGTGAAAATCGTGCTGTCTTCGAACATGCATTATGCAGTTTGAGTCAGAGTTCGGTTGACACCGTTTTCCATTGCGATCTTGCTAGCTATTTATAAGATTGGCGGTGTTCAAACCGTTTGAGCTTCGATATTTAGCAGAATGCAAAAATTCATTTTCGTACCTTAAGCACGTGGAAAATCAGAAAAACAAGATAAGCTAAACAAATCCTAATAAATGAGACATTTTTGCCGAATTTTGTAATAAAACAGTCGTCGACTGGCAAAGGCAGAGAAGATCAATGGAACAGTGCATTCAAACTTTTTGCTCGCCCATTCTGGTTCAGCGTGTAGGGTGCAGACCAGACAGTCCTTCTGATTATGTCAAAACAGATGGTAATACTATCTGTTTAACATCATACTTAAGTGGAACATTCAAAATATTAAAAACACCCTAGCA
Source organism: Steinernema feltiae (assembly GCA_007213375.1). Taxonomy (NCBI): domain Eukaryota; kingdom Metazoa; phylum Nematoda; class Chromadorea; order Rhabditida; family Steinernematidae; genus Steinernema; species Steinernema feltiae. The sequence continues at coordinate 76,582 of MQUG01003098.1, read as the reverse complement.
ATCCAGAATAGTTTTGATCACAATGTGAACATTTTCGTGTTAGGAATGTTAGTATGCAACTTTGCAATTCGAGTAGAGCAGCGAACAATACTCGTAGCGCTTATTCAGAGCCGAAAACATCAAAAACACACATTATCATCCAGATTGTTTTCCTTTGTGAACAACGTTCAAAGCAACTGGAAACGCAGATTTCACTTTAAAGTTTTGTTTTTATTAAACCTGAAACAATTTTATACTTTTTATACATTCATCATATCATTGTGTTAAAATCAGATCGTACATGAGGAAGTGGAGGACCACCCAGGGGATTCGGAGGTCCCCCGGCGGATGACGGAGGTGGAGGCATCGAACTCTGCATGCTAGGGTCGTACTGCGTATTCTCAACGCGTGAAATCGTCCGCTCGTCTTCTTCGCCGTACTCACCTCCCATCATTGACGGTTCGCCTACGACCATCACGTCTTGATACTGCAAAGTGAACTGAAATTGAATTATGAGATGAGAAGTACAGCAGTCCACTTACGATCGGATTTCCAAAGGTTGGTGCAACTGGCGCTGGAGAAGCTGTATTCGCAGTTTTCTTTTTGCTTCCTGCGCCTCCAGCTGCTGCTCCTCCGCCGCCCGCATTCGTGTTCGCTGTTTTTCGCTGCCGTTTCCGCGTCGTTTTTGCTTTCGTGGGAGGTTCTTCAGGCTGTACAGGAATCATAGGTGGATTCATGGGATCTAGAATAAGGAATTCGTTGGTGAAAGAACAAATCTGCTTCTTGGCGACTCACTCATTTGATTCATCGCCATCTGCTGCTGTCGTTGTTGCATGTGCTGGCTCATCTTTTGATGTTCCGCAAAGAGAGTATGCTTGAGAGCTTCTTTTGGATTTATCTAAATCGGAATAACCTTTCAATGTTCCTAGAATAGAACATACATTCTGTGATTTGCTGTGAAACATCAGAATCTGCATCGGCTCCAGAATAGAACACATTTTCAAATAATTCAACGAGAGGTTTGTGAGTCCATTTTTACAGATACTTGTTTTCGCTTTTTCCATTAGTTCGGCGTTCTAAAACATAAGTCTGCCAGTTAGTGCTTTCGAGATGCTCATTCACCATTAGAACGTCCCGGGAAATGTATTCGGCGGACGGACGCATTTCGATCGTCCATTGCCTCACTCGGTACCCGTAACTGTCGTCAAATGAAAATTCAGCAAAAAGTTTACATTCAGTTTGCGCCTGTAACTCGTGCGTCAAGAAAACAGAAGCGGGCGCTCGTGCATACCTCGCACATGGAATTCTTGTCGTGTTTTGTAATGAGCAATACGTTGTCGCAATCGAGCGAAGTCAGTGACATTGGAGCATTGTGGGTTTCTCTACTCGACGTCCTTATCAAAAAAATCATTTCGTTGACGCCTCCTTCGAACATTGTTCGAAAATAACGCGGAATGAGAGGTCGCCCGATAGCTGAAACCATCAGTAAGCACTGTTGCGTCGTGTGCGTCTCGCTTACTGAACCGTTGTCCGACCGTCGTTGTAAGGTCTTCGAAAATTATGAAAGTCATTCTCGCCTGATCGTCAAAAAACTCGCAGGCGAATGCGTCCCACCACTGCGCGTGATCTTTCTCGTTGAGCTAAATTCAGATATGAGATTAATGAAGGAAAGGCGGAGACGAACCACTGAATTCTTGAATATAAACAATCTTCTATTCATTTCTTGTAATCTGAACTCCAACTGCGGCGGAGGTGTGGGGTTCCCTGCGTTCAGTTGGTTCAGTCCCATTTGTCGGAGTCTAAACAAGCGGTTTTACTCTTCGTTAGATGCTTCTGTTTTGTGCGGAAAAGAACTTTTGGTTTTTGCGCTTGATCGCGAATAGAATCGCGCCAATAATAAACGAAAAAGTGTTTGGAGGTGCGAAATGTAGTGCGAAGTGTCCCGCCTTGACTAGTGTTCTCAGCATGCACGTGCATCACTTCATTTGTTTCTGATGTTTAGATTGAATTATTCACCTAAGCATGTAAGCTTGCGACTGTACAGATGGCGCTCCTGCGGCCATGCCAGGACCAATCTGCGGCAGACCGGGAGGTACTCCGAAAGGACTTTTGGTCGGTTCAGGCTCCATGAACGGATGCTGTGGACCGGGAGGTATGTAGCTTGAAGGTGCTGGTCCACCAGGATTGTTCTGGTAAAAGTAGTCCGGAGGGTGACCAGGCGGGAACGGACTGGTCATCGAGGACGGAATCGCACCTTCTTCCGGCGAAGTCATCATCATGTGACCGTTGTGCGATTGCATCGCGACACCTCCTTCAAAGACATTTCCGGGCGCGGCAGAAGGGTCGAATTTCGGCGCTTCTTCTTTTTTCTTCCTCGAACGCTGTTTAGGCGTACTGGACGCGCTTCCATTTTCGGTCGCTTTTCTTCGTGGCATGGAATGATCCACTCAGAATGTAATGAATTCTAGCGTGAATTGCAAAGTCAATCACGTGGAAATAAGTCGGGAGTGTAGATGTCAAGCGTTTTGCTCATCCGCCGACCATCGACTCAAGCACAAACAGTAGGTGCCACGAATGGAATCCGGTCAACGGCCGCAGACGGTTTGTTGCACAAGACAGTACACTTTAATTTGTGCCTAACACTCAGCTTCTCTCTAAACAAAGAAAAGTTGTAAAATCGAATCACCAACAAACAATAAAACATTGTTTGCGCGAATTATTACACCATTGATTACCGAGACACGCTCAAAAGACATGAATAGTTTGATCGAGTGGTTGCTGAACCTATTTTGGGGGATCCACGCAAATCAAGAGCGCTGAAGCAATGCGATGTGGTGCGAACGTTGAAAAACAATCATTCATTAATAATTAAGAGTTATCCGGAATGAATTATAACGGAGAAATGCGCGACAAGGCGGTACCCATCCAACCCGACGGCTCGACGAAAACACGTTTTTGCTCAAAAAGCATGGAAAATGAAATATTTTTAAATTCAACTGCTTGACCAAACGCCTGCGGAGCACCGTCAAATCGATGATGGCCGAACTGTTGAAAATTCCTAGACATTGCGAACAAGAAGTGAACGTATGAGTTAGACGAATTTAACAAATCGATACTGCTAGATAACTGCCAGCCAACGTTTGCGCGTTTGCTGCATAAAGAGTTCGGTGCTGAGCGATAACAGTCGCTGGTCGACAGAGACGAAGACAAACAGCGTTTCTTACGGGAAATAGTGCGCAGATCAAAGAGCGTACGGAGATTAAGCTACGAGTGCAGTGGACTGTAGGTGTGTTTTGCAAGCAAGCGAGCGAGCGTTCATCCACCACACACACCTGGCGACTGTAGCAAAATCGATTTGACACGCTTGTTTTTGTTCTCGTTTTGCAAAATTGCTTCGACGCGGGCGATTTGATTTTTGCGAACCTCGAGAAGAGATCTCAATGAACACAAATCAATACGTCCATATCGACCAGCGCCGATCGATTTTGGCCGCCCTACAGCGCCTTAGCGGCCAACCACCCCGCATGCATACACACCACACACATACACACGCTCACACACGAAGCGGGCGACGTTCATTAGGCCCAGCGAAAGGAACATGTCTTCAAAAGAAAGACCTTTGCAGCTTGTTCCAATGTAAAGTTGGCAGCAAATAAGGAAACTGTGCCAAGGACTTCATCGCATCGAAAGGTTAATTCTGAGAAAAAGTTCGAATCGATCAATTTAATCGCGTAGTTCATCTTATCGTCGTTCTTCTTGCGAACAAAAAATTGACCTTTTAATCTCAATATTACGCAAAACAAAGAGTCTTCAGTAAAACAAAAATAAATACAATTTGATCTGTTGTTCCGCGAGAGTCTCGGTCAGCTGTGCAGCGGTTTGCCAAAACGACAAAATAGTCCAAAAGTTTTGAAGGTACGAGGCCGACGTCAACGACGTGGCGCTGGAGCAAAGGAGGGGAGGGGATCTGGGTCGTCGTCTCGGCCGGCACCAAACCAACACGACCACTTGGCTCCGAGCAGCACCCGAGGCAGGTAGCGTACACGTACGCGCGTGTCTGCTGGTCCTTCATACAGTATAGACGGACAGACGAGTCAGCGCGCGACAGAACGGTAGAAGGGCTGCAACGACACAAATAATTGTACTGCGAGGGCCCCCCACACTGCTGGCCGATGACGAATGCACATCCGACGCACGCAGGGACGATGGCTGCCGGCGATCGATCGCTGTCGGCTGGCATAATGCAAAAATCGGGGCGGGGGCGCGAAAGGGGCACGCGCACATTGTAACGAGTAATCTGCCGGATATGCAACATCCATTTCTTGTACACCGCGAACATCACAACATTAGACAACTACAACATTAAACAGAACGCATTGTTTCTAAGACTCCGAACAGGGCAGATTGATCGAGCAACTGTTATTCACACACACACTCGCTCTAGTTACTTGTTCAACAGTCAATTCCAGGTGTCAATTGATAACATTTAACTTTGTTTTGAAAGGAAACACTGAAATGCAACAAATGAGTTTAAATGAAAAGAAGAAACAAAGAGAAGCCTCAAAAACTCAGCGTCTTTATCATAATTCAACGTTTCATTCTGATAGGCGTGATATGTTAACGTTGCTTAAGTGGCGCATGCGCTTGTAAACAAGTGAGCATTGGATGGTGCGGAGGCAGAGAGAGAGTCCTCTGGGAAGCGTTTGGGGAAGACGCGCAACACTCGGAAAAGAGTGATGGGAGAGAAGGACAGCGGAAAGCTAGAGAACATCAGATGCTAACGACGATACTGAGGGATCGTACGCCAACATCGCCGACGGAAGCGCCCGCACATGCCTCAAATAGGAAGCCGCGCATAAGAAAGCGAAAGACTGGATGCTCGGGAATACGACGATATTGTGGAATACACGGGGAGCGTCCGTTTGTTATAGTTCAAATGATTGACCCGCCAGCATCAAACTATTTCCTTTCAAGATGGCGTCTATTCAAATTAAATGTGCATTTGCTTGTGACTTGATATGCATGCGGTGAAGTGTGAAATACTTCTAAGGAACCAACCCTGTGGGATCCGTCTGCGGTCCATTTGGAGGCATTGGTCCTCCGCTTCCTTGAACGATATTTTCTGTAATACATTACTTTAGCAATCGCTTCACATTCGAACGGAGGATACCGGAACTCTGACGATGTCCTTGCTTGATGCCAACTCCGGGAGAGGGCGCCGTCGTATTCGCTACTAACATCAGCACGGCGCCTCTGAGAAGGAGCCCGAAGGTTATACAGGTGCCAGGAGAGTGTGATCGCCGTTGGCCAACTCTGAAAGTCAATAAAGGTGGTTCGAACGAGGTCGCAAAGGAGGTGAGAGGTGATCGACATCCTCTCCGAACGTGATAACGCAGCGAGAGCGAGAAGAATCATATTTCAGTGAGTCACAAGCAGAAGTGGTTCACAAAGTGTGACATTAAAATAGAGCACTCGACGCAGAGAGCGAGAAGCTTGGAGAAGTCTTATCTTGTCCTCCAGAATAAAACACGCTCGTACGGCCAAGGGGAATTTTTATAGGGCAATCACTGTTTTTGAGGTGTGAAAAAGCCATTCCTTTGCGTCAATGGGACGCAAGCGGAAAGAGCTTTATCTGCAGAGGCCAACCGATGAAAACGCAGAAATACTCGCTACTCGCTGGGATTTGAGGCGAGCGTGATTTCAGAACGGAATAGAAGCGTGTTCCCACTAATATGCGCGTTTTGCACTAATAAAAGAGCTGCTGGTTGTGGAGGGCGATAATCGAGTCACGCAAGTGTCGCAATTACATTTACTACCCTGGCAACAGAGGATTATATTAAAAGAATTGATTTCGACTTGCCGTATCGCGACACAGAGACATTGCATTCGGATATTCCTTATGCAAAATTCATCAGCACCGAGGCAATAGCAGTGCCTCACGTTCTGAGACGCACGCATATTCGCTGAAGCTTTCGGTGTTGGGAACAATGCGCAAATTGCAGTTCGACGCTAATTTGCTTTATTAGGATTCATCGGTCAACGCAAGGAGAAGGGTTTCCTAGATGTCGCTCTGAGAGCGCTTTCGTGCGTCTACTTCACATAAATTACATGTTTATCGCTGAGCCGCTTCGGCGACATACCGCCTAGGTGAAAACACTCGACCGTACTAAGCCGAACAAAGTTTTCAAAGCCCTACTCACTCAGTAGACAACCTCACAGGAGGTGAGATCAAAAAGCAAATGGAGTGCGAAATGCTGTCATGCAGCAAGCTCATTAGACAGCGCTTAATAACAAATTGCGGGGAAACTATGAAGGAGACGGTAAAACTTGAGAAAAAATTTCTTTTCGCGTTAAACAATAAGCCAGTGCTTCCACAAGCAGTTCTGTCGCACTAACGCTATCACTTTAACGAAACGAGTGATGGTCGATCACGTTCGCTTTCGCCCATTTGCCAATGGCTCCTTCGAGAAAAGAGAAAAGAATAAATTTCTTCGTTTCGTTCGCTCTTCAACTCATCGAGTTCTTTTTCATTTCGTTTTTCCCGAGTGTGTGCGCATGCGCCTCAAAACGGAGGGAATGAAAAGAAAAGGAGTGAACAAAACCATCATGAGAGATAAAGGAAACAACGAAAGATCGGAATGAAGGTAAGTAGGCAATGCGAACTAAGGCGGTCGTCCCTTCGGCTAGCTAGAGGCAATAGTTTCATATGTATATGTTTGCAGCGTGAATAATTAAAAAGATGAGACGGACGCAGCGATTGCAGCAAAGGCCGCCAGGAAGGAAAATGATTTGGACGCGTCAACCTAGCGCCTGCGTAAGCGACGGATCGTGATTATAAAAAAAACAACGCCTTGCCTAGGCGAATTGTAATTAGAGTGCTTATCCTCGCGTTACATTGAAAAGGACGCCAGTAGAAGGTGAAAAGGAGAAGATAGCTGTTTCCAGAGCGCTTCTGTGAACAATGCTGTGCCCGATGCGCTCTGTCTCCAGGTGAATGTTCGTGAACTGCTGCAGCGCGGTAGAGAATGCGCATTTAAAAGTCAAAGAAGCGAAGAGCGCGAAGCAAAATGGATGCAAAGTGGGAAAGGACACAAACCAAAGGTGCACAAGTATCGTACGGAGGAAGAAACACGCAATCGCGGTCGGTCGCATGAACAAAGAATTGCAGATGGCCTCCGCCATCCCCTCATTTCTCGTTCGCGCCTTCTTCTCAACTAACCAACAATCGTAGGGTCCTTATGCATTCTCTTCGTGCGCGACGAACGCCGCTTGCCCTTCTCCACAAATGGTAGAACAGGGCAAAATGCCGTACCATAGCCGGATTATTGATCGCGACAAAGCGGGAAGCATCTTTGGAGATCGTCCACTCTAACGATTACATCGTCAACAGCGAGTGATGCTATGAAGTGCGTTATCCGCCAACACTTGCTTGCGTTGATTGGATTGACGACGTTCGACTGCCTGTTCGACACAAAAACTACCATATAATCTGCACATTACTCCGCATGACAGCTCTCCGCTCCTCATCACTCGCAATGAGATCCGCGAACCGCTTCCACTCGCTCCCCTCGTCTGTCAACAACCTTTTATTAGATGCGGCAAGATGAATTTATTTTTTTATAAAACAAATACAATTAGAAATGTAGTTACTCGTGTCGGTGTGAGATCGCAGAAACGATTTGGAACCTTGAGGCAAGTGCGAAAGACTGCGACAGATGTACGGTAGTTGTTTAGAAGACAGTGCTTTGTTGATGCAATTTACGAACACTCATCGTCCTCCGATGGTGCTGCATGCAGCCAAAACTCAAAAGGTCACGGAAGCACCTGCGAAAATCGCCGTTGTACATCGTGTAGATGAGAGGATTTATGACCTAAATGAGACTATCTTCGTGTACCATCTTGTCCCTCCGAGATCTTACAGAATTTGAGTATCCGAGCCAAAGAAACAGCTCGTTTACAATCTTGTGAAATCGCGAGCGGCTCCTCGTCGTGAGTGCGAGTTCTATCAGATAAAGAACAAAAAACGGCATCCAGCAAATAATGAAGCCTAAACGTAGCGAATGTGTGAAAGGAGCTCATTAGCGTTTGTTGTGCATACCTAAGACAACGATGCCGATTGTTTTCAGAGCTTTTCTTTCTCGTAGATAGACCATTTTCTCTTTCGATCCACGAGCCGCTTTCCCAGGCCCCCTTGTGCGACAGTGCGCCTGCGCTTGCGCGACTAATCGGGGCGGCTGAGGTCGAGCCTGCACAAGCTGTGCTCGTCTGGCCAAATTGGAAGCCGGTCCTGCTCGTCGCATTGAGGAAGACCGCTGAACGGTCGGAGTATTTGAAGAGTTGAACTCGAACGATAAGAACTCACCGAAACTGGCCTGTCGCTTATTTCGGCCATAGAGCGACAGTCGCGTCCGTATGTGGAGAGGTCTCCGTTATTGGTTGCCGGCAAAAGTTCGCTGTGCGCGCAGTCGGAGTCTTTCTCGTTTTCGTTTTCTGTTTCTTCGGGAGGGCAATTTCCATTCTGGCAGGTTGAGGTGATGCAAGTGCTCTTGTTGCTGCAATGCAAGAAAGAAATGTACATTGTGCTCTAGAGTGGCGGTCTGCTCACTGGTAAACGATATCGTTGTTGTAGACGCTGAATTCGGTCAGCAACGTGGTTTGAGGCAACTGAGTTTTTGCTCGTTGAGGAGGAGCGCTGGCACATCTTAAATGGGGAGCTCATCGAAGCATGAACGTCACAAGGCTATATGAGTACCTGTTGTGGTTGTTCTTCGCGTTGTTCTTTTTCGCCTTTTTTTCAACCTTTTTGCTCAAACGACACGTTCCGAGGCTTTGACGCATCAACGCTTCTCTCGCGGAAGCGACTCGGAATATTTTGAAGTAAACAGAGAGCATGACCTGAATCAAGTGCCTTGCACTATGCATGTACTATTCGTCTCTCACCAAAAGAGGAATGTAGAAACTGCCGAGTGCGCTGTAAATGCGATACGGAACCGAAAGAGAATAGTCGCAGTAAAAGGCATCGTTCACGTTTTTAGCAAATTGGCCCCATCCAGGCACGAGCCAGGGAGGACTGCACACGATAAGCGAAAGCCCCCAGACCGAACTCAACAGACCGCAAGCCATGGATTTGCTTCTAGAAGAGAGAACGCGTGTTCAGCGTCAATTTGCTCTGCTCACCTTGTACGTGGATACTTTAATGGGCTGGTGATTGCCATATAGCGATCGAGGGAAATCATGCACAAGTTCAGAATGGACGCCGTGCATAGCATGACGTCAGAAGTCGCCCAAACTTGACACAGGAACTTCCCGAAAGGCCACTTATGTGCATGTAACAAGTCGATTAGAGCTAATGGCATAACCCACACTCCGACCAGAAGATCTAAATTCGGCATTTTCAGTGCACCATCCGCAACTGCCTTCTCCTTACCGGCGCTTGCGAGCGACGTCAGAAGAATGTTTGTGAATGTCCTCATCCGCTTGTAAAGTACAACTGACAGAATGACCAGAATGTTTCCTACGACAGCTGTAGTAATTAGAACGAGCTGAAAAGTCAATTAGTAGTTTTTGCTTCAAATCCAGACGTACCAAAAGGACTGCGGTGAAGATGTCTTGTATTCCAAGGCATAACGGAGACGTTTTCGAAGTCGCCTCAGTGAAAGTGCTGTTCATCTCGGTTGTAGACAAGATTTAAGGCAGAGCAGTAGCCTTTTGAGCACCCGGTTTGTAATAGTTTCGCAATTGGCAAAGCTACATACTCGGTCAGATACGCATAGCGGAGAACAGCTCAATATTCTGTAGCAATGCGATCAAACTGAAAATAATGAGCGTGTCTCCAGTGGCAAAGCGTGAAATCACCGCTAAAGCGATTAGCGCGATTAAATTAACTGTTTACGCAGTCTGCGCAAGAAGAATAAAACAACGTTTACGCCATTTGAGATAAATGATTGTAATGGATGTGATGGTAAGCGAATATAAGAGTCTTGACGAAATTTCAGATAAAAAGTGCTTGGAGGAAGCGAAGCCGGGAAGGGAAGCTCAGAAAAATATCGAATATGAAGTGAAGAAATTAGTGTTCCGAAGCCAGTCAGTGAGAACGAAATATCTCCATAACAGCACTGCCAGTTGCAACCGCGAGAATGCGAGGATAAATGGATCTTTATTGGTTTTACGTACGAAGAGGCGATAAGAAGATCGACACCACAGAGCCAAAGCTGATATTATGCGGTCTTCGACGAGTCTACCACTCTCAGCGACACCCACATTCATTCGTGCTTGAACACATCTCATTTTCTCCAATCAAAAGTTGCTTTCGCAAGGAAAGTTGATTTTGTTGCACCGTTCCCCGCTGAACGCTCTTTTCCTTTCGGCGAAAGATGCACTAGTGCCACAGAGCAGATTGCCCTTATGGTCTACGTACTAACAGAGTGTCACTTCTCTCAACAGTCATATTCTTGAAAAACGCGACAACAGAAGCCTAGAATCTTCTTACGAGTATTAAGATCCGTGCTTGAGCAGCACTTCGCTTCTTCGAATGATATGTTTTAATTATCGCCGCTTTCTCGCAGAGTTCTTCTCCTTCCCGCATCTAGGGATTCGTGCGCGAACACGTCATGAATCCTCCTTTATTACCTTTTATTCACAACAATAACATTTGCTTCGCTTCGCGCTCGCGATGACATTAAAATTAACAATTGCGGCGCTGAATTGCTGCCTGCTGCTGAGCAAAAAACTCATCACATATTATATGGATTAGACACGTCGGAGTACTGAAGAAGTGCGCAGCAAATTAAATATCATGCAGAGAGGACGAATGCGACACGGGACAATATAACTTGTCGAAATTGGTGTTGGAAAGTAGGATTAAAGCAGAGAGAAGTGTTTTGCCCGCTCCTCTGCGACGACAATGCGTCGTTGTCATTTGATTATGTAACGAATGTAATTCGAGCATCACTTGTTGGCGCGCGAAGAAATCCTTCACAAAGAGGCAAACTAAATGATTCAAAGCTCATTTATAGACCGCCGGGCCATGCGCCGCCGCGAAAACGTCCCCTCTTCCTGTCCATGATTCCTGTGCGCACTTCTTGCGCTCATATTGTCTTTTCAATCAGTCTGATGACCGTAGCATGAAAGAATTGGAAGCATTTAAGTCGGCGCATGAAGAGCCAATAAAAGCAGCGTTTGAGGAGCGAAAAGATCGTACAATACACTCTGCGAACACAAAAATGCGCAGAAAACTAATCAGGCGCTTTTTACGAAGGAGACATTAATTTTGTCCGCAAGCGGTTGCTGAACGCAAAACAATACGACAAGAACGAATAAGACCGCAACGATGCAAGCAATACGGGCGCGCTGCCCTTACGACACTGACTGGTCTGAAGGTCTATTCACCGTCCCATGGCTAATGCTTCGAAAAGCGCGTTCGCGCTCGAAGCGCACACATAGGGCGGAAGCAGTTCGTAAGAGCTCGCATCCACCAAACTTCAGCAATCAAACAATTAATTGGAAGATTCGGTATTTTGATTTAAAGAACTTTCAAGTTTGCCACAAAGTCTCTTCCTTCGTCCGTCATCCGGTCGATTTGAGAACCTTTGTGTTCGGAATTGCCACTCGAGTGTGTTGGGAGAATTAAAGGTGCGCAACACGCATCCCGCCAGACAGGAAGGATGCAGAAAGTGCGTTACTGCGGCTCCTCAAGTTCGGGATTCAAGAAACGAGTTCAATTTGTTAATTTCTTCCTTGTTTTTCCATTACGGCAAAACCGAGATATCGTGCATTAACACGTAATTAGGAGATGAGCGCTGCGTTAAGTGGAGTAATGGGCGTTGTTTTTGAACAGAAACGCGAACACACGAATCAGATGACGCAATTATGTAGGCTTAAATAACAAGACAACCAAAAGAGTGTATTTCAGTTGCCTGGAAGAAATGGCGCAAGAGGACAAGTTGCGTTGTCCGCAAAGGAGATGTGACGGGAAATGAGAGAATAATTTCTTCTCAAGCAATTCACTTAGTTAACTTTGCGGCGTTGTGGTGGTGAGACCAGGGCATTTAGTTTTAGAAGTGAGCGAAAAGCATTTCCCAGCACAGGGCCAGAGAGCACCTACGCAGAAAAGAGAAAAATGACTAAAACGGGTCCGCGCATTTAGAAACAGGGCCCTGAGAGTTACAAATTAAGGAGGCCTTTCTGCTGAAAAGCATAAAACTAAGTGCTTATTGTAAGCCGCAAACGAACCGGAAAGACCACACCGGTCGACGTAATGGACGGATCTGGCCGAGCGACGGCTAGCGGGCCAAATGTGTGACAGTGATAAGAACGAGCGGAGAGGTTATTTAATATGCATATGCAACGGGTTGGAGTCTTTGTGAATTGTGACTCTATTTGTTGTCGCGACTTGTCCGCTCCCTCAAAGTCAAGCTGATCTAATCAGCCTTCATTCAGCGCCGATGTCGTCTTTGACGAAAACACAGGGAATCGTTTTATCGGGGTCATTTGCAAATGTTGTTAGGGCCTCGTCGTCGCTGAATCGTCAAAGCGTCTGAGAAAAGAAAATTTTCTCAAATCTGAAAAACGCGTTTTCAATGGTGAAAATTCAGTTTCTTGTTCTCTTCGGCAAGAAGCGTAAGCAGTGCAGAGAAACGATTTCAGTGTTACTGCTTGACGAGCGCACGCAGCACTCAAATACATCACAAACAGTTTCCTGATTCGGGTGGAGGATTCCTCCAAAAATCAAAGTGCAACTCTCTGATTTCAGGATAATTGGAGTTCGTTTGCGTTGGTTGAAGTTGATAGATCGAAAGGCAAACGCCGACTGTTACTCGCCGAAAACGTTTTCGGACACCGATTTTCACAGTCATTGAGTCGCTCTATTCAAGCGAAAGCGGCCAATCTACGAAAACCGACTCGAGTTCACACATAAGAGCGATAACCGGTGCTACCGTAGTGTTTGCTCTCCGGATGTTTGCCGACAACAAAAGAGAATAGTTCTCAATAATCGACCACTTTTGACACCTTCGACTTTCTTCGCAGGACTCAGAAGGAATTGGTCGGCTAAGCGATGTCGCCGAGACCTGCTGATACCGGCCATCATCACCACGATGTGTGGAAAAATCGTCACGACCACGAAGATTGTGAGGATTGAGTTTTCTGTTGCTTTATGACAAGGCGTTACTGTATAGTTGGCAGTTCATCTGGTAGTGACAACGAGACCGTTCAATCGACATTTCGAAGGGCATCGACTGCAGCGACTTCGCGTACATCTCTGATCAACGCAGAGAAATGGACGTCGAATTCAGATGGATTGTAAGAGGGTCTACGCAACTAACACTGTAAGATTGCATTTTAGAGAGTTTTTCTGTTCTTGCATCGGACTTGTTTACTTTATATTTATGACCATTTTTGGATTCAACATCTCCTTGTTCGCCTACGACGACCGAGTTCCAATTCTGAATTTTGTGAGTTTATCGCCTGTGAAGGTTTTCCACAGTGCAATCGCTGTCTTCACTGTTTGCACTCATTCGGGTTTAGGTTTTCTCAATTTTCATGTACGGAGTGGGCATAATATTCTTTATCTACATGTACTTTTTTGTCCTTTACACTGGTTGGATGAGGCTATTCCGAGAAACGCCATCTCCTGAACCGGATGACACCGTCGCAGTGTACGAGACAACTCTTGCGGCGCCTCTGTATCTTCGGCTCGGAACCCTTATCTTCGGCACTGTTGCCATCATCTTTTACTTCCTAGAAATGGTTCTGTTCTTCACAAACAACTACATTCACCCCAGAGAGTTTGTGATACACATTTTAGCCACAATCTTCACTTTCCAGCAAATGTGCTTTATATGCATTCATCCCAAAGTAAGTTCGCAAGACTGTAAATCGCACAACATGCGCGTTCAGATCAGATTCGGTCACTCAAAGTTCATTATCATTTTCGGAATGATGCACGCTGTAACGGTCAACTTGTGGACGTGGTTCATATTCATTTTCAAAAAACAGACAAAAAAGTACAAAACAATGGGAGTTGGTGTATTCATCTCTTTCCCCAATCTCGCTTTGCTCTTCAGAGATCGCAGCCTCCGGTCACTGTTTCTTCGTCTTCCTCGTCGTCAGAAGAATTTCTAGACTCATTGATGAGAAACGATTTGACCCGAGTCATTCCTGACAACAGCACAACTCTTCTGCTTAACAGAGCAGCGGTAGGTTCAGTATTGGTTCACAAATATTATCTACCGTAATCGTCTCTTGAGTGTAACCTCATTTCTTCACGTGATATGGATCTTTAGGATCTTCTCTCAGCGGAGCAAAGTATCGTCACAAGTTACATCTTCGCGGATTTTCTCGCCTTTATGCATACCTGTGTAGTTGAACTAGCCATCATTGCTGCTGCGGTGATGTTCGTGCTGTGGAAGACAATCCACAGAAAACGTTATCGTGTTGACGATTTGAAAGAACAGAAGAAAAAGAAAAAACACAAGGGAAAATGCAAATTGGATTGCAGGTACATCTGCCGATCTTTTGAAGACGCTGTGAACTTCGAAGTCGTTTCAGTGAGTCGGCATACGGTATTATAGCTGTCGTAGTGTTCATAGTGGCAATCGGCGTTATGATCGGGATCTATCACATGCTCAAAGTCAGAGAGGACATTGCTTACCCAGCCGTTATCTTGGAGTACACGGACCTCGGGCTCTTCATTATCCTTATAGTCGCAACCGTAGTTGCCATGCTCAGGTATGATTGTCACGAACCATTAACGAGAGGCACTTAACCATAACGTTCAAGTAGAAGATCTCAAAAAAAGTTTTTTGTTTCAGAATGCGGAAATTGGAATTCGATTCGCACGACCACGGACCGGCGGATCTTCTTGACCGACTTCTTCTTTTCATGGCGTTTTGTGCGGAACTCGCCTACAGCGGGATGATTATCGTTGTTTGGATTTCGTTGCTTCACATAAGAGAGAACAAGCTGATTCATGTACCGTTTGTGTACGGAATCCGATTGGTTCAAGTGATCACGCAGACTCTATTCATATTCCAATCATTCAGGTAAAACAGTCGTTCGCGCCTCTCTACCAAATCGCGTGTTACAGGCTGCGAGACAACAATCACACCAAGCAAGGCAAACAGTTCGTCACTTTCATCTTTCTCGCCAACATTGTCCTCTTCTTCTTCTCAATTTATGAGTCAATTGAGAATGGAATTGGGTTTTTGGACGCTCCCGACGGTTCGGGGCAGCCGAGCTATGCTTTTGTCGTGCATTTTGTGTCTCCTCTTGTTGTGTTTTTCCGTTTCCATAGCAGCGCTTGTTTGGCTGAACTATGGGAACACATTTACGGCCACGCCGGTCATCACTAGTGATTAAGAATTAGAAAAAAAAGATTTACACGCGTCTATCGGAAGAAAGTGGATCGGGAGACAGATTACAACCGTAGAATAGAAACATTGATAGAATTTGATGAATAAAAGAGAATTCTGACACATTTCGATAGTTATGGCCAAGAGTAATAGAATCGACGAATGGACCAGTAGGGGGATGTGAGAAATGCAACTTTTAACATAAAAGAAGAGAAGAGTTATGCTCAGAGTGAATCGGGAGAATCAAAATCAACATTGTTTAGAGAGTAACCGTATGAAACGATAAAGAGAACAATAAGAAACCGAATAATTATGACTAAGTAAGCAATTTACCTCGGAGGGGAACACAATATAAGCTCGAATTTTGAGAAGAAAGGAGGAGAAAGGAAATCTGCCAGCAACAGCGACGAATTAGAGATCGACGATATATTCTACAAGAAAGAAGCGATTGTGGAAGGACTGCAACGATAAACGTTCAACTCTACATATGTACAACCTTTTGAAGGTCACAATTTGTACACGAATTTACAATAGAATATGATGGTGTGATGATGGACGCGAACCCTTACAATTAGATTGACGCTGATGCATAGAGACTGATCGCTGTGTGGGCCGGCGTTCCCGGAGACTTCATGCTTGACATCACTTTCTGACGGACTTCGCGAATTTTTAAAATCAGCATCTGTTTGTTTGGGAAGTAGATTATATTGCGACGTTGAAAAGCGGAGATCGCGTGCGCTAGAATCAGCGTTATGTGTTTTTACACGCACAAAAACTGGATTACCAGAAGGGAAGAATCCGTATTCTTCTAGAAGCTGGCAGACTAGCTGCCGTCTTGTGTCGAGCAAGCGCTTGCTGGGAGACTTCTCGGCTACAAAACCGCCGTTGTCGTGCATCGGAGTTCGCGGAGTGCGCGGACTTTGCACGGAGGAGGATAAGTCGGTTTCCTCCACAATACGAGACTGGAGATAGACAATCGTTGTTTCAGGCTGGACGAACAAGAGAATTACCTCACTGAGGCTGAAGTTTGGTCCAAAGAAATAACTTGATCCACCAATTTCGCTTTTGCGGTTTCCTGGCAAGCGAGCGCTTTGTGGTGCCAAACGAGGAGATTGGTCCGCAATTTCAGATTTCTTCTGCTTTTCCAGGTAAGTGCGCATCAACGCCGATGGAGTTGAAGGAAGCGATAAACAACCGTTTTTCATTTCGTCCAGCGAGAACGCCGGCAGACTCGCGAATTTCTTTTCAAAATCCACCTGATCCAACACTCTGAAAGCATACGATCTTCACAAATATGCGACATTCCGCTCTAACCGATCCATGGATTCATCGTTGCGTTTAAACAGCTTCTTTGCTGGACTCTTTGGTTCCCCTTCGGATTGCGCGATTTGCTTGAGCACTTCAACCTGCAAGTCTCCCTCTAACTTTCAGTTGAATTATTCATTTCTACCATTCGCTCAGAACACTTCTCATTTCCGCTTTCCTCGAGAAAGTTGCCCTTGGCGTGAGAAGACGTGCCGCGTCCTTTGGTGAGTCCTCTCTGAGCGGGTGTGGGCATAAGCACGAAGTTCTTAAGCTCATTTGACGACGTTTCGTTTCTGCTTAATGAGTTCGATGAGCGAATTCCGCAATTGTGCTTTGCTCACCCCGCAACATTCACAGAAACGCCAGAAAGTTGAACCGTTCGTTTCACGGCGCTTTCTTGAATTCCTGGCAATTTGGGCTGCGCGAAAGCGGGCGAAAATGCAGATGGAGTTCCGCCGGCACTTCCGATCGTTGTGAACAAGCCGTTGACAGATGGCGACGTCATCGGCGACGCTTTGAAGAAGCTGTTTGTGGGGTGTGCAATTCCTTCAGAAGTGCAAATATGCGGAGAGATTATTCCATTTGAATGAGTAGATGCTATTCCTGTCAGAGATCGTATCGAAGGTGACGGCAAAGCGTTAGGAGAGAAAGGACTAAACGGAGCCGCAAAATGCACGTCAGTTTGAATTGAAAGGGCGTCTGTGTTGCTCTGGAAGCACACAATGGTTACTACTTGGAGCCGGAGCAAAATGCACCTTCTGCAGCATTTCCGAAACAACTGGAGACGAAGGAATACTGAAGTGGAATGCGCTGCTCAAAGCGGGGCTTCTCTGATAAATGTCGAAGCCAAAATCATCGCCCACGCGGTAAGGGGTCGGCTTATGGAGTGTCTGAACACAAACAATGAATCGATGTTGACGCGACTGAGAATCAAACAGGGGTTGTGGGCGAAACAAGGCACTGATCGCTTCCTTCAATGCAGTCAGCGGCCATTTCGTTTGACAATTGAAGGTCTGCAGCGGCATCGTCGTCTAGAAATTAAAGTTGTATCGGGATAATCCAAAACGTGGCTACCTTTTATGTCACCGTCTCTGGTGGCTTCGGGAAGGCCCACCATCGACTTCTTCCGATCACGGCTGCTCCATTTCCAGTCCGGATGTGCTTTGAAATGCGCTTCCTTCACTTGACTGGCCAAATCGTGGTATTTTTTCTTTTCTTCTGGTCCTAGTGCATACCACCATTCTCCCAGGATTTTAGACACCGCGCGATTATCGCGATTTGGATACTTTTCATGCACCAACGGTCGATGGCGCTTTGAAAATATCATGAACGCATTCATTGGACGGCGGATGTGTTCGCGCTCTCCGTTCTGTCACGAAAAGGTTCCAAGTACAGACATCAAATGGCATCGATACCTTTTTTATTGCTTGGTTTTCGCCTTTCTTCTTTTTCGGCGTTTCTGGTGGTGAGACAACAAATTCAGTTCCTTTCAGCTTTTCTGAACAAACAACGTGACCATCACTTGACGGTTCTTTGCCAACCTGAAGCCTTCGGCTGTAATAACTCTTTGTTGTCGTATGATTCTATCCCAAATTTTGAGACCTCCTTTGTAGCTTCAGCTGGGATTTGCTTCTCAATTTTCGAAGACTGAAGCAGGAGCGACCCGTTTTTTGACCCGGCGTCACGGAGAGTGCTGACTGGGTCTGTGACTGCCGCAGACACAACCGGAAGAAGTGCACCAAACGGTTGAATCATCGACATGGCACGATGCAGTTGAGGCGATTGCTGTGCATTCTGATGCACTTCGGGACTTTCGACGGGACGCGTTCGGCTCTCTTGAGCTGAATTCCCGTTGCCATTTACATTGGCATGAAGGTTCCCCTGTGACGATGACGACGACGACCCTCCCTGATCCGATTGGTTTTGATTCCCGGGACTGCCAGTCCCGTTCTAAAAATATTAAAATGATTTGTTCAAATCCAATAAGAAATTCCGCTTTGCAGAACTCATTTGAAAAGAAAAGGGAAGTGTTCAAAAAGCCGTCCTCTCATTACGAATTCAATTGAGAAAATCTCGCCGCCTCATGTCATGCGCATATCATTTTAATGATGATGAAAGCCGTGGGTGGTCGGTGCAACTCGCACACGCACGTTGACATTTTGTAACATTTAATTAAAAAAACTGCAAAGCCCTTACCGTATCAAGTTGCAGAGCTCTTTTCTCGTTTTCATCATTGACTGCTTGCAGCACCGAATGCAAGTTGAGCAGAAAAGGTACAAGCTGTGTCCACGGCACGGTTGCATCGCCGCTCAATATTGCTTGCAGCTGCCTTTCTTAAAATTAGCATTAGTTTGGATTGTTTCCAATCGCTTGTTACCTGCGTACGCGAGCGATTCAACCAGCATCAGTTCATTCAACGCGGGTGGAGTCGCAATTGTGCCCGCTACTAGCGCTTCTTTTTGCAGGCGAATGAGCGGCAGAAGCTGATGCGGAGTCACCGTTTCAAACGGATGCGGAAAGAATGTTGCCGGATCATTCTGAAACATCATTGCAATGAGAATTACGGTATTCATGAGCTAACCGGAAAGAAGGCCGTCGGAGGAGGCGGTGTTGTCTCCAGCTGTTTCGGAACCGCTGACAAAGGAAAACGATGTTGCTCGTCAAGGTTAAGAGCGAAGGGAAGTGCCGATGGAGGGGCTGAAGCGGGTCCCAACTTTTTTGTGATCATTGACGCCGAGTTTTGGTGAGCGAAGCGAGGCGGTGCACTGCTTGGAAACGGCGTATCGCTGATTCGAGTCATCCAGCTGACTCCAGCGGCTGCAATGTATGCGCATAAGAATTCGTCAACCGAGACGTAACGTATGTACGCGCTCATGCACGTCACCGATGATGATTGTTTGTTTCGCTCACGTCGGTCGGTCACTTTACAGATTACAAGAAGACGTGTGTTAAAAGCGATGTTTAAGGAAACAAAATATTAGTACCGGCCGCTGCGGAAGTGTGCAGCTTCAACAGGTTGTTCGCGACGCTGCTCGATGTGTCAAACGTTCTTCGCGCATCTTTGAAGTCATGAAAGTCGACTCCGTTACCTGCCGGCCAATCCAACTTCGGAGTTACCATACTACCTTAAAATGAAAAAGTGACCGAATGGATGGAAAGTGAACCGAGAAAACAATGTGACTAGATCTGTTCGCCTTGAGGCTCTCGAAGAGAGATGTTCATATTTAATCGAGGCAATCACGGCTGCGAGAATCACGTTCGAAAACAAGCGTTTGCCAACAGTCGATGCGAGTGGGGAAGAACGAGGTTGCTTGGGACTCAGGAAGGATACAATGAAACGCTCGAAACATGGAGAGACCCGAGAAGGCATGAATAATAGATGGACAGATGCGAACGAAAGCAAGCAAACACATAACAATAGGTATCGCATGAATGAAGTCAAATTTTTGCGAGGCGGTCAGTTTTCTTGCGAAACACTTTCAAACAGCACACCAAAGGTACTTTTTGGATCAAAGTCGAGAGCTTAAGTGCACCGGGAACATGAGGAGAGTATTTGCATTATACCCACGGCGTAGACTGGCTATGTTGGCATTTGCTTTGCGTTAAGTGCGGTGATTTACGTGTGGCCGCAAAACGAGCATGCGTGCAGGCGTTGAAATTCGCAAAAAAAACGAGACCGGTGCAGAAGAAGTACAATTAGTGTGATGGAGATGGAGCAAGCGCGAGCAGCTAAGAAACGACCACCTCTAATAATCGCAACGACCTAAAGGGGAGCGCCGGAGCAGCTGAGAACGCCCGCAAGCCGTGACATTCAATTTTTTTGGTTTATACGATGTTTAATTTCAATCAAATTATGTTCTAATTAAATCTTTCCGAATTAAACTTCAAGCACAACTGTATCCGCCGTTGGAGGCATTCGAGAGAAGCTTGACACTTATGCGCACAGCCAATTGAAGGCTTCCGCACGTCCCAGTGTTATTTCCGGTCGATTGCTTTAAATGTCTACTTTCACATAAAACCGTTAACGCTAATTACTTTCGCGAATGTTGAAGACGTCGACTCCAGACTTTGCATTTCGAAACGCAACAACACAACAACGTTGAAATGACTCAATTTAGATTTCGCAGAGTCAGAAATATTCAGTTCAACGTGGATATCTACACCTTGAGGCGTCTTTGCTGTCTAGAAGAAAGCAACAATAGCCGCAGTCGCTAATTGATATTTTCACGTTTTCGTAGTGACGCAAGCAAGCGGCGTTTATTAAAAATTAAGACCCGAATAAGACTTGAAGCAGAGTGAAGTGATGTTAGTATGCACTTACTCTTCAAACAAAACGTGTATTCATCAACAATCTCCAGACAAGAGACCTTTTAGCTCATCCACCGCTTTGAGCTGAGGAATGCACTTGCAATTGAGAAGAAAAATATTATCATTATGCGTTTTATCTCGTGTGAGTAATGTGCGCCGCTAACGATGCTTGCGATGACTTTGCGAAAAAGACTAGGATCTCATTAGTGCTGCGGCAAGGAATAACTCTATCTCGGAGCACATCGTTTACACGGCAGAGAGATTACGGAGAACCTAACTATGATCGCGTAGCTTATCATTCAAAGTGAGTTTGGTGATAAAATCCATTGTTAAGCAAAGCAAAGCAGAAAGAGAGCCGGAGAAAGTGAACAGCACAACAATGAAAAACGTTTCCAGATTCGTCGGATGGAGCTCGATAATTGAGATTCACGACAAAGCCGCTAAACTCGGCACAGATTTGCATAATTTGTGATTAATGCAACGCAGCAAAAGTTGGTTAGATGGTTTGTTGATCGGCTCCGAGAGTGACACACAGAAGGAACATAAAATGGAGTATTCGAGAGAGAGAGGGAGCGAAACGGATTTTAGAGAGTGAACCGACTGCACATATGGAAATAACTAATGTTCAATAAAAGTTTTCTGTTCTAACCTGAGTTCGGAGCCTGTGGCGAAAGTGCCGACGACCCGTCCATTCGACCCGCTTTGCCCTTTAGCGACAGATGCCGTGAACAATATCCGCGACGTTGTGACTCCTGGAAGGAAGCTGAATTTGGCGCGCGCATTGTCCGAGGAAAGAGACTACCTTGCTGCAGCCGTCACGACTGCACAGACGGCGCCACTGTTTTCCGTTAAACTTCTTTCGAATACCTCCAGGCGTTGTAACAATTTCTCCTTTTTTGTATCTTTGCTGAAATGTTGTCAGATCAGTCAGGAGACCGCCAGCGTTGTTACACATAAGGAGGAAAAAATAGTTAATTTGTGTTCGGGGTTCGGAAAACAATTTACCTGAGAAGCAGCAGAGCAGGCAACGCTGATGTTCGAGGCGCTTCCAACCGCTACAAAGTCGGGACCGGTCGTCGTTACAAGATTCTGAGGCAGAACCAAGTGAGGAGCTAGTCGTCCACCGACATCGCTGCCCATAGATGAAAGCGGATTTGGAAGACCAATTCCGGCCATTCCGAAGTTAAAGATTGCGGGTACGGGCACATCCGGGTCCACCTACAAGATAAGTACAAGTAGATAGACAGTGTGTGAACGTACCGATATTACTTCCGATCTGCCGAGATCCTCATCGAATAGTGTATCTCTTCCGCTGCTTTCAGTTGAAGACACGCTGAAACCGTAATAAACTAAAAAATGCTTGGAACATCCACGAACCAGCGAGTATGCGGAGCGGTGTTCAAATTCTCAGCCACCTTTGACGATTTTGAAAGCGCGGACAATTCGTCGAACCACGGCGGTTGAAGAAGACGAACATTCGCACGCGAGAGACACACCGTTTCTCGTGAAGGAGAGGGGGACATTCGAATCTGATACGGTATTTCACGTGACTCATCGCTGATCATAACGTTTACCGTAAAGTTACACGATGCCTGTGAGAAGAGAACTTCGCCGACTTTGTAAGAAGTCTTTCCTCCCCGTTGAATCTTTACACAAACGACTGTTTTAGGTACAACCTAGACTTTGTTACTTGTACTAACACTAGTTTTGTACATCGACAAACCTTCTCGTTACTTGGTGCTTGATCAGCAATGATATCGACAAATTCAAGTCCTCGATCGAGCACACAACCGAACAGCTCCTCCGTTCCATCGTCAAACTAAAAAATCACTTAGGGTTTCGCCGCTCTCGTTCATTTCTGGAGTTTTTTTTCATTCAAAGAGAGAAGACTTATTGAGAAACCGGTTTGTCACGGCATAATACGCGAATTGCTCGTCATCCAAAAAAGGAACATTTGACGACGAGAGTTGAGAATTCATCGTTACGTAAATGCAAGCAAGAACGAAAACGATGACCAACCTTAACGGTGACGTCGTGTCTGTTGACGACTGTTTTGATGTGTGCTGGCTGATAGAGCGAACTGGATGTCGGTTTGGCCAACACTCGACTTCCTTTCCAGTCTTCGAGGGAAAATTCCAAAAGAAGTGCAGCATTCAGAAGAGATTCATCGTTTGGTGCATCTTCGACTACTTCGCGGCTGGCTGGTGGAGAGGAAGACGTTGCTTGTTGATCGGCGACCACCGGAGATTGCTGCTCACGGCCCACTTGAGCAGGAGCAGGTGTTGCAGGAAGAGGTTGTGGCAGAGGGGGCAGAACAGGAAGAATGGCAAAAGGAGCAATTGTCGCAGAACGTGCCGAAAACGGCGGAACCGGAGGAGCTGTACAAATCATACTGTATGTTCATTTATGTGTGCGTACCTGGTCCGAAGCCTGAAGGCTCCTCGACTACGCTGGGCCGTTTGCGACGCAGTTTTGGATGTGCGCGGGCGGGATCGAGATGATTTGTTGGAGAAACGCATTCTGAAGGCCAAACAGTGCTTGATTCTGGCTGTGGCCCACCTCTCAATTCGTCCATTCTCCCACAACCCGCCCAGTAACGGTTCTAAACAGCTCCTATTAGAATGGTAATAATTGGGACAGTTTGCAGAGTGAACTTATGAATGAAAGCACTTTGTGAGCGTGAGAGAATTTTGAGCTTTTGGAGAGAAAAGAGAAAACATTCTAAGCTTTCTCAACGACAACGTTTAATGTTGTTTCAATCAGTTCGTCTTTGTTTCATCGGTGCTAACTGACAATATCATCGTAACACATAAAGCTCTTTTCAAAACTTCAAACGCAATTGTAGCAAATAGCAAAAATGCTTACATATTAGTCATACGGTAATCCTCGAGTTTTTTCCATCAGTTGGCGCGTTTTTCGAGAATATCCACACGAACAGTTTATGTTCAGTGATAAGAGAGAAAACTGGAAAACGAACAGAGATATCTTATCTTGATTTCTCGTTAGGGGTGCGCGTGATTCGCGTGTAACTCTGCTGTCAAGATGCCGGGTAAACGTTCCTCGAAAAGGAGCAAACGTACACTTAAACGCGCAAAAAAGGAACCGAAAGGTTGAACAGCGAGCAGTAGCAATAAAAGGAAAAGGGTCATTTAATTCTTGGTCTGTTAGCAATTGTTTATTTCCTATTCCGTGCTGCAACGATCATTTTTTCATTCTAAACGGATTTGGTTAATGTTTCAGTCCAAAAGACAAACTCATAGAACTCAGAAGACCATTAAACATTATGGCTCTACTACAACTGCTCGCGATTGCGAGCACGGATTACGGTAGAAAAGTGTCGGCTTTGTTCTGTGAAAGTTGGAATGAATCAGCAGAGTGGCACAGAGGGAAGAGATGCTAGTTGCATGAACCAGCTGGCGGCGAACATCGCAAAGCGAGAGAGAGAGACAGAAAACGATTTTGCAAAAGATAGAACGCCGATATTGAATAGTAGCATCACAGTAAAGTGCAAAGTAAATAAACGCGTACAAAAGGAAACGACAAATAATTCTTTGTCGCTATTATCAGGATACACCTGCCTACGATTGCGCGTTTTTGTAGAACAAACTGTCAAAAAGGAAGGACTAGAACTGCCGAGAGAAGGGCGTTTGGAACGACGATGACGCGGGAAAGGCAAACCGCGAATCGTGGAAGTTCAACAGGGATCGGCTGCAACTCGCGAGTCAAGTGATTAGTGCACACTCGTTTGTCGTTTCGCTCACTACGCTGTTTACTAATATAATCTTTCAAGTCGCAAAAACGTTTTTCATCTCTTCATGAGTGGGAACTGGGAAGGATACGGTCGCACTTGAGACAACGCGCGCAAAAAGGGATTGAATGCAGTGTCCATGTGATGACAGACGGAAAGACGTAGAAGCGATCGGGGCCATGAACACTCATCCAGACCTTAGTCTCCTTGAGTATGTCCATCGAGATGAGCAGAGGTGAGTTTGAAGAGAACCACAACGGCGCCCCGTTCAATCAACGTTGCGTTAACGCGGGTTGCTCGCTCTCGACGCTCGCTCACGGCGATAGTACGTCACTGTGTTCGCTGATGCACAATCATTCTATGTGAATCACAGCCACACTTCAATTAAACACACGCGCATTGCGAAAAATACATCGCAAACCATATACACAAAAAGCGGAGCGCGGCGTTTGCGGCCTACTCCGTTCCGATTCTCGCTCGCTCTGCAGGTCGCCAAACGATGTTGCGTCAAGCACGCAAAGACGAGCATGGATGGAGCGTTCGCTCGCAGAAGCAACGGCCCACTTTAGACATTTTTGGAAGAAAAACTGCGCATCGCGGTGGCTGCGAAATGAACTCTTTCCATACCCTCTGCACATCGCAACATCAGCCTTCATCTGATTGCACAATGCACTGACTCACTTTGCGTATGCATCGACAGACTCCGTTTTTTATTTCCGTTTTCAACAGATCATACGCGACGGTTCACGTTCCGTTTATGGGCGCGCTATTCCTGTTAATGCCGTTACTTTTTATAAACGCAATCGGTTCGCAATTCCACTACTCTCTCTCTCGGTTGTCGTTTGCCATCGGCGTTCAATCGGTTTTGTCTCTTCGCAATTCGGCGGGGGTCGAGATCGTGGCCTAGTCGCAGCGGACGCCGTTCAAAGACTCTGTTTTCCGCCGCCCTCAATCACATAATCCAAACGTAAAACGAAGAAGTAACGGCGCGAGGAAATAAAAGAACAAGACGATCGAAATGAGAGATTCCAAACAGTTTCGTGTTTGCTTCGGTGTTGTGAACAGATGCATTTTTTGTTTCGCATCGATTGAGCGCTGACGGCAAGTGAATGTGGCGACGTTCCAAACGTCAAACGCTCGTTCGCCCCTCTAATCTTAGAAGGGATGCCGATCACCGCGTTCGCACACGGTTGTAAAGGAAAAATGAAGCGAAAAAGAACAAAAAGCTTAAGCGAAAAGTAAAAAGTGGATTAGAAGGAGGATTCTCTGATTGTCACAAGGAAACCGCGCATCTCTTACGTCGTTGCAAACGCGGCGGAAAAATGTCGGAGAACGAGGATGTGACGGCAATTGCGAAGAAGCAGGAGAGATAGTATTCGGAAGTGCCGTGTAATTCAATACGGAGTGCACAAGAGAGAAAGACAGCGTCAACACAACTTGAAATGTGCTTGACTTCGATCTGAGTCAAGCTGAAAGTCTTGTGCAACGGCGCTCTTTTTTCATTTTCTCCTCCGCTTTGCACAAACCAATTTGCAACATTTAATGTTGCACGAAAAACAGAAGTTGTTTGCCAACACGCACGCACGCGCTCGCTCAAGCAGTCACAAAAACATGTCACGAAGGGTGCACACTACAGGTGGGAGTTCAAATCTCGCTCCAAAGTGATTGTACCCCTGAGAAATTACGCGCATAAATAATTGAGCGACTTTTCATAAATTGCAGCTAAAGAGCGACTTTGGAGGTGAACTGGCGGAGAAGGTGCAGCGGCTTATAAGGTGCTTACAGTATGCAAACGAAACATGACGAACACTTTCGCTGATAACGCCGGTAGCGCTTTGTGATAGCGCACCTACAGTAGAAGAAGTGCGCGCGAGAAAACGCAAATTGAAAGCGGGAAAAGTTATGCGTAAGCGTTTGGGAAAGTGAGAAGAAAGGATTACGGTCGCGTAAGACTGGAAAGAGTCATAGTCAGCGTGATGCAGTTTAGAAGCGCTCGCGCTCCCTTATAAACTTTGCTTTGTTCTTCTAAAAGGCATTCGTTTTCTTGCGGGCATCGGTTTACCACTCAACGCGACCGAAAAACGAAACGCGCAAACGAAAGAAGAGAAAGAGAGCAAAAAGCATTATAGCAATAACAGCGCAGCGCATTGTTCCGTACTGTCACAAACTTGACACGCAGAAAAGCTCGTCGCATTCAACGCAAACTCTGTATGCGTTGAAAACGAAGAAAAGGCGCAGGAAAGTAGCTTTTATGTTTGCACTTCAAATACAATAGACGCTCTAGCAACCAAAGATCGTAAATGTCTTTTTCAACCGAAAAAATACTCTTTTCCTCTTCGATATCGTACCCCTTGTGCTGATGGCAACCGCCGCTCAGGAGGTCAGGTGCCTGCGGATCTTCCGCTTTGCAACATTTCAGTGCGCTTGCTTCATTAGTTCATTTGCGAATGGACGCGTGAGTCGCTGGAATGTCACGCCTCAAAAGACGTTTTTTGTTTCATTAAACATTCAGAGCGCTACGAACAATTGCACGATGAGTGGGAGGGGGCGATCAGAGAAACGTTTCGAAGAGTGAG
This sequence comes from Steinernema feltiae, assembly GCA_007213375.1. Lineage (NCBI taxonomy): Eukaryota > Metazoa > Nematoda > Chromadorea > Rhabditida > Steinernematidae > Steinernema > Steinernema feltiae. The sequence goes on along the minus strand of MQUG01003098.1, from coordinate 49,316 downwards.
AAGACGGAGACGGAAACACATGCATGCATATTGACGGCACTTCCACTTCTCACAAGCCGTTTAAAAAGAGCAACGCGATCAGCTTTCCCTGCTGCACTTGCGTTTGTTCCATGCATGTGCGCTTCTCAATTGCAACGCACATATTTCATACTAGAGTCTATGTCCGCTTATGAGGCGCTCAAATTCCTGCATGCATACATATGCAAAAAGATGAAAAACGCGCGTCACAAACGCAGATTGAGACATTCGTTTCTGTTCTTTGAGGGATTTGATTGTCCACATCGCAGACCATCGATCATCGACGAACTCTGGAACGACGCCGAAAGAGCGAAAAAACGCAAAAATGAGTTATAATAATTTCGACAAATGTACGATCGATAGCTGAAGTGGACATGGACAAACGCAATTGAAGGGGTTTCTGAAACGGCTCAGCACGACAATTCAAAGACGCCAGCAACGTTTCAGGAGTGCATTGCGGTTTACTTCGCGCGCGCGAACACAATTTTGCTCAGGGCTGAAAAAACACAGCACAGATTACCGGTAAATAGAGAATTCGATTGTTCGTGCTGATTTGCTCCCACAGAAGCGGGAAAGGTTCTCTTTTATGTCAGATTATCATTGAGGCCAAAACCGAAGAGTATTGTCGCTTTCCCACAATCTCATTACTCATTTGAGAAAACAAATCCCTTTGCGAGATAAAACTTGAATTTCAAAATAAAAAAGACAGAGAAATCAAACATAATTAAAAGAGAAAATTATACGGAAATGGAACATTAGGCGAAGCTATCTGATTTCAAGTGTGCGATTGCTGCGTGCGCAGGCAACCCAAAAAAAACAAGCGTGAAATTGCACGCATTCGCGATGGCAACAGAGCGCAATGTTGCGCACATTGTTTCTTTCCACGGGCAAACGTTTGAATTGTTGAGCGATGAAAGTGTGTTTGAGTTTTGCAGCTACGGCATCGTTGTACTCGAGAACGTCGCTCACTCACTCATTGTCAGCGCATTCAGCCTTCAATTAACTATAAAAGGCACAACGTTTGCCGGCCGGCAAACTTGCTTAATCCGACGACAGAGGGCCTAACGTACTCGCGCCACGGCACACTATCAGACAACATTACAACATGCAGAGGAAACTGAAAGCGCAAGTCGAATTCCTATAATGGATAAAGATTCGATTATCGGATTCACCGAGCGTGGGAGAAACACGTTTCTTTTGGCAGCCGCCGTCGGATCGTCTCATCTTTCCGCATTCGCTTCCGCCTCACTTGTAGAAACAACGATTTGGCGCAAAATTCCGAAAAGAAATTGAAAATGTTACAAACATAATTGACACCTCCGCGCGCTTCTGCGAAGCACAGAATAAGCAGCGGCTAATGTCAAGTAAACGACGCGCACTTATGATCAACGATCGCGAGAACGCGCCAGCTACTCTGATTGGACGTGTCTTCGAGGCGCCAAAATGCTCTTTAATCAAATCAAAGGAATCTAGGTGTGTATTCAAGGACCATAAACCAAAACTATCGAATAAACAATCGAACATTGCAGTAAATCAAGTGCTTTCAAACCGAGAGAACGAAACAAGCAATTGAAACAAAAAGAGAAATTAGATATGCGAATATAAGGAAACGCTTCATGGTTCGTTCTGACATTCCGAAATGGCTTTTGAACGTCGTCACCCTCCCTTTCACTATCGAAAGAACGGCTCTGGAAGTGGACTAAGCCGAACGAACACAAGCCCTAACGAGCATTCAAAAAATAACGCGGACCAAATGAGCACTCGTTCATTCATATTGCACAGACTCACTGACTCGGGGGTAGCAGACCCTCCTTTGTGCCACACATTTCCTCTTTGTAATATTTAAGAAGGTAGTGCGAGGAAAGTTCTTGATTCATTAAACGATTCATCTCCACAGCGACCGTCTCCCTTAGGGAGTTGGGAAAAGAACGAATTCACAAATGCCCCTCTTCGTGTTCTTCATTTGCAACATCCCGCTAGTGTGCGACGGGTTCACATTAAGCATGGATTCTCGTTAAAATTGACTCCCTCCGTTCCGCGAAGTCGTGAAGAGAAGTGCTCATTTCCGCACTTCCCCTTCGCGCACTACGGTACTTTGTTTCAAAGACTCTCTAGCTTGAGGGTTTCATATATGGCACATGGTGGGGACAAACAGCAAATCAAACGATGACGTTTGGAATCAAGACATTGTGAAATTACGAAAAAAGAGTCGCACAAACCAAAATACATGATTATACAAACAGAGGAGTGCGATGACACAAAACACAAATATGCGAAACGAAGTCAGGAAAGAAGAAGCTGGCTTGGGCAGAGCAACGGGATCTCGGGATAGGGTCTCGACTGTGAGACGGGGGTGAGCGCCCCTTGGAATAACCAGAGGAGATCGCAAACGGCAAACGAACGTCAGCAGACACAGACAGCGTGGCGGCTGGTGGTGTGCATTTTTTCGTGTCGCTGCCAAACCACAGGGGGCGAGCCAAGAGCGTCGTCGTTCGTGTCGTTCGTTGTCGCATCCCGAGCAACTTTTGGGCGTTTCGCAACAACGACGACACTAAATGCCGGTGAAGTGCGCAGACGTTTCTGTCGCCTTTGTACATTGGCACTTAAGAGATTCCAACAAGATGGATTCCAAACGGTCTCTATCATTAATGATGATGAGGTGCAAAGCTTGGGTTGTGGGTTTGTGCCTATCCAGCTGCACGCATGTCACTCATTCAATGAACAGATCTCCCTTTACTCCCTTTGACCACCATACATTCTCGCACGCCCGCACTTTCACGCATTCACTCTCGCTTGACGCCATTCACATCATCTTCATCGTAGACACCCATGCACACTGCGGTCTAGTTCGTTTTTCGCTGTCTTCAGCGCCTCGTCGGCTGAACAATTCAAACTTCCGTCAGCTGTCGGTTAGTCGGACTCAAAGCTGCCAGGGAACCGAAGAGGATTGTCAATGCTTTGCCTCTCATCAGAATTCCAATAAAAACAGCTTTTGCACGTTTGAAAAAAGTTTCCACTTTAGAAGGGCGCTGGATGGAATATTCTTTTCACGAAGATAAAGAATTACCGCATATGAACAGATTGCTCGCATAGAAACGTTACCTCTTTAGACGAAAACCGACGGCGAGCCGAGCAAAGCAGAGCGCATACGATATTAATAAAGGAAAATAGAATCTGCAATTTGCAATGTTTTCGTAGTTTTAGGAAGACTGAACTTTCTTGAAAATACGGATTACTCCGCAGATCCCATGACTCGACACTTTCATGCGTCATCAGGTTGGGAAATCAACAGCATTTTCTGTTGAAACCAATTTGTCGGTGACTGTATGACTCTGGAGAAAGCCCATTCGATTTCTAAGGATTGTACTCGCTACCGATGAGACGTAAACAGGGATACAACTCCTTGACTACGCTCGTGAGTAACAATAATACAAGCAAAAAGGTGACTAATAGTCACTGCATAGATTGAAAACAGACTTTTGAATTGATCTTTTGCAATCCGCGTGAATTTCACTCCAGTTCACGATAGAACCACAGTTCCGAATGTCATTTCTCACTGGAGTTTTGTAGTTATGAGAAGTCTGATTTATACAAGAACGGGGAGCACTGAAGGTTGACTCGGGATGCAGAACAGAATACACATCTCTTCTAGGTCGTTTTCTTCTTCATCAAGATTCAAAACAAACTCGCGCGCAGTTTCCAAACGGCTTGAAAGCATCTTTGTTCAATCTTTTTGAAAGCTGCTGATTTCCCGGACTAATTTGATGTTTCGGTCTGTCGTTCAGTTGCAAAGTGATCAACGCAAACGATCAGTGATCTCCCATCTGTCTTCTTGGTTGTCGGTCCCCCCAAAACACGCGCTCTTTGATATCGGCCCGCTTCCCCGTCTGAGAGGGTAACTCGCATTGCCTGATGAAGACTGCATGCGCATTCATTTTTGTGTGAACGTCGTCACCTCCCCGCTGAAATTCAGTGCAAAACGTCGAACTAACCGTTGTGCGTTTTTTCGAAGATCGAACGATTCTAAAAGCCGACGGTGTCGACCGCTGCAATTCGCCGGTTTGCTTCATCGTGATTGCACCCTATCGTGTTCTCGGACACAAACGCGTGAGAATGTGTGATAATGGAGGTTTGACAAACTATTTGCTGTAGTTAGACCTTTTTTTGATTTTTGATCACTCCTGCACACCCTAAAAGAGCACTTAGAATCTAATCATTGCAGAAAATCATTACACCGCCACTTTCGATCTTCCTCCGTCGCGTGAGCTCACTGGGTGCTCCGATTCATTTGATTGCAGTTGCACAGAGCAGCCTTCAGTTCACGTCGCTCCGTCCTTCCCATAAAGCAACGATGTATACAAGCTCCGCTTCAAACACTTCGTTCGGCAATGTCAACGAGTACGTCGACTTGCGCTCAGATACGGTCACAAAGTAAGTTGGATTATCCTGGTTTTCTCCGCCCCAATCTTCACCTCTTTACCGTAATTCTTGTTTGTCAGGCCATGTGATCAAATGCGTGAGATTATGGCAAAAGCTATTGTTGGCGACGACGTCTACGGCGAGGATCCTACGATCAACGGTAAGCTTTCTCAATTGTAAGAAAGGGTGTTCCAATAGTGCAAATTCAGCGCTAGAGGCTCGTTGCGCCAAGTTGTTCGGGAAAGAAGCTGCGCTATTCGTAGCCACTGGAACGATGGGAAATCTGATAGCCGTCATGGCGCACACCCAACGAGGCGACGAAATTATTGTCGGAAAGGATGTAAGTGTGGTTTAGCACTGAAAGAAGGAAACGAGTTTGTGCATATTCAGTCGCACATTCATCGCTGGGAACAAGGAAATTACGCTCAGTACGCAGGTGTTTCCGCTGCAACCCTCGAAGTGCAACGAGACGGAACTCTGAAAGTTGAGGACATTCGCAAAGCCATTCGGTATACGGACGACCACATGCCCACAACAACCCTCATTTGTCTCGAAAACACGCACAACTTTGCAGGCGGCAAGGCGATTTCTTTGGAATATATCACGAAGGTTCGATGTTTTCATTAATTTTTGCTAAATAATTAGAGTGAAGGTTCGCAAAATTGCTGATGAATACAACTTGAAGCTCCACCTGGATGGTGCCCGCGTTTACAATGCCGCTGTGAAGCTAAAGGTTTCGATAGAAGACCTGTGCAAACCATTCGACACCGTTCAGATGTGTTTGTCAAAGGTAGCGAATAATTTTCTTCTCGTCGTTCAGCGTTTTGATTACAGGGACTCGGAGCTCCTGTGGGATCGATTATCGTTGGGCCCAAGGACTTCATTGTCAAGTAAGCATCACTCATCTCTATCTACTAATTCTCCTTCTCTCAGAGCAAGGCGCATTCGAAAATCGCTCGGAGGCGGGTGGCGTCAGGCAGGTGTGCTCGCATCGGCCGCCATGTACGCCCTGGACATGGCCGACAGTACCATTCGCGAAGATCAACGCCGGGCCACGGAACTAGGAAAAGGTTTATTATCGTCCATAGGGTCCATTAGCTAAAGCGTAATTCAGCGTTGGCATCTGCAATTCCCGAAAAGTTCTCTGAGTTCGTTCAAGTTGATTCCCCTTTGGACGAAATCACGAACATGGTTCTGCTTCGTTGTAAAGGAGTTCTCTCTCCTCAGGATGTCGTCGCGCACTTAAGAGTGAGTCGGAGTTTCATTTCTCGTTATCGTCTGCGACGGAAGACAATTTTCAGAAATCCAACGTCTTAGTGATGCATTTCGACGACGAACGAGTCCGCATGGTGATGAATCGTGGAGTCGACGACGCCGGAGTTGCTGTTCTGATAAAAGCATTTAAAGATCTGCTCGAGAATCTTTCCATTAACTGAGTCATTACATAGAGGTCAGCAATCGATGCTCCGGACTCTTTGCAAATAAATTTCAATTTTATCGACTATCTTAAGCGACAAGCAACACCTCATGTCTTCAGCGATGATGTCCTATGCTGCCAGCGACTGAACTTCCACGACAAGGCAACACATTCTGCACAAATGCACATCGTTGCATTTCCCAGTTAACTTAGCTTTTATGCTCGCAAAACGTGCTCACTTGCGCAAAGTACAATATTTATGCACAGAGGGGCATCGCACTAGGTTAAAACAAAAACAAAATGTGTGAAAAGCTTTCATGCGAACAGATTCTGTCTCTGTGAATTCAATAATCCGAGTATGGCGATACAACATTCATGTTTTCGTCTAGTTCTCTCGCTCTCTGGTCAAGAGCAACAGAAGGAGAAGAAGCGCAAACGCCGCCTTTCCAGGCGTCATTAAATCAAGACCAACCTGAAGCTGAAAGTCCTATCATTGCTTCGGGTGGACCGCCCTTCCCTTTATATTCCGTTTTCTTCTCGTTCCACGCAATTTCGCTCTGCAATCCTTCAAATGGCTTCGAACGAGACGACACTCCCTTTAGGTCCAAACGACCGAGTTGCAACTGAAGTTTGCGCGTCTAATAACGCATGTGACGCAGTTAAGACCTCATAGAACCTCCCAAAAACAGAATTTAATCAATGATCGTTTTAGTATCCCTCCGTTTCCCTTCTTTTCCACTATTCCTTTCCGTATATGCAACTTTGAAGATCGTTTTCCTTCTTTTCGTGACTCCTCTATTTGGAAAAAACGAAAAAGTGAGCTCATTTGTCTTCTTTTTGGCCGTCTGCTAGTACTAATGCCGTTTCAATCTATAACTTACCGTAGTCCATCGAAGAATCGCAGATAACGTTAAGTGTTTAGCCACTTGTTCTCTGAACTCAATGTTCAATTATTAAGTCATCACGCCATGCGATGCATCAAGATTTTGCACCAGCAGTTTGCAGAGACCTCTAAAAGGCGTGACAATCTTGACATAATTCTCTTCATTCCATCCTGTGATCTTCTGGCGCTGCGTTCAAACTTGCCTCTTCGGCTCATTCCACAAGTTTCTCGATGTCGGTATTTCTCGATGTTTCTCGATAGCACGTGTAACTGAATGTGCTAGGAAGTGCAAATAAAACGGATCGAAACGCTCGGCGCCTCACGTAAATTATTCTATAATTGGTTTTTCTTCTGTTCTTAACCGCTATGATGCTCTCTAATTTCCGTGCGAACTTAACTCGGACTCTCTGCTGTAGAGGAGAAGCAAAAAAAGTTCAACTGCAAAAAATCTGCGAAAGCGTAGCGTTTGATTTTGGATGCAAAGAATGGCCTGGTAGCAATATGTGTTGTCATTCAATTCTCAAACCCAATAAAAACATAAGAATCGGTGGTATTTTTGGCCTTTGCGTTGATTAGCACGTAGGTGCATTATCTGCATATTTCTTTAAAGGAATGCGCTAGCGATCAGTGCTCTCAGAATGGCGTCTTCTCTCCTCCCTTTTCTATAGCCATCAAGTGTCGACGTTCTCAATTAGCAGAGCATAGCCATACTTAATGTACCAACCGCGATTTTTTTGCTGAACGTGTCGTTGTCGCCGCTCCTCAAGATTTGGTCGCGCTGCACGAAATCAGTTGATAATCGCAAAACTCTTCGTTCTCATTTTCACTTCAGGCTACTCACTTTGCTCGCTCCTCTTTCCCACACAGGAGGCGAGCATACTACGGATGGGTTCTAACCTAATCCAAGCACTTTGTGCTCCGAGCGAGTCTGTAGTCTCCCACTGGTTTTCCATCATCCTTCTGTTCTGCGCCCTCTGCGGACTCGTCGGAAACCTCCACACCCTTCTTCTCACCACGCGAGCGAAACGTCATCGGCTAAACCGATATGCACAGGTGAGTGGCGCGAAAGCAAAAAGGAGTTAGCGTTTCTCCTTTAATGTCATCCTCGATTGTTTTCTCGACTCATCTATTTTGAGCTTAATCGCTGTTTACAGGCGTTGTGCATATGGGATATCGCTGTGCTTCTCACAATCATCTGCTACAAGTTAGTAGTGACCTTCTGGACAAAACCCTACCAATTATGGTCATCTACAGAACTGCTCATCACCATAGGATTTACGCCGGTCAACGACATCTACATTACAGCGAGCACATGGTTACTCACTGCAATAACAGCGGAAAGGTTACATTCTTTGGCCAATTTTCCTACTTCCCATTTTCCTACTATCCGTAGTCTAAACAAGAAAGTGTTTTCAATTAAACCGCAAACGTGTTGACTCCGAATTCTTAAATGAAAGTCTAGACAAACAGTTTTCTGATTCAGATATTTGGCCGTTTCGCGGCCGTTCAAGGAAAGGACGCGCAAGAAGAATCCAATTAAATGGATTTGCATTCTGATCGCTACAGGCGCGGTGGCCGCCAACTTGCCACGTTCATTGGCCGAATTGTACATGTCCGACTGTGTCCAGGTCGGAATCCGGTGTTTGCGTCCATGTTAACAAACGGAGTGTTCAGATTAACACGGGTAGAGTTTTCCTCTCACTTGAATCCACGAAGAAGTGGCTTTATATTGGTCTGGCGCGTGTTTTGCCAGATCTTCTCTTTACTTGTCCAGTGCCTCCGATAATCTCCATTTACTTAACTCTCCGTATCTTGCAATATCGTCACAAACGCCTCACGCGCTCCATGGACAGTTGTTACGCCCGCAAAACTTCCTTTGCTGATCACGTCGTTGAGTGGATGTCATCGAAGACGCGCTTTGCAGGTGCGAAACCTAAAACTAAGACAGAAACAAACAAATTTCGACTTAGGTCGACTGCAACCTTCATTGGACGCCTCCCTCCGAAGGACCAAACTCGACAGCTTTAAATCCCCGTTGTTTCTGACGCTTCTAAACGGAAAATTCATCATTTGCAACTGCATGCAAATTGTTACCGTAATCTTCCGCCTCACGCCAAGTGAAGTGATAAGCGACAGAACACTCGAAACATGCAAAGAAATTGGATTAACGCTGATTGTGCTGCACAGCAGTACAAATTGGCTTATTTTCTTCAAGGTAACAGGAGTCAACGATAGTCTCTAAGTTCTCTCCATTTGTAGTATCAATCGCGTTCCATGCTTTCCCGCGATTGCATCCCCGACTACCAAATATTCAATGGCCATGAAAAAAAGCGACTCACCTCTATGTGGACGCGAATTGACGTTCCAACAATGGGAACCGAACTCCTTCTGACCCTCATCGAGTACAACCCACTTCTCATGAAGAGTCTCATACCGTACATCCACGACCCCTCAGAAATATCGTAGGCGCAGATGCGAGCGTCTAGCAACTAATTCTTGCTTTCAGTCGTGAGCAACTTTTAATTCACGAGCGTTTTCGCTTTGTCGGCTCGCGCATCGGACATTTTATAGACACCATCATGACCACCATGAAAAAGCCGAACATGACGCGCGAAGATTTCGTGCAAATTCGAGCGGAACTCCGCAACGTCGGAATGATACATTTTATGGAGAAAGTGAGTGCACGTAATTCCATTCTCGCTTCTGCACGAGCTATTTTTAGGTGAAAATGAATAGCCAGGATTGGTTCCTCATAAAACGTTACCTCGTCCGGCAAATGATGAATCAGTGCGAATGCGTGGTTAGCTCAACAAAAGCGCAGTGTGCAAATGCGGGGACCAAATTGCACAACGAGCAGCTGCTTGTTGCAAACAAGTTCTCCAGTTTCCTCATCCACGAACTCAAGAACGGATTTGTCTGTGAGACGGTCCGCAATTCTCACCAGAACATCAACGAGCGCGACAATTCGTCGTCGTGCACGCTTGCTGCGAATGGGTATTATATGCGAAACCGGCACAAAATCTCCACAACAAGGTGGCCAGAGACATGTGGGAGAACGAGTGATGGGAGACATTTCAGTTACATTATTCCGGTCGGTCAGAGCAGCTGTTTAACGACCAGTTTGAAAACGGTCAACAGAATGGTGTGTGCCGTTCAGGAGTTCGTCATGGGCTACAACGACGCACTTATTACACCTACTTCTAGCATTCTGGAAAGTCGCAGTTGTTCTTTGAACGAAAACGATTCGGTGAAAACCATATGCGACAACAACAACGTCACAGCGGTCCAGAGAAGTCCGAATCCTTTAAAACTGGCTCCGATTGCGCATGACGATATAATATTTTACGTTTGATAATTAGAGTCTTGAAGCCCATTTTTGTTATATCCCGTTCCCTGTTGTTTTCTCACGATGTCTGTTACCTACTATTGTGATCTGTGATTATGAGTCGTTCGCAAGATACCACTAATTAACCTTGATCGTTGTTCATCGCACTTTCTCCGTTTATAAAAGATCTCTTTCTAAATTGTCCGCCGAGTCTTCGCGTAAATTATTCAATCGAAATGCTCGCTTAGCATAATTGTCTCTTAAAGACACTCAACTACGCATAAGCTGAACGTGAGATTGCAGCGTCTGAACGTTTTAAGGGGAATGTTAAGCGACTTTAATAGATTGAAAACCGCTCCAGACAAGGAACTCGCAATCTATGGTCGCACTATGCCGTTTCCACATTTGGTTCTACTTCTCGTAGACGATATTGATCCCAGAGCAGTCATCATCGGGAAATGCTTAAAAGTGTACCCTAAAAAACTTTGCAATCTCGTCCGATGACTTTGCGGCATTCCGAGCTTTGCGATGGCGCTCTCGTCTCGTTTTAGTTGCTAATGTCCTTAATGTAACATACGAGAGTCGTTTGCATGGAGATGGATCGAATCCTTCAAGGGGGAGGAAGATCATTTTGGGAACGATGAGGTTAGCATTGAAAACAAAGCAAACATTGGTATCACACTGTCGTGCGCTGGATGAGAGCTGTCGATTACCGAAAGGACACACAGCGCGGTGGAGATCGGACCGGTTTTGTGAGGAATGGATTCGATCCGAGTCGATCCGCATTCATTGCTTTTGAAAGTGCAAGTTATCGCTTTCCTTTTGTCCTCATGAAGCTTGGGAACTATGGTAGGTTGCCCATGATCAGAGTGGATTGGTTCAAACCCCAAATCGTGTCTTCAGAAGTGCCGCAAACGTCCCTGCTCCGCAAACGAATGGTTCAAGGCGGATTAGTACGAGCGAACAGCACCGATCGTCATCACCTGCACACCGACTTCCGTTTTCTGATTCCCTCCGAGCATCGTCCGGCGTCTGACTTGAACTCACAGATGGTCGTTTATCGTAAGAAACGGCTGGCTGTGCCGTTTCGCAGTCATTTCAGTGAAGTTCTCACAGAGCAAGTTCATGTAAGCGTTTGTAACTAACCATTAACACCCCGGAATTTTCAAAATTTGAAATGTTGACTAAAGTTCTGACTAATGACTGAAAATCCGATAGGGTAAATCACGGCGCACTGAGGACGGTGTCAGTTGTGTTATGCAATAGTGGATGAGGGACAACGCACGCCGCCGGCTGTCCATCGTTGTAAGCGACCTTTCTGCCGCTGTCTGTGGCCGGCGTTGTTCACCAAAATCTGCCCTCGTCGACACAAAAACACCCAAGTGTTAACAGTTTATTTATGTCCGCTGGTCAGCGCTTCTGATACCTAGTGATTGATTCCAGCAATGTGGCCGTGGATGCTCATTTCTCACTGGGCAACAGCATTGTTATCACTTTAGCGTTCGTGGCCTTTGGCTTATGTTAATTTGTGGCTTTGGGTCGTGTATTCGCTATCGCCTTTCGCACTAAAAGTCTTCAATTGTGCAGCCAGCGACTAATTGAATCGTTTCCCTCGCTTTGCAGAACTGTCTTTCATGAGGCAAAAGCTTGTAGTCCTTTCTGCCATTCTCCAAAAGACTTTCCGACAATAAGGCGAGAATGCTTGAAGTGTTCAAGAGCAGACTTCACAAAGTTGTTGTAGATTGTCGAATTTCCTATGATTCTTGGTATTTCAGCCCCGGAACTCTGAGGATTCGAGTGTCACCTGGACGCAGAAGAAGAAAGGATTGAAAGACTCGGAAGAATGGAAGAAGAAAAGATCGCGAATTCTGAGCAAAATAAGGGCGCTCGGAAAAATCAATCTGGCCCTGATCATCGCCCGAATGCCAGTAGGTCTTTAACGATCGATTGCATTCTATTTTTCATGATTCCAAGACGCTCTTTTCCTCACATTGACACACTCGCTTGCTCACCCTCAAAATCGACGCAACGAGAAACACAGCTGCTCGCGGATATCAGTCTTAGCTTGCATAATCGCTGCTTCGTTCACAAAACTTTAGTGCACTTTCGCCTCTCGCTCCCTCTCTCGCCGCATTTTGCGATATCAGTTCCGAAACGTTCTGATCTGTTTCAACCATGCTTGCAAACTGCAAAACGAGTAGTTTGCAAACATATTTCTGATCGTGAATCATTTCTTGGCGTCTCCCGGGCTGCCTTCTGCCGGAAACAGTTGCAAGAGGCTATCTGTCTTCAGAGGATTTAGTTAAGCGCCAAACGCATAAGAAAGCAAACAGGTGGGAGCATGGCCGCCATCTTCGACATGACGCGTCGCGTTACGATGCACCACGAAAACGAAGATACCACCATGCTGCATCTTGATGAACAGGACGACTCGCCTCCATCTTCGCCCAGGGCTCTGCTGTCCGCAAAAGTGATGATTCATTGTCTCTTACCTCTCTAACTTTCTGCACAAAACTTCTTCTCTTGTCAACGGTTTAATTCGCGGTGTTTTAGACCGTCGAGAAGCTTCCAGACCGGGTTCTGCAGCAGATATTCAGTTATCTTTCTCCGTATCAGACCCTTGCGGCTGGCCGAGTTTGTCGTCGATGGCGAGAACTAACTTTCGGTCCCACTCTGTGGCAATTTGTTTCCTTCCGCGCCAATCACGGTGGAATTCAGGTGCTCTTGTCCCAAAATACGGAGCTTTCAACGTGAGCTATTTCAGGTCACCAATCTTGATTACTTCATTCACTTGATTGGAACGCGATTTACCGAACTGCGGGTAACCGAACTCGCCACAGACTTGATCACTCCAAACGTCCTCCACGAACTCGCGGGTCGCTGTCCTCGGCTTGAGCACCTCACCTTGGACTTTTCCACAGCTATGCAGCTACATGACTTCACTGACCTTCAATGTTTTCCTAGTCGCCTCCGAGGGCTCACTCTGTGCTTAGGCGAAAACATTTTTCTCGAAGGATTCCTGCGGAAAGTCTACACTTTCATTTCGTCTGTTGAAATACTTCACATAATCGGTATGCGAGACGTTGCCACCAGAACTGATTTAAACCTTTCAGGAACCTACGAGAAAGTAGAAGACGAAGAAGAGGAAGTGTTCGAAACGGTGAATGTGAACAAACTGAAGCAATACCTTCCGAATCTGCGTGTTGTGAATCTCTGGGGCGTAAGTGTTGACTATCCGTCGCATTGAATCAATGCACAATAGGTGCCGTTTATAACTGATGAGAACGTCGATCAACTGTCGTCGAACTGCGCTCACCTCGAGTGTCTCTGTGTGAACTACTGCACCAAGGTGAGCGGGGCTTCGTTGCAGTTGGTGCTTCAACGCTGCAAAAAACTGAGAAGTCTCTTCCTCTCCTACACAAGTAATCAAAACAATTCTGCATTTGAGACAATTCATTGTGTCTTAAGATCTCAAGAACGAACTTGTACACTCTATCGACTGGTCGAAGACCAGACTAGAGGAACTAGACATTAGAGGAACTGATCTGAGCGCGGAAACATTGATTAGTTTGTTGACAAGTCTTCCACACCTCGTATGGCTTGATGCGTCGTGGCAAGAACATTTTAGCGACCAAGTAAGCTAGGTGCACGTTTCAAATAACGCCGATTAGGTTCTCGAAACATGGATGCAATCGGGAGCGATGTCGAACATTCAGTATCTGAATCTCGATACGTGCGACTCACTAAATGAAACAACTCTTACTGATCTTGTCACAAGACACGGACATCAACTGCACGGACTGAACCTTGGTGGCCATCACAAACTTCTCGAGTACTTCTGGATGAACATGATTCCGAAGCTCCGCAACATCAGGTGAGCAAAAGATTTTTTTCCTGCTTCGAAGGCCTCCTCCAGAGTGCTCGTCATGGGAGTGGCAGAGGATTGCTGTCCTAAAGTGAACGCCAAAATCCACATCGACCAGTTTGTTGACTGCATCGCGCAGAACTGTCCTCATCTCAGTCGTCTTGAAATCCGCTGGGATGACGAAACTCTTCGTTTCTCGGACAAGTCGAGCAAATTCATCGACGTCCTCAGAATGAAATGTCTGAAGCTTCACTCGATGGTGCTCAGCGACGGTCAATACTACGAACTCGTGCGCTCAAACTTTGAACGTGCTGATCGTATGTCTGTTGTCAGGTATGAATTGCAGCGTGTCGCGATTTCGGTTCAGCGAATAACGTGTTTAGAACGACTGAGATGTGCCGAACGGGAATCATTCACTGCTCAAAGTACTACAACCATCTTCTCTTCAACTAAATTGTTGCATTCAAATAAACTTTTATCTTTGAATTACTCGTCGGTGTACCAAAGTAGAGTGACACAATCTAGCCTCTCAATAGAGAGTAGTTTCTAGGAATGACTATTAAAGCCTATCGAGGACCAACTGAAAGCTTTGTCTATGAGACTATGAACAGTTTAAATACAATGATGAGCATTGCATGTGGGAGAGAGTTGTCGAGTTCAGGCGGGAGAGTTGAACGTATGGACAATCCTCAGATTCAGACCGGTATCAACACAATTTGCTTGCATAATACTGAGCGAAATACCCATTGAATGCGGAAGGAAATATTGCTTATGAAGACCCATAACAGAATGATTGTTTGAGAACTTTCGGCTAGGAAGATACAATTTAAGAGATAATGGAAAATGCATAGAAACTCTATAAGATCTTTGAAAATCGTCTAAAGTGATTGCTTTCAACTGCCCGCAGCTACCAACACTTTACACATTGTCCTGAGCTTTGACCTCAGGATTGTACCTGCGATATACCTCAATGAAGAGAACGAGAACACCAGAGATGATGATACCAGTACCAGCAAAGTAGAATATGTAGATGTATGTACCAGTTAGATCGTGAAAGTATCCTAAAACAAATAAATCCACCAGGTATTGCAGCACCACTCACCAACTAAGGCAGGTCCTAGCACGTTCCCAAGTCCCTCTACTAAGCAAAGTAGACCGTAGCCACTTTGAAAGCCGTGTAGACAAAGGAGTTCAAGAGTGAGCACTGACGCAAGGACGTAATTTGCGCTGATAAAGAAACCATATGCGTTGCATACGAACATCATTCCGTAGAACGACGTGATATGTGGCACTATGAATACGCACACACCCGCTAGAACAATGAAGATTCCGTAGAGGGGCAGCATATACTGTAAGCAGCTTTCAAAAACGGATTTGCGATGAAATCACTCACGTCTCTGGTGTACTTCCAGTCGGCAATGAATCCACAGAACAGCATGCTGACCATGTTGAAAAGCCCGATTCCCGAAACGAGATACGAACTCTCGGTTTCCGAGACGTTCAGATGATTAACTGCGTACTCGGGAAAGTTGACGTAGGGAATGTCGAAGAACATGTAAAGGATGAAGACACTGAGAAGGAAGAATTGAAACATGGGAACGGTAAACAGCTCCCAGTTTTGCTTCAGGGCCTCGCTGATGGCAGTTATGATCTGAACTCAGTGAATGTTATAAGCACTTTCAGTACTCGCTTCACTCGTTGGAACTGCAGCACTCCTTGATTTCGTCGGTGTCGTCGAATGCAAAGTGTTGGTGCAGACGGCGCCTTTTCAATCCCGTTTCCAAAAACTGAATGTCTTGCTGTTGACAGAATGGCGTTTGAAGGCGGAACTCTGCCGTGCGTCGTGCCGATGGGACCTCCCATAATTGAGGAAAGCCTTGCAACTCCGTGTACGACAGTCGGTGGGAGAGGGGCATGCGTATTCTCTGCTAATATGAGGCATTCGTTTAAGTTTCCAATGGGTTTTCCCGAAACCACAGTCTGCTATAACGGTTGTTTCTTCAGTTCAGTCGTGCGAGAAAGGGAGTTACCGCGTAATTCGTGTTGGCGGATAAGAGATTTGCGTCTGCGTTAAAGTCGTCTTCATCACTGCTTGAGTCCGATTCACCGTCGTTTGAAAATTTGGAGTCTTCCGAAGAGCACTGAGCAGCGTTGCAATCAGCGCCGGTCATCTTTCCAGGCACCGTGCAAATGATATCCAAGGCGTCAAGAGAATGACTCGTGTTGGATATGAGACGGCGCCTACTGGCATCCGCGAGTGATTTCTGCAAAGCGCAATCGGTGGAAACAATTTCCACACGCGCTCTCCTACCTGTAGGTCCAAATGACTGTGACTGTGATTGTGTTGAACGTCCTGTTCACAACTTGGAATGGGAAATTTCTTGGGTTTCCGCGAAAAAGTGGCAACGCTCTTGGAGCGCGGGACTGTGTCCTCCAGTTCGTTCACCGCGTTTTTCATGAACTCCATGCTGACTGAAGGTTCTACTCGGCGTAGATTTCCCCACGGTTGAGTGGAGATTTCAGGGAGCGAAACTGCTAACCGTAGTCCACTCTGAACGACAGTGTTGAAGCAAATGCTTTTGATGGATGACCTACAACTTCCAAAGGACTACCGAAGTCAGTGATACTCTTCATCTTTTCCTTTTCTCTTTGTTTTTCCATTTTGCGAATGAATTTTCGTTTTTTGTAATCAAGCGTGTCTTGTGGCCATTCAACATCTTTGATGGCGACTCCGCAAACTATCAGTAATGACAGAATGGCACTGAAAATCAGGATCGAAGTCTGCCAACCAAAGTTCTTGATTAGCTGAAAGAAAATGGAGAAAATGAATTATTTTGCGCAAGGAGCGAACAAACCATTTCAACCATCGGTGCAAAGAAGAATGTTCCAGCGCCCGATCCGCAGACCGCGATCCCAGTTGCGAAAGCTCGCCTTTTCTCGAAGTAATAGGTTACGATAACGATGGCAGTGTTGTAGCAGAAACAGAGTCCCAAAGCCGCAAACAGACTGAACGTCAGTGTGAAAGTCCAAACGCTCTGTGCAAAGTAGGAAGCCAACACTCCCACTACTGCAATGATTCCACCGACAATGGTCATCGCTCTAAACACGGCATTTCTAAGGCATTTCACGTAAAAGCCGTTTTACCGGCAATCGTAGATGTCTGTAAGCGCAGCTGCAAGGGGTCCTCCCAGCAGCGGTATAGCCAAGAATAAGGAAGCCGCAATTCCCGACGTGAATTTGGAAGCCTTGTAGTACTGCTGAATTTCGGGGAACATGATTCCAAAGGAGAAAGAGAGACCATCGCAGATGAAGTGAATAACAAATGATACAAACACGATCACCCAACCGTAACCACCGTCCAATGCCTTAGGTTCGGCCTCCTCAGATTCAACTGAGCTAGTATCTGCAATTACACAGTTAGCAGCGCATTTGTTTCTCTTCGAACCTGATGTGGTCGATGAATTTAACTCGGCGATTTTCTCGAATCGCAGTCTTCTACTCTGGTTGTCGGCAAAGATTGACGCCTCCGTTCGGTTGTTGCCGGACTGAACAAAACCGATTTTTATCACTAAACAGTCTAGAAGGTCTCACCGCGTAGTTATCAGACAGCCATGCGTTCACTTGTGTATCTTTGTGCACTGTGCGTAGTGCACTCGCCAAAGACGGTTGCTGATTACTATCGCCTTCTTCCTTCATCTCTGCAACAAACAATATCATAAACGATAAACAGAAACATCTGTTTTGTGTCGAACGAACGGATAATTTCAATATTCGCGCATTCATCTCGACGGATCCGAACCGCGAACAATTTCGTATTGGATCGCACTATTATTGCTGTAAGCCACACCACTGAGTAGACTGCATCTGTCTGTCTGCAGCAATAATGCACTCCATAAAAACGACCGTAGAATGGAGAAGCTCTGACGATTGCAGGAAAGAATGACTTATCGCAGATTAGATTACAGTTTCTTAAGACGTACAAGCTATGATTTGACCGTCTCCGGGACATATTCAGTTCTGTCAGCGATGGCTTAAACGTTTTTGCAGTTCATGTCACTGAATTTGTAGCGTTGTTGTTGTGTTGCGTTCATCTTCAAAGTCACGAACATATCCACCCATATGATTCACCATCGCCACATAGACTCTCAGGGAAATCGAGAGAGGACCTCTGTGTCGAGACTCGCAAATCGCAGTTCGAGAGCTCCTGGATAAATTCCAAATCCGCGTTCGCACGCCGACAACGAAAAGTTCGCGTTGGTTTTGCGATTGCAACATCAGACGAGCTGACGGAAATACATGGGACAAACCTACGTTTCTCAAAATGCGCAGAGAACTTCAAAATGAGCGACACGCAAGTAACGATGGAAACGCTTCCACTTCAAAATCCATAACGCAAAGAAACATATTGCGAAAATGTTTGTGCGAGGACAAAGTGTGATGATGATAGGTGTTCTCGAAAACAGCGAGTACGCGCGTCGGATTACCGGTGGGCTGGTTGATCCCGATTGCAATCTCCTCTCCGCTGGTTTACAGTGTGGCTGTGGAGCTCCGCGCGACTGATCACTCAGAAACTGTGCTTCTGTGTTTCTTAAAACTTAGAGCTTCTTTGCTTTTGATCTCCGATCGCAAAACTAAACACCGTCACTAACCCTCAGCTATTTCAATAGTTCCGAGCAAACAGTGGTGAACAGAGTTGTCTGGTGCCGCCCGCCAACTGTGCCGACGGCTTACTGCCGAGGGACAGTGGAATCCTTCGGGATCGTCTTCTCTAAATGCCAGATTTCCCCGCGCTTGTTCGCCTCAAACACGAGCGCCTATGGGAAGAAAACGTAAACAGGCACTTAACAAATACGGTAAACACGCATTATGAAATTGAATTCGCCTTCAGCAAGAAAACAGAAAAGTTTTGACTAGGCGAGTTTCTCCGTGTTTATTTACAGAAATGACTTTGTACAGTGAATGAACGACGAATCAAAAACTGAGCAAACAGGAATTAAGAATTGGTACGTACATGTGAAAATTCACTCAGCTTAACCCATAAAACAAAGAGTTTGTGTCTACCACACGCGATAAAAGCTGCCTTACGTTGAAAGATTTGAATAGAGATGACATAATTCGATATTTACACAAATGCACTTTGCACGTGATGTCATCAGCTCAGTCGTTCCGACGGCGCCGGTATGAGCTGGAATCCAGCGGCAACGCTTCGATGTCCACACGGTAGAATCTCGTGTCCATGGGAAGTTTGTATCTGGAAACGAAGAGATTCGTTTTAAGAGGGACATTCAAAGGTTACCGGTTGTCGATTTTCTTGATTTGACAGAATTCAATGTGCGTAATAGTTGCAAGAATTAGATTGCGCCGTGTCGCTGGTTTCTGAGCTCCGAGGACTCCCATTCGTTTCATGCTACTTTCCTTGACAAAATGAAGAGTGGGAGAAGAGCAGAATACGGTATAGGAATTGTGAACGTCGTCCCACATGACCAGGATAGCGCACCCTTCGTGAATATCAAGCAGCGATATCATCATCCGCATTTCTTTCAAGCATAGACGCGTTTGAGTCGCCATTGTATTCACATTGACTGCGGCGATGCCGTCATCTAAACAGAAACGTTTTCAACACATTTCTCAAAACACCGTACCTTCGTCGAGATCTTCTAGCATTGCTTCCTTGATCTCTTCCGATACTTCGGTTCCGCTTTCCGCGCAATCTAAACGCGGACGTACAGAACTCATTTCCTTCTTGCGGAAATATTCACCTTTGCTAATTAGCATGCAGGATTCTTGAATTTGTGATCCGGAAGGAAATGAAGTAATCAGCCCTGAAGAGGACGGTTCAGCGGTCGAAATAGCTTGGATTGATTTGTTGAACTCCATGTTACCCAGACGGGACTCCAAATCAAGAATTCTTTCTTTCTGAATCATCTTTCCTGTAGTTGCTGACCGGATGGTCAACTTACGTATCCGGAGATCTCCTGTTCACGAGCATTCTGCACATCATCACGAACACGGCAAATTTCTTTCGCGTTTCGTTCCTCCATTCCGCGCACCACCAGTTGCATGCGGTTCTGAAGAAAAGACTTCACTGGTTGAAGTGACGACGATTAATACCTTGAATTCTTTTTCGACATCGCTGCGCATGACCGATTCTTTGATTGTAGCCTCCTCAAGGGATGATTCGTCTACAGAAGAACTTTCAGTTCCAAGACAGTCGCAGATGGTAGCCGTGCTCTCCGCTCTACGGCGGTCATGCTCAACCTGAAGCGCATTCTGTTCCTCATCGGAAAGATCGCGTTTCAGTAAGTTTGAAAGAAATTCGAATCCGACAAAGAAGGGATCAATCTTCTTCTTCTCTTTTTCTTCTTCCCATAATCGACGCTCCGTGCTCAGCCTGTTGAACACTCACATAACCGTTTTTGTTTAAAAGCGCTGGACTTACTGTTCCACTGCATCTTTGCTCTCTCGGATTGCTTTCTCCAAATCCTCAATTTTCTGGCTCTGCACATTGGCCTCAGCTATAAGTTCACTGTTCTGCAACGAGCTTTGCGCCAGCTCCTTTTCCAATTCTTCAATCCGCGCGACCTTTTCAATCTTCTCTTTTTCGAGTTGTTCCTTTTCTTCATTGTTTACACGTGCAGCTGTCTGGAGGTTCTCAATTGTGCGATCCTTTTCAATCACGAGCTGCTCCTTCTCGCCGATAATCCGGTTAAGATCACCCAGTGCAGCTTCGGCTTTCTCACGATCGGCATGCATTTCTCGATCGTGCTGCTTTTGCAGCTGTGTACAAACGGCGCCACAGTTCTCGACAATTGACTTCTGAAGTTCCGCAATTTCAGCAAAGAAGAGTTTTTGTGTTTCGCTTATGTCGTGCTTAATCGATAACGTTTCCTATAAATTGACATTGCACACGGGGTTCTCTAGACAACAACTAACGCCAGCAATACGATGAATTGCCGCTCGTAGTGGAATCATGCTACGGAGTGCCTTAATACTTTGCGTAGCGGATGCAGTAGCTTCGACGTCTTGCTAAAATAAAAAACGTAGACGGGTTTTCAATATCACAGCGTTACGTTGAAATGATGAACCTTATGAAAATCATCTCCCAGGCTCCCAAAATGGTCATCTGGAGTACTGAAGTAGCTCGACTTATCGGCATCCGACACCTAAAGCAAATGCTATTCTGTACAAGCTGAAAGGAAGCAGCCATACGCATGCATTTCTGTTGAGATCAGCACGGTTCATGGGGATATTGATAGGAGCACTTCTCGCAGAACTGCAGATGAATTCCTTCTCGATTTCCTACGCAGAGTTTTAGTACATGAACGGTCTGCTTGTTTGATCTACTTACTTTGTTTTCAGCAATGGCTAGACTACTGGTTAAAGGTCTCGGGGGATCGTGAATGGAAGTTGATGATCCAGAAGCTTTGACACCTTTTGCCATCAGAATCGCTCCGCGGTTGAGCACTGGAGACATTTCAATGTTGTCATCTCCGCTCAGCCAGGTGGATGATGGAAAATTCCTCGTGAGCGCCCCTACATTAGCCGATCCATCGCGAACGAAGAACGACTCTTCGCGACGAATACCAGGATAAGAGACGCTTTGAGAAAATGTTGGATCGCAAATCATCAGTTTTGAGAAAACTTGCGGCACATCTGCTTTAAGGAAGAATTCCAACTCTGGGACCATTTTGCGCAAAGTTCGAATATCCTCTGCATCCAGTTCCGGGAGGCCTTCATCAAACTTTGTGCGCTCCTGACACACATTGGGAACCATATCCCCCATACCGGGGAATAACTGTCTGATAAAATGACGATCGAGTTTCGAAAAAAACTCAGAGCGTTGATGATTTTCATCTTTCAGAAACTGGCCGCATTTGTCAACGAATAGAGTGAGCCACTGGTCAAATTCCTGAACAAAATATTCGTTTCGCCTTTCTCGGTCTCTTTTCTACCTTTCGAAACGCATTTCGACGAATTACTTCCGTTGTGGCGATGGCGTACATAGCTGGAGCGTCACGTACTTGACGAACAACATCTAAACGTTGCTTCAAGCCGTCGTAGATGTTCTCTAGAATCATCATTTCGCTGTTCGCACTATTCAGACGTTCGTAAATCTAAACGGGGAGTTTTTGCATATGTTTCAACAATCGGAACATACGGTCTTCACCCATCCGGATAGACGAGTCAACACGTTCTTCAAAACTTCTTCCTTTGAGGATATAAACTGACACATCGTTTTGTGGAAGTCGTGGATATCTTTCAGTATTCTGTGTGCGTATTCGTTCTGCTGATTTGCGAATGCCTGGAAAGAGCACGTCATATACGGACTGATGTCCTTTCGAAATCCGCACCTTGCTTTGTGCTAGATCTGTTGGCGCGGGTTGCAAAATAGCCTCGGAGATACTTTTCACCCTTTTGACCAGCTCCTCCATTGCAATGAGCTGATTTTCAAGTTGGCCCAAACGCTTATTGATTCCTTTGATATCTCGGTACTCGGTTTTTTTGGATTGTTCGCGTACGGCTTTCAGAAGTAACGCCGCTTTTTGAAGTTCAGTAGCTTCAGATGCAAGAGACATTTGCTTCTGTGCATGTTCAGCAATAGCCCTTACAGAGTACTCCCTGTCTTTTGATGACAACCATCCGTAAAGAGACAGTGGTTCTGATTCCGATTCTTCCACATCAGAAAGCAGTCGTTGTGGAATCATGATCTGCAGCAAGGCGTCTTCCGCTGTATCAATCATGGGAAACCTACCTTTTCGAGTGTTGCGATTATACTGTCAAAGTTCTGAATCATTGGAGAGCCCTTTTCGCACATTGTCTTCATTCGTTCGCTGTAGCTCGCGCTGCGCTCCAGTCTCTTTTCGAGTTTTGCAATCGAGTCGTCCAAGTTTGACATTAACGCCGTCCACCCCTAAATCAGTCGGTTAATGGATTCGTTTAGAACACATTGCCGCTATACGTTATTCAGCAACTTGTGATCCCGGATGATCTGTGCTGAGTACACAAGCGATTTTTCGATTGACGGGACACAGTTTTTGGCAAAGTCAAAATATCCTTTGACGATTTCACTTGTGTCATGTAGCGATTCGAGGTGTTGAATGTGGCGCCGGTATTCTGGAAAGAAGTTCAGTAGGTTACAATACAAGTATACACGAACCATCCAGCGGTGGGGGTCCTTCCTTTTCGTCTTTTTCTTTCAACTGTTGAAGTTGCCTGTTCGACATAATGTAATTAGCACGAACAAAGTAGACGGGATTGTGTTCTGTGCCAGCACTGTACGAAGACAAGGAGCGATTGTTATCAAGTGATTCGCCAGATTCCAGTAGCAAGAACTGCAAAGAGTCATTACGAAATTTTGAAGGACTGATCGGTTACCTGCTCGTCGATGGGTACATCAGTTGCATCGTAGATTGATCTGTTCAGCTCTGCTACGTTAGCTACAATGGGAATTTCCAGTACCATCATTAAGCCGTGGTTGACGTAAAAAACGTAAAACATTTTGGATTGTAGTCATTAACAATAAGTGAGTTGTTCCCTTCTGAAATAGGCGTTGCGTCTAAGCGAAAGCAATGCATTCATTGAAAGAACTAGCCCGACTGAATGCAGGGCAAGAGCGCGGCACGCGTCTGATCGAAAGTGATGCGTGGTCAGTATGATCTGCCGTTGATATTGGGGCCGATCACACCGACGACTTGTTTGGGCTGCAACGCCATTTCCGAATAGGATAGTCGTGCACGGACGGACAAGCGCGTTGTCCAAATGAAGAACAAATTCAAAATGAAAGTACAAGCAATAGACAAAGCAGGAAGAAGGAGAGAAGAGATCTGTTGGTAAATCAGAGCTGGCTGATGTGCTCATCGCGGGCGCACTAGGGCGGTTGTGAGCGTCTCCCGTTCACGTGACTTGCCAAATGGCTGCGTCTGTTCATAAGTCTTCCACAACGTTTTCACTAGACATGTGTTTCCGATCGGTCCATGACTCGTAATTTTGAATGCAGCGTATATAACAAGCAAACATAGAACGTATATATACGTTTTTCGTATTTAAGCGAACGAATCACGTAATGAATATAGTGACACTGTGAGCTCTCTGTTTTCGTTGTTTTCGAAAAATGAAGTGGCTGCCTGGAGGAGGCGGGCTCCCCAGCAATGGCAAGTCACGTGCTTCCGGTGGCAAAAGATGACTGTTTTCCGTTTACGGCGTCGCTTTGAGCTAAATTAACACTGGAATCCGAATACGCATGTTTGACTTTACTTGAGCGGTCACTGCTGTTTGGTTCACGCGATTATCGATCGACTCATGATCAACTCGTGCTTCTGTGTTTCGCGAAAATAAGATTTCCATATTTGATTCCTGATGTAAACAAATAAAGTACCGTTTTGCAGATTCTTCGACAATGCAGGCTGAGGAGAATCGCAAAGCCGACGATGACATCTTTGAAATCTGCGATTTTACTGTCGTCACTGATATGGAACATCTTATTATCGCTCTAGAAACATCACTGATCGAATGGAAGTTGAATGGAACGTCTGTCCAGTCTCCATCAGCTGATTTCTTCAAGCAGTTTCCCAAGGTACCCCTCGACTAACGATCATAATTGACCATTGGTTTGCAGGACTTTCTAACAACGTGTATCTGGAAAGTGTCGTCGCAAACGTTCGAACATTTGGAGAGACGCTTCAAGTTGCTCTATTACAAATCAACGCCAGATTCGGATGAGGAAGAAGTTAATCTCGTTGACTCCAGTGATTGTGATGCATCGCATCAAACGAAGGCTGCCATTGCTATGTCGACTCCCTTAGCTGATTTCGTGCCATCGATAATATCAACTCAGGTTCGTATATAAACGCTCACTTCCTCTGATGCAGTCTGTTCAGTTCGGTGTGCTCGATTTTGTCGTTCTCTCTGACGCTGACAACGACATTGCTTTACCTGAAGATGATGTCCTGATGATTCTGTCCGCAATTCAGTGCGCTACAGTAAATATCGAATGGTAAGTTTAAATTTACTGAAAAGTGGGGAAATATTCATCGTTTCTTTCAGCGATGTACCAATTCTCGTTCAAGTTGGCCCAATGAAGAACTTTTTATACAACGGAGTGAGTCAAAACCGTCATGTTAGAACTTCGTTTGAAGGTTCTTTTGTACGCCGCCCGTTGTACAACCACGACAACTTATCTGGGTTGATGGGGGTACTCCAAGAGAAGGTGGCAACTTCTGTTTCGCCACTACCGAAAATGTTCGCTTCAATTCAATTCGAATACTGTCTGCAGGTTTTTCATATAATCAGCTTTATTCTTTAATCGATTTAGCTTTAGGAGAAATTAGACACCACTTTCACAAACGATTTTCCGGATGTGAGCATTGATTTGAAATCTTTGGCATGTCTGTCCAATGTATTACTTCCTTGTGGTACTTCGGCTGATCCTGTAAGGTAAGTCATGGATTACAACACATTCATTTTATACTGAGTATTTCAAGAGAGTTCCGACTAGCTGTCAGATGGCCTAATCAAATAGAGTCTGTCATGAACGAAAATCAAGCATTTACTGATTTGGAGCCAGACTACGCTCCGTTCTGGTTTGCGAGTGTGGATTTGAACGCCAGCATCCCATGTCTTTTGTGTCAGTTTGGTTTTTACTTTCTCCTTAATATTGCAATATTACATATTTCAGTTGAGGGTCTGAAGGGAATTGTGAAGTTGGTTTCTTCTGAATCAGGATCCTTCCACATAAGCGACTACATACAATCTGGCGATTCGCAGTCTAGCAACACAGGAGCAAGCGCTTTATCGAAACTGGCCAGCGAGCACTCTGCTTCATACAAGTTTGTACCTTCAGGATTTGCGGTTGAATCAGGTAGTGAAGAGAAGGTAGTGAACTCTCAAATTATGTGTTTAAATTTAATCGTTTTAGATGCTCGCAGTAGAATGGGTTAAAAAGATCTTTAAAGCAAACGATCGCCAGGACTGTACACAATTGCACTCAATTGACCCTGATCAACTAAACGAACTGAACGCTAACCCAGCAATGAGTCATAGTAGCGGATGTCCTGGATCAGCTGTAAGAAGTACGCCAGAAGGTGGTCACGCCAAGACAAATGATGAAGTTGACCAAATTTTTTGCAGCCTACAGAACGAAGTCTTCGTACGTTTTCACCAGTTCCAGAATGTTTATTTTGTGCTTATTTCAGAAGTTGATTTCGAACGCGAAAAACGCTCCTGGTGGCAGTTTTACTGAACGAGTGTGCTTAAGTCTCTGTAAGGCGCTGATGACTGATAACGGACTTGTTCTTTTTGCCCACTTGTGGACGGAAATTATAAAGGAGCTTAGAGCATTCTGGGAAAATTGTGGAAATCTTCCAGGGTGAGTGCAGCCGTGAACACCTGTTTTTACTCAATGTTTTTTCTTCTTTAGCTTTCTTGAAGAGCAAGTACCCGATCTTGCTTCTTGCCTTCTTCACCAAAAATTTCAAATGTTGCAGTGTTGTATTGAAGCTCGCCGCCGAAGTCACGAAATGTATGAGGAAACCAGGGATTTCAACTGTACGTGTCCTTCGGCATACTGTGTTTGTTAGTTCAACTTATTTTAGCGGAGGTGTTCTTTGACGCATTGGAAAACGTAGACAGTTCCACAACTGTTTCTGATGAACGGACCGATTTCGAACCGGTTGGAAGAAGCACTATTGCCGAGGATCTTTTCTGTCTGCACGATTCCAGCAAACAGCTCTACGTTCCAGTTACGCAGGTATTTGTGTGTTCATTTGCATCAGTGTATATGTGTAATGTTTTAGGATCGCAGTCCTATGACCGAAGACATGCTCGATGAACATACGGAATTCCTTTCGAGTTTAAATGACTCCGAAGCACGTATGAATGCTCAGATCAGTTCTTTAATGTCGGATATGCAGGCCTTCAAGGTAATCGCACGGTATTTATAGAGGAAGAAACTTTCTTGTTCTAGGCCGCAAATCCTGGTTGCTGCCTGAGCGACTTTGTTCGCTGGCATTCTCCGAGGGATTGGATAAAAGAAGATGATGATGATCTTGGCCATCTTTCAGAGAGAATGTCTACTGAAGGCAACACCTGGCAAAATACTTGGGACGATGCCCCCGCTATTCCGGTTTCTCTACAAAAACGACTTTTCAACTTTTCGGGAGATGCAGAAAAAGTAGGTTAAAGTATTTGTTCTTCCACTATTAGATGTTCAGATTTTGCAACGATTCGAAAACATTACTGTAGCCGAGTTGATAACTATGATTCTTCCAGTCGCTTTTTCGTCCTCTCTGCTTCGCCTAACTGATGAAGGTATGTGACCTGCTCAGAAATGCTTACTCATCTGCGTTCAGCCAAATGCTGTTCAAAGCTGAAAGGTATCGGAGAAACACTCGTTAAAGCAGCAAAAACTGTGAGATACTTCTGTACTACTAATGCTACAACGGATGATTACTTGGTTGGTTAGAGGCAAATCGACTGTTGTAACGCTATTTGGTATTTGTTTACAGGATCTTCTACGAGATATGAAGTCCGTGGAACTAACCATAGCATACGTAAAAGCAGTCTCCTCGCGTTTTTCAAATTTTGTAAGAGCTCATAAATTTACAGTCATCTTCATAATGTTGATTTAGATTGAAAATAACGCAACAATGGAGAGTTGTGTTCGTGAGTTTGCCTCCACGCTTGTTGAAAAATTTATAACCAAAAGTTCGAACAATGCGCAACCACCCGAGGAGAACATTAGGAGGCAACTGGTTCCGATTGTCGGTGCTCCTTCGAGTGACTTGGCTGTTCTCGTACGAAAACTGATGGAAACAGACGAGCGCGTGCAACGTCGAGAAGAACGGCGTGAAGAAGGCATCCGTAAACCTCGCATCGATGCAAAGTATCCTCCACCGGCAAGGTTTGTCATAGTTCAACTAACCTTAGAAACTGAACGTTTCTTTCAGAAAACAGTACATAATTCGATGGTGTACGCCTAGGCCGGGATACAATTCAAGACCTGTGAACCATCGGCTTTATGTAAATATTGAGAAAGATGAATTTAGGTTGTGCTCGTCAGTGACTGATGACATTGTGTTGATGTAGATTTTGGATCGATTTAACTTTTCTGTATAATATTCCTTTAGCGATGTTTAGTGATATTTCGTATCAATCAATACATACGAATTATACAATAATTCGGGATTTCGTACGAACAAGCTTCTACTGAAACGCTTTCATTACCATATCTTGCAAGTTGCATTCAAGTTCATGGCATTCGTTGGTGAACATTTGAAAGCGGAGAAAAACTCGGGAAAGTTAGCCATGACCACGTTTACACGATATTTGTCAGGTGTGTGACTGTCGTTAAGAACTTGGTCGACCACAGCTTCGGGGCGCACCGAACCACACCAAGTCTGGAATTGAAGATTTGGGATAAGTTTCTAGAGTCTGATTATTACGTATGCGTGACTTATGAAGAATAACTGCTCTAGAGTAAAGTTTCCGACGTTATTCAACGAGAAACGGCGTTGAGGGTTCATCTTCTGTCTTTCTAATTGTTTGAGCATTGCCTGAACAGTCTCTGAAGTTACATTGTATACAGTAAGCCACTGGCCGTGTAGGTTGCTCGAATTCCTCCATTGTCGGCAATGTTCTCGCGCACAGTCTGCTCTCCGTTCACCTAAACCACAACAATATCATCTTCAGCTGCGAGATCACTTTCAA
The DNA here is from genome assembly GCA_007213375.1 of Steinernema feltiae. Lineage (NCBI taxonomy): Eukaryota > Metazoa > Nematoda > Chromadorea > Rhabditida > Steinernematidae > Steinernema > Steinernema feltiae. The sequence continues at coordinate 20,686 of MQUG01003098.1, read as the reverse complement.
CCATAACGGTCTGTGCAGAAAGCACTCGAATATTGCTGTATTGTGCAATGAAACACTTCCGTAGCGCCTTGAATTTGTCGAACCATGGTCTTCTATTACCATTTACGTCAAATTCATTTCCTTCAGCATTATTTCTACACAACAGGAAATACCTCCAATACACAAACCTGCGTCATCGAATCCGTGCATCATTTCATGACCAATAACAACACCGATTCCACCGTAATTCATGGGTCTGAACTCTCAATACATTCAAATGAATCACAGGGGTCCGTCCATACGCTGGAAGAGACTCGTTGAAATACGCGCCTTGGAGGATTCCTGCAAGAAGAGCGATTTGATTTAGTGAAGGGTCATAGAAAGCGTTCACATCCGTAGCCATGAAATCAAATTTGTCTCTTGTATTACGTTCCGCCAATTGCACAAAACTCGTCTGAAGGCTCCATTTACCGAGTTTCACAACAATGTCGATGTATGGTACGGATGAATTGAAGGATAGCTAAACAGCAAAGACACCAGAAGTCCGGGTTCAGACTTGCAAATTTTGTTTACCGTTTCGTATTTTGATTGCATCTTCTTCTCGTTGAAAATGTGATCTGAGTAACCAATGAACTCGATCATGTTTCTAACCTACAACGTCTGTTAGGGCAAGATAGATTGGAGCAACATAACTTTTTCGATTCCTTCCTGCTTGGTCTCGTTGTCCATCCAATCGCTCCGATTCAGACGCTCGATGTACGCTTCTTCAATTGAATCGACTATGCCCCGTACCATCGCGCGACTTTCGTTTGGGAAATGTTTCCGTACGTAGAGAGCACTGACCGCATCAGAAAAGAAGTTAGAAACATCGGAGATGCAGGATTGTTCTCTTGGTTGCTGTGCTTGGACGCCATACAAAACGCGGTCCAAATCCTGCAACACCACGTGAGCCGACGAAAAGGTCGTTCCACTCTTACCAGCTTTAGATCCAGATATCGGTCATCAAGATATCCAACATAGTTCAGGATTATCTTCCATTCAAGATAATCAGCCAAAGTTTCGTTGGAAAGATCGTGAATGAGAACTTCTAGCTGTCTTACACTTTCGATATCCTCGAATTCAACTGTCAGCGCTTCATAAGTTACATTTTGCATCACGTCTGCAGGGATAAGAGCACTCAGATAACGTTTCCAGTTTATCTAGCACAGAGAGGAGTGGTTAAGCACCAAGATGCTGAAATTACCGATGGTGCTATTTCCTGTAGTTGATCGAGCTTTTGAAGATTTGACCGATCGGCATTCGACCTGCCATCGTCACGTTGCGATGAATTGAGAATCTGAACATATTTAAATGCAACTGCTCCCTCCGTCGGTATACCTTTCCAACGGCAGTTTCTACTTCTACAAATGATTTAACTCTCCGTGCAATATCTGCGTCTGTGAAGTGGAACAACGTGTGCTCCAAGTCGTCTTTTTGCAAAAGATTCAAAATATTTGTAAGGTACGAGCGGAGGTTGAGTAGTTGTTTCGCGTAATGTTTCTCGTGGTAATAATAGTGAGTGAAGAATGTTCCTGCCAAGTTTAACTGAAAAGTCTATCAGTAGGGGACTTTTAGGAGTAAACGTACGAAGATCGTATTGAAGGATGTATTTCTAAAGTTGGGGCCGACGTCCACTTTGTAGAACAATGAAATTGGTTGCACTTTAATGAGCCAATCGGTAATAAAACGGAAATTTGAGTTTCGGATATCCCTGCAACGCTGAATGTTTCTTGTAAAGATGTAAGCACCCCTTACTTTAGTGCTTCGAACAGTGGTCGTGATTTCCGATCGTTCCGCTCTTTAGCATTCACACATTGAGCATAAGCATCGTAAAGCATTGTGTTGATACGACTTTTACCGTAATCTAGCTTTTCTTTGAAAATAACTTAAAAGAAAGATGTCAATTGTCGGTTGAGTGAAGTTCACCTAATAGTTGGTGGTTCACGGAGTCGACGTTCACACTCATCTGATTCGCTCGTAGTTCATATTCTTTCACAGGGTTCAGTCTTGGCCAATTGTAGCAGACGTGCTCGTAGAAATCGTCACATGGATCAATTTCTGTGTTCATGGATGCAGCCAGAGCGTTGTGCTCAAGTACTGGCAACCGATGGAATGAGTTGACTGCACCTCAACGCTGAATGAGTTGTAGCAACGGGGATACTTACTGTCATTGGGCTTCACTGACACCTCTTCAACGTCAACAGTGACATCATTGAAGATGACGTTATTCGTGGAAATGACCATTTCTGGCACGGAAATAACCACATTCCGAGCCGTTATAGTTGCATTAAGTTCGCCAGAAATCACCGAATTCAGATCGATGACTCCAGAAGATACACAAGTCATTGCGACAGCGAGCAACGTGAGTCGACAGCGAACGTCGGCAGCCCTCATACTTCTAACAATCGGAACAATTTTTGAATCCAAACTCGTGAGTGCAATAAAACAGCTGCGGTACCCGAAGCGAATTTGGAAACAAACTCGAAACTGCACTCAACGACTCACAAATCCGGATATGAAAACCTCAACACCGCTAACAATCAAATCTATCCGGTTCTGGCTATGTAGTTAACAGTGTTTAAATATAACGCTGAACGCGAGAGTTTAGTTTTGTTGGAGGGAGTGCTTAAAGCAAAGCTCACCGGAAACATATGTTAACCAAGATGCTTCTCAAAAATCGTTTTGTCAGACGAAAATAAACAAATGCGTGGCAGGAGATCTTTTTCAGCATCAATGTTTATACAAGCGATTGTCAACAGTTTCAGAAAAGGCTTAGTTGTCCTGTAAACTCAAAAATTCAATTTCGAGCAGAGCTGCTTTGAAGGGAAGAACAAGGATCGCACATCCACGAGATGAACTCTTCTCGACAACGACAGAAATCCACAACGCGGTGGAGACTTCCAAGATCTGTCCGCACCAACTGTGCACGTCCAGCATGAAGCTCTCGATTCCACTGAAGACTGTCCGGAGTTGGTTCAGCCCAACAGCAACTTCCTTGAAAGATTGGATTTCGAAACCAGATAGAGTTGTGCATTTCAGACAAAATCTCTAAATCCAATGCATTTTGACAATGCTTTTTTCCCGATTCTTGACGTCATCAATGGCGTCAGAAACTATACTCGCGCTCCGATCGGTGGTGATGATGCATGAAAAAGTGCATCCCCGATCAACACTCCGTACTCGCTGTTTCCTTCCGCCTATCTGCGCCATTCATCGACAAAACGTCCTTAAAAACGCGTGTAGTACGACGACCTAAGGTCGCGCTGGAAATTGACCTTGACGATGCCCCCTACTTTCGTGCACACCGAATTGGATGTGACTGTGGTTATGGAAATGAGATGGTGCCAGGCGTTCTCCGGTAACAGGAAGAGGAAGCACTCATTGTCATATGCTTCGTTTTACGACCAAGTTCTCGCTTCCAACACCCAACACCTAAACTGATATTCAGACACCAAAGTTCAACACAGTCGTGATCCCAAATTATGCTGCAATGTTCTGAATGTTCCACAAAGACTCGCTTCATCAACTGTTAACTGGACACAAAGTGCTCTCATTACCTCAACGCATTTATCGAAGGTTTCAGCACGACAAACATGACTTTACATGGTCGCTACGAAATCGCGGTCTCAGCTGAGAACAAAATTCAGACGCTTTTACGAGAGCGTTCAGTCGCTTTTGTATTGGCAATGCCATCTTTTTAATAGCAACTTACGCATTGCTTTATCTTCTATTTTAAAGGAATCCTTCCGTGAGAGAGCGGAACGGCAAGATGAGCAACACGCGAGAAATCGATGTCGTCCACCATGTCGCCTTCAACAACCCGCAAAGTAACTCAAACCATTTTCGCTATTTCCACTACCAAAACGTTTGCAGCCATGTTTGCCATTGCCAGCGATAGAGGAGTTCGCCGTTTCAATGTGAAAGGTCTGGAACAGGTGATGCACCTAGACTTTGCGACTGTCGGTAGCATTAAACGAGTGGCCATTTTCGACAACAGTGGCCTTATTGCAATGCAGTCGGGAGGATCTCGTCCGAAATTCAGTCAGTCTTCAGGTTTGCACCAAGCAACTGCGCAGACCTTGCATATACAGTATTTTAGTTGTTGTGTGGGATGACCATCCTGACCGAAGAGGCTACTTCGTTGACGCAGTAGTTAAAAGTGATGTCACAAACTTTGCCATGACTAAAAACAGGTAGCGTTCAAGTGTGTTTGGGTTGTGATTAGCTGAAATGTTTTTAGATTGGTCGTTTTTGATAATTCGCACCTGACGGTGTTTGATTTTGAGACTTGCCAGAAACTGTGCTGCCTAAACATTTCTTATAATCTTGACGGAGTAATGGCTTTGTGTTCGGACGCAAAATCCGAGCTGTTAGCTTATCCAGGAAGCAGTACCGGCAGTGTACAGGTAACATTTGTAGCTTTCATGCATGATTTCACGTTGTCAACAGTTCGTTAACGTTGGAAACATCACAGCGACTTGCTCCATTTCACCATCCAGTCTTCAAGCCCATAAAACTCCAGTGACTCAGCTGGCCCTGAATATGCATGGAACCATGCTTGCGACAGGATCTGTGAAAGGAACATTGATTCGAGTTTTCGATACCACCAAGAGAACCATATTATTCGCCTTTCGACGAGGTATTGATACATGCAGTCTCCACAGGTATCATCGCTTTGTTGCTAATTTCGGCTAATTTAAAGTACTTAGTTTGCGCTTTTCACCATGTTTCCAGTTCCTGACCGTATCCAGCGACAAGGGAACTATACATGTTTTCGAACTAACAAAAGAAGATCGGTCAATTGATAAGAACTTGTAGGTGCCCGTAGATGTGTAATCCGACTACATGAACATAATTCAGACTAGAAAGGTTGTCCGGTGATGCGCCTCGCAGTATCGTTCAGTTCACCCTTCCGGCAGAAGCCGAACTAGCTTTTGGTTCCATCGACGATGTAAAAATGACTCCGTCGGTATCAAGCGATTTGTCTTCCTCGGTGTGCTCTTTGGAGTCTGTGGAAAACGGTCGATATTTGCAACCGAGCATGAATCCCATGAACAAACTGAAGAACAAGGTATTCCGCCATTCTCCGTTCTTGTTGAATGAACATTTTGCTTCAGAGTATAATCGCAATTTACAAAGGCTGGGATTTCTACTTGTTTTCGGATTCCTGTAAAGAAGGGCCATTCCACGAAAACCTGTATTCGTCTGCATTAGAGCAATTCTTTTTCAGGCCATCAGTCTAAAGTGTCTTTCATCATTGTGCTCACCACAAACATCAGCACATCACTTGTACAAATGTTTATCCGATAGAATAAAGTTCTTATGAATCATCTCACAGTTTCACGCATTCCGACTCTTTAATGAATTTCACAAACTATCCGCTTTTGCCTTAGCATCGCATTCACCAATTTCGTTGTGGTCGACAATAGCGAATGACGCGTCAAGCGCACTATTTCCCATTGTGCTACTCTCGTTGTGCTATTTACTGCACTGATAACTCTAGTTTTCGAAACGTACCATTCGGCAACAAATGCTCATTCGATGTTTACTGTACCCTTCGAAGTGGTGTGATGTGAAAGTCGGCCAAGAGGCAGATCATGCGTTCGTTATCGACATTCACTCTGTAACGATCAATAAGAACAATGGAGCAATCTGTGAGTCTTTTCGGAATCGGATGGAAAAGTTCCGACTTGAAACAGCTGAACAGCAAACGTCGCTGAAAAGAGGCCCCATCAGGTGACTCTTCCCACGAACAGCTGCCACACACATAGGCAAAATACTGTGATCAGTGTCCCAACTCACAAAGCATGACATCATTCCGTTTGGTCGCATGCTCGCCGACGTCACACACAGAACCTGGCGTTCCTTCCTTTTGGCGAGTAAACCTATTCGGTTTCCATTTACTTAACAGACTATATTTTCTGAGCTAATCCACCCACGATCAGCGAACATGTCCAATCGAACTAGTATTTAAAAAGAACCAGTTCTGCAACAGTTATTTAATGATTTGCTTTAGTCGTGGTGGAGTGTGGCTAATTTCCTTGTTTCCTTTCAGATGGGAGTGCAAAAACAGTTCGTTTAACGTGTGTCGCCGAATTCGATGAACACAATGGCGACGAAACGTGGTGAGCTAATTTTTCCATGATTGTGATTTCGTAGCTAGCTCCACAGCATCCGTTCACAGTCCAGTTGCATTTAAGATGAGGAAGAAAAGAACAAATCCGTTGGTTCAAGGAACCGCAAGCCTCCGATCGGTCTTGTGAGCTCGCAGTCGAGTTCATCGCTCAATCTGCAGCATTTGCGACCGCTAGCGGAAGGTGATGCGGTCAGAATGTTGGGACACTACGGAAACTGTTTCTGCAACTTTGGAGTTGACTACAATTTCGGTGAGCAGTTATTCTATCTCGGTTGCTCATTCTCTCTTCTCTTTTCGATTTTCCTCGACTCGATGTTTGTCCCATATCGAAACCTTCGAATGCGCACACGAAACCAAAAAGGTCAAAACGGCTGTTAGGTAAAGCAGAATCTGTGGATGAATGCGGCATTGAATCGGCAGGAATGGACGGACGGTCAGTTTATGCGCATTTGCCGGTTGTCGGTGAGAAGACACATTTTAAAAGGTTGAATGAAGGGTTGAATGTCGGCGAATCAAAGATCGCGCTCGAATGGTGCACACAGAGTTTTTAGTGGTAATCTTGCCCACTCGCCTTTGCTGTAAAAGGCTCTAGTACAGCCCGTGTTTTGCAAACTCGCATTGCTACTATCGTCCCTGTCACCACTCTTTACTGTTACATTCCAAGTTTGCGACTTTACAATAGCTTTGTTTCCGTTTGCGAGAGTCAATGCTGCTCTTAACACTTCGCATTCCTCTATGTTTTGGAATGCTGTAGATCCGATCCACGCAAGGCGCATTCTTTCTAGCGTTTCATTTGTACAAATGTCCTAAACGGATTCCCCTAGTACACGGCTGAAGTCAATTGTTTCACGTGACAAATTCTCACCTACCTGTAGCTAATGCGATTAGATCCCGCTGTATCAACCTTAGTGAAAATGACCATGAAGACTATAGTGGGAGGAGGTTGCTCTTGCAGATCAATGGTATCGAGTCTCTGATCTGCAAAGGACAACTCTATGTAGAGCGATCACCGAACTAGTCAGCAGCGGAAGAGATGGTAATCACTCGCACCATACGGGCCACAAGCGAGTCATCACCGCCTCTGTTAATCACCAGCAAAGGGTCGCAAACGGTGCTCCGTTTCGAAGTTACTCTGTACTGCATTCGTTTCATTGTATGCCGATAACCTTGGTCAGCTGTTGTTTCACGGTGGTGCTATTGCCCTGAAAGGGAGAACATACGACATCACCTTATCTCCTTATCGTTTCTTTCTCTTGTTTCTGTTGCACTCCTCCAACGCGCGCGTCACTCCTTATATTTCGGACGCTTTAGGGTTGTATGATAAATACTCCTCTTTCTCTATTTGGCTAATTTAGGCGGTTGGGAGCGCGTCGCTGGTTCGTTATTGTATGTGCTCGTCTTGTTCGTACGTTCGAGGAAGATCGAACAAGGCGGAGGTGGTTGGTGAGCGAACGTTGCGATCGGCAGTGCGCCGCCGAGTGCGCGTCTCGACTACCCTTTCCTTTTCTATAATCTTTGCATAACCGACGCCGCAGTCGCTTTGTGACCTAGAAAGGCGACCATCGGCAGCATAGTCTTTGGGGAGTTTACCGTCGCGCATCTTCTCAGATACGAACAGTAGAAATTTACCTTCATTGCCTTCAACCGGCCATATTACTGCACCCAGGTTCCTGCAGCAACTGATTTAGTCCATTCCCAACCATTTTATTTCGTCTTTCCATGTCTTTGCTCGTCCGACATGAGTGCGTTTCCCTCTTTACGCGCAGTTCTGCAATCACGGCTACAATCTCACCAACACGCTCCCATCTGTCCGATCAATGTTCATCCAAACAGAGGGTTTCTTTTTGTTTCTGGGCAAGAGGCAATCAGAAGTGACCATCGCTCCTAACCGCGCTGTACTCGCCTCTTCCCTCTCCGATCACGCGCGGACTGCTAGTGGCTAAACTGCGCAAATGTAACCAAATCAAACCCTTCCGCAACATTTGCCTACAGTTTTTGCATCGAGAAAATGTAGTTAAAAGTGAAACACTGAACGTCAGCGATAGCAGCGCTGGCAACAGTCGTTTTCTGATCTTTGAGTGTTCACAAGGACTGCAAACGGTGATTCTTTTAACCGAGTTTGAACCTCTCGTCCGTTGTTGCAATCTTCAGTCATTTAATTTCTTACGGGCGATACTGTCTGCAAAGCGCGTTTTTTTTATTCCTGAGCGCCGCTTTGTTACAGGAATCGTTCTTGCCAGACAGTGCCGCCCTTGCCGCTCTCTTTGCGGTACATTCTTGGGTCTTGGGCAGATGTTTTGTCTTCTTATCTTGCATAATGAAAAGTAAAAAAAAGGGATTTGCCTGCAATTTGAACGTAGCGTCTGATACGTTGTCCCACTCTCAGGCATTCCATTTGTCCAATTCAATTACGGTGTTCGAACTGTTTTGAATACCTCAGTTGGCTCAGGAATAATCGCATGAGTGTGCACATTGCCGTATGCAAGTTTGCTCGTGCGTTAAACTGACTCAGCATCAGGCGATCAGGAGAGCGCGTTTGTGACAGAACGCTCTGCCGCCAGATACACTCACTGTCGGATGCAAATGAGGCGTTTCTTGCAAAATTCTGCACGCGGCAGCTTGACCCATACGCGAACATAACTCACCGAAACGCGGTGGGAAAGTAATGACAACAATTCACTCCGCGCGCACAGTCAGCACGGTCTCGACGCAGATGGTTCCAACGCGAACAATCATGCCACGCCTTTGTTGCGAATAAGCAGCAGGGGTAAAGATGAAAGTGTATCATTGTAACTAATCGAAGCGCGTTCTCGCAATCCTAACTAACCGATCTCTCTCGTTTTAGGATGGCTTCGCCGCAGAAGTTACAGACATACAATGTCTCTCAACGGGATGGTAATATCTTTAGCGCGGATAGAAAGACATATACGTCCGTTGAAGAGTTCGTTTGTAGTCGGGTAGCTGATGAGTCAAAGCGACGTTTCGTGAAGAAGGTACAGTAAAATAGCAAAAATCGTGTAAAATCGAAGATTCAATTTAGATTCTGGTGGCAACTAACGGAATTGCTGCTGTAAAATGCATTTTGTCAATTCGTAAAATTGCACAGTTACACTTTGGGAATGATCGTCTCATAAAGTTCATTTCTCTAACAACTGAACAGGAAATTCAGTCAAATGCAGGTAAGGGATTTTCGTTGTCCGAGTGTCGAGTGAGGGTCGAGTGAGCGTGCCAGCAAAGAAGTTTGCGCATCGCTGATCTTATCAAAAGTGTGAGATGTTTGGCTCGGCTATTGAGTGTGCGAGTGTGGTGAGGTGACAGAGGTTATGAATGAGAAATGCAGTTCACCTTTTGGCGGTATATCAATACCATTGTTTTGGGTGCTCTTAAAGTCAAACCGCTTCTGAAGGTGCTCGCTCAGTACAAGTAATAATCGATCAATGCCCTCGGTAACAGTTCGTATGTCAATCAGACCGTCGACGTGAAGAACAATCACGCCACTGGCGCGATTAATGGGTCGCAACACTCACTTCTTGAAGGGTCTGGGTGGCTTGATCAATGTACAAACGACTAAAAAATTTCGGTGACTTTCTGTTACGGGGTTCTGTCAAGGTCAATCGATATTAAAGAAAAGGAAACAGTTTCAATGCCGCATCAAACTTGTATTTCACAATTTAAGCAAAAAGACACATTTAATCGATCATGTCCTTTAGAGTATCTGAAAATGGTCGACGGGTACGCGATCTCGCCTGCTGGTGCAAACACGAACAATTACGCCAATGTGGACGAAATTGTTCGCCACGCCGTAGAGCAGAAAGTGGACGCTGTTTGGGCCGGGTGGGGACACGCCAGTGAGAATCCTCGTCTTCCCAAAGAGTTGAAGGAGCATAACATCGTCTTCATCGGTCCTCCTAGCACTGCCATGTTTGCATTGGGTGACAAAATTGCAAGCACAATAATTGCTCAGGTTCGTTGATCATCAACACGTATGATTTCACAGCGCTCACTGTAGACGGTGAAAATTCCCACCATTGAGTGGTCTGGGTCCGGAATCGAACTGCCGTCAGATTTCGACCCGACTGCCGACAAAATCATTTCCGACGAGCTGTACAGAGAAGCTTGCGTTGAAACCGACATAGAAGGATTGCGTGCAATCCAAGAGAAGAACATCACCTATCCTGTTATGATCAAAGCTTCCGAAGGAGGCGGAGGAAAGGGAATCCGCAAATGCATTAGCGACGAAGAGTTTAGGATCAATTTCCGAAGAGTTAAGGTGAGAAAGTGGCCTCGTCTTGTTGTTTACTGTAGCGGGTTTCTTTGAAGGCTGAGGTGCCGGGAAGTCCTATTTTCATCATGAAATGTATGGTAAACGCTCGCCACATTGAAGTGCAGCTTATCGGTGATGAATACGGCACTGTCATTCCACTTCTTACGCGCGACTGTTCCATGCAGAGACGTTGTCAGAAGATCATCGAAGAGGCTCCCGCCGGCATCGTTCCAGAGGACGTGATGAAGCAGATGCAGCAGGACGCGGTCAATCTTGCCACCAAAGTTGGATATGTCAGTGCTGGCACTGTCGAGTACATGTATTTGCCCGAAGAGGAGAAGTACTACTTCCTTGAGTTGAACCCTCGTCTGCAAGTCGAGCATCCCTGCACAGAGATGTTAACTGATATCAACATTCCTGCCCTTCAAGTGCAGATCGCGATGGGCATCCCTCTGCACGAAGTTGATGAAATCCGCACCTTCTTCAAGATGGAGTCGGACCAAAAGTCTCTGCCTCATCGATGTGGTCAGATTTCTCGCTTCTTATCGTTTTTTAACAATTATGTTCAGCTCCGCACCCACACTGGACATTACGTGGTCGCGGCGAGAATTACCAGTGAAGACCCCGCTGATGGGTTCCGACCTGCTGCAGGACGCATTGAGCATCTTAACTTCCAGTCGAATCCGTCTACTTGGGGCTACTTCTCCGTTGGTAGCAGCGGTAAAGTGCACGAATATGCAGATTCACAGTTTGGTCATGTGTTCGCTCGTGGTGGCGACAGGTACAAAGAAGCGTTTTTCGTTTTTGCATGAAATGTTGCAGACGTGAGGCGAGTTCGAATTTGATTTGTGGATTGAAGGAGCTCGAACTTCGCGCTACTTTTGAGTCGCAGGTCAACTACTTGGTCGGATTGCTTCAAGATACCGACTTCGAGTCTAATCACTTCCACACTGGATGGTTGGACGAGAGGATTGCGGCTAAAACTCGCACGGTGAGGACGTGTGTCTTCCTTCCACTATAACTTTTCACTTCAGTCACCTGAACTCGATGCTCACATCAACCTTGCGATCGGAGCGACGATGATTGGCCATGCGCGATTCTCAGAAGTCTTTGCGAAGTTCCGCAGTGCAATCGATCGCGGACAAATTTTACCGTGCGATTTGGCTGATACATGGGAGACTGAGCTTGTTTACAAGAACCAAAAGTACCATGTCATCATCTGCTGGTATCAGCGCATCAACTTTATGGTTTCCATAAACGGCAGTCAAGCGCACACAACTGTTCGCGAACTCGGCAACGGTCAATTGTTGATCACCTACGCGGGTGAATCGTATGCCTGCTACTTCGAAGAAGAGGTATCGTTGGTGAACTTTGGTGTCTTTAGCTATCTTGCTTGTTACAGGCCGAACGTTACAAGGTGACTATTGGAAAGACTCTCGCTATTTTTGACAAGGAGAATGACCCTTCAATCTTGCGCTCTCGCAATGCTGGAAAGCTCCTTCAGTATACGGTGAGAGACGGCGACACAGTCAACGTGCGCGAGGTCTATGCTGAAATGGAATCGATGAAGATGGTTATCCCTCTTGAAGTTGAGAAAGCTGGTGGCAGGTATCCGCATCAATCGAAGGCTTGCTCTAGATCGATTGACTTTTCAGAATTGTTCACCGTGCTCGCCCGGGCCAAGTACTTTTCCCAGGAACAGTGATCGCTTTGCTCGAAGACCAAGCTGACACCGCACTTCTTAAGCCAGTTCCTTTCAATGGACCAATGCTGCAATGGAACTTAGACGAAGAGAGCCGACAGGAACAGAACAAGAAGATTGGACTTCACATTCAGTACAAGCACGCGATCAGCAGATGTGAAGACATCTTGAACGGTTTTGCATTGCCGAGAGATCTGTTCGTTCAAGAGTTGAACGAGTTTCTAACAAAATTTTTTACTATTTTGAATGACCGCCGTTTGCCATTCAGTCTCTTTAAGGTAATATACAGTTCAGTTTTGTATCTTAATTGCAATATTTCAGGCCGATCTTGCTGTTATGGAAGCTCGTTTGAATGTCAACATGCGCGAGCAGATTAAAAGGATAATTAAGGAAAGGGACGAGTTGAAACAGGCGTTCCCCGCGCGACAACTTCAACAAATCATCGAAGACCACCTTCTCAGTGTTGACCCCAAGGATGTTGCTGTTCAGAAAACGTACTTTGAAGCGCTTCTCAAAGTTTGCGAGCGATTCTTCGATGGACTTGACGGTCACAAGAAAATTGTCATCGAGGAGCTCCTCACGATGTTCATCAAGACCGAGAAATACTTCCAGGACAAATCGTACGATCTGGGTTTGTCCGCGCTCAAGACGGAGGTTCACAGCGACTTTTACGTCTTTCAATTATAGTTTGTGTTTAGATTGCCGACAGCGAAGAAGTTGTACGAATGGTTTACTCGCACACTCGAATCGACAACAAAGCTGAAATGCTCCGGAAGATCCTGGAGAGACTGGACACACCAACGGTTCTAGCGCTGTGTGAACCATTGATCACAATTTCAAACTTCTATAACAAGGAATGCGAGAAAATGTCCATTTTCGTACGCACTCTTCTCAACAAGCAACACATTGTGACAGTCGAAGACAAGGTTTCTCAGGTTAGAATGACTTTTGGTGCTCTTCATTCAACATGCGCGTTTAGATGTTGAACAACTCGAAGTACGACTCGCTGTTTCATGCTTCCTCGTGTACTGATATTGCGAAGCACTTCAACGCAAACAACATCGAGGCTATTCAAAATTTCCTCTTCACTGACAACGTTGAGACGAACACCGCTGCGCTTGCAAAAATCGCTGAAACTATTTCATGTGTGCCTCCACAGCAAATTAATTGCGTGAATGTTGGAAACTGCGCTTTGGTCATGAAGGCAACACTTCTGAATAGTGACCCAATGTAAGAAAATCTATTTCTTAATAGTTTATTCAACGCTAAATTAAAGGTCTCGCGTTTTCGCCAATTGTGGAGAAACCGCTGCGAGCGTCTTATACGTTGTTGCTGTCAATGACCCAAGAGAGTTTGCGAAGGCTGCTGCTGAGTTGCTCGAAGATAGATCAAACGGATGCCCTCCCATGTTTTTCCTCATCACACGATCAGAAACATCCATAGAGCTCCGTTCCACTATCGAGGACGTTCTATCAAAGAATGACGCCCACAGGATGATGATCGTCAACGCGAACGGAGCGCCGGTCTTCGAAACCGTCAACTTCTTCACGCATTACAAGCTCGAGCTCTTCCGAATCACCGCGGAGTGCGAATCTCTGTCGCGCCCAGATTCCATCTACCACCTCTTTGCTTACCAGAAAGCCGCTGTGGTACAAGTGTTCGTGCGTCATTTGCTTGTTCCTAACAAGCAATGCTCTGGAGAGGATCTCTGCTCACGTTTGGCTACAGCGATCGAAGGAGCATGTGGTGAAATGCGCGTTTTCATGAAAACAAGTCGTGCCGCTGCTCAATCTGACTGCAATCACATCTTCATCTGCATTGACTACGGTTTCACCCAAAGTGTGGACATCGCGCACGTGAAAAGCACACTGAGTAAGCGATGCGATCGTATGCTACGGAAACATCGTGTGTCCCGCGTCGAGATTTCCTACCGTAATCGGTGGCTTGTAAGCTACAGATTATCCAAGCCGAAATTTACCATTTTAATTTTAGGAGGTCGATCATTTTGTTCGCGTCACGTACACCAATGAAACCGGTGGAGTTCCTGTAGTCTCGGCCTACCACATTGACAAGGGAGAAGAGGTTTGATTTTAAAGGAAATTGCGGATTAACATGTTAGATGCTTTACAGAAGGACGAATTGATTCCTTATAGCAATGCTCCTCATCACTGCTACACGAGGAATTACGCATTTGAACGGCACACGGCCATACTTCAGTCGGATGTGCAAAAGAAGCGTTTGATTGCTCGCAACATCGGAACCACTTACGTCTACGATATCCCCAGTTTGTTTGGCTCGGCTGTTCTTGATTTATGGCACAACGAGAGACGCAACAATCCCGAGGCGTTCAAAAGGTAACTCATTGGCGTGTAATATAAATTATGATTTTGTATCAAGGAAGCTCAAATTGCTGAATACCGATCGTATCTCAGCGTTGGATGGCGACAACGGCAGCAAGTTTGTGATCGCTCACGAGATCATTTTGGAGCCGTCAGGCGAGATTTCTGTATGCCGTGACGAGATAGAGCTGGCAAGACGTGCATCGCTTGGGCTCAACAGCTGCGGTCAGGTCGCATGGGAAATGAGCCTGTTCACTCCTGACAAACCACAGGGACGGACTATTGTGGTCATAGCCAGCGATATCACTTTCCGCAGCGGGTCCTATTCGATGGCTGAGCATAATGTGTACACGAAGGTTTGTGGCAAAGACGAAATATGACTTGCTATGGAACTGTTGTTTCAGTCCAGCGAGTACAGTCGGAAGATCAACTGTCCAAGACTGTTTATTGCTGCCAGTTCTGGAGCACGAATCGGACTTGCTGGTCAAGTCCAAAAGGAATTTCACATCAAGTGGCGCGATGGCAAACCTGAGAACGGACTCGAATATCTTTATTTGAACAGCGACAGTCCTGTGAAAGACCAAGTTGCGTTTTCGGAGATTGAAGACCACCTAAAACTGGATGCAGTTATCGGTGCAGAGGTGAGTTGACAAGGTCTAAATATCAGTGAGTAATTTAAATATTTAGGACGACATTGGAACGGAAAATCTTGTCGGTTCGGGTTTAACTGCGGGAGAAACGCATCGAGCGTACAAAGAAGTTCCAACTTATGCTCTTGTTACGGGTCGAGCTGTTGGCATTGCTGCTTACAACGCTCGTTTATCAAAACGTGTTTGCCAGGTATTGAATTCATGACTCCAAGCATAAAATATTCAATCGGAACGTTTAGGTCGGAAACTCACCGCTTATATTGACAGGTGCCCCTGCTCTGAACAGTCTTCTCGGGAAAGAGGTGTATACCTCAAACGAACAGCTTGGTGGTCCACAAATCATGCATCCTAATGGCGTTTCACATGCTATCGTAAATACTGATGCGGAAGGAATCGCCAAAATTGTCCGATGGCTCTCCTACAGTAATCCCGACCAGTCTGCTGTCTTATGCAGCTGCGAAACAGCCGAGCGCAGCAGCGTCGAATATCGCGCTGTCAAAGGCCCCAGCGATCCACGACTTATGCTCGATAACAACGACGGCAATGGCATTTTCGATAAGCATTCCTTCGATGAAATCATGTCTGGCTGGGCGAAGACACTTGTAGCAGGTAGATAGTTGATGTCGAAGCCCATTTGTTCATCGCGGAATTGCAGGTCGTGCTCGCTTGTTTGACCTTCCCGTCGGTGTTATTACTATTGAAACGCGTTCAGTTGAATTAGTGATTCCGGCCGATCCAGCTACTCTTGATTCGCAAGCCAAAACTCTTGTACAAGCGGGACAGGTCTGGTACCCCGACTCCGCTTACAAGGTTTGGATGCGTACTGTTTAAGATTACTATGTATATATCTTCAGACGGCTGAAGCGATTAACGACTTCAATATGGAAGGTCTTCCTCTCGTCATCCTGGCCAACATTCGAGGTTTCAGTGGAGGCCAGAAAGGTGCGGTTTGTGAATTTAACCCAATCTGACGTTCATTTTAGACATGTTCGATATGGTATTGAAGTTTGGAGCCGAGATTGTAGCCGCTCTCGAGTCCTATGCCCAACCAGTGATTGTCTACATTCCGCCCTTCGGAGAACTTCGGGGCGGCGCGTGGGCAGTTCTTGACACAAAGATCAACGCAACCTGCATCAAAATGATCGCTGATCCTGAATCGCGGGGTGGCATTCTTGAACCTGAAGGCATCGTCGAAATCAAATATCGCGCTGCTCAACTTGAAGAATTGATTACACGCGAGGACAAGCAAGTGTATGATCTCAAGGCATCTCTGGTGAACGCAACGGAAGAGGCGAAACCATCGATTCAAAAACAAATTTCTCAACGAATTGAGCACTTGAGGCCCATGTACAGACCAGCAGCCGTTCACTTTGCGGACCTTCACGACAGGACTCCACGTATGCTGGCAAAAGGCTCTGTTCATGTAAGTTTACTGTGTGATCGATCAGCTGTCCAACAAACATTTACAGGATGTTGTTCCTCTGCGAAACATTCGATTGTACTTGCATCGGTTGTTTGTTGTGGAGATGACAAAGATTTCGATGGCGAAACGCTATTTGGCTCTTGATGGAGCGCTCAAATTACCTGTAAACATAACGGATCTCACTGCTGGCTACGAATGGGTCGAAAAGCACTTGGCAGAGAAGAGCATCAACTACGTAGAGAAATCTATCAATGGAATGGTTATGCGGTATCGATACACTGTGAACGAGCTGGTTCAGTACGAACGAAGCGTTGAGTTCGCGAAGGTTCTTGAAGGAGTCAAGTTTAGCAGGACGATCGATTCCGTAAGGTAACTCTTGCACGTTTGTGGCCTCCTTTCAACTTCGTGCTTATAGAAACTACGGGGAGATGTTGAAACGGAACAAAGAACAGAACTGGCAAGCGAATTGGCCGCAACTTTGACTCGGAAGTTAAGTGAAGCTCAAGAGATTGAACTCAAGCGATTTTTGGCGACTTTGCACTCACATAGCAACCTTACATTCGGTCGATAGGATATTTGGCTGTGATAGTAGATGTTTTCCTTGTTGTACTTGAATTTGCAAGTCCTCCCTGGTAACTGTTTTCGTTGTCCCATATTCTAATTCTAAAAATGTTCATAACGAATTTCTATTAGACTAATAAACGTTGTTGAATGTATGAACAACCGCATTTGTGACGAATAATATATGATTCAACGGATGTGTTCACAATAGACCATTTAATACTATTTTTAACTATCAAGTATGAATGTATCACAAATGTTATACGTTACCATGGCCGCAAGTTTGAGCGATCAGACAAGTGAGAACTATCACCACTGAATTCCAACTGAAATTTTTCCGGGAGATTGTTCGATGAACTTCGTAACCGTAGCTTGACCAACGTATTTGAAATCACCATAAGAACTTCATGAATAGCACCTACCGATGCGCCGTGCGCCATCAATAGAATAGAACCTGTAGCTTCACAAAATATACTGCGGAACCCATCGACAACCAACCTGTTTTGCATCTCTCGAGAATGCCTGAGAGAGTCGTTCGCAAGCGAGGAACGCAGGCGTCATCGCCGTAGCCTTCTTTGGGCATCTTGAATCCAACTACAGGTTCGTAACTAGCGTCAACCAATGGATACTTTGCTTTGATCTTTTCTATTGCTTCAAATCCAGGTGGACGTTCACAAAGGTAAAGAGCCTAGAAGAAGAAAACCAGATAGACAGATAAAATTAAATGCAAATACCAACCTCACAGAGTCCGGGTTCAACATTGACGTTAATGCCACGACCTCCGATAAGTCGAGTCACGGTATCCACAGTTCTATCAAATGGCGACGTGAATACGTGGTCGAGCGCAACGTTTTCAAATCGCTTCGCAAGTTCTTGTGCTTGAGTGCACCCACGCTTGGAGAGAGGAGAATTGTCGGGTCGTAAATCGCTTCTTTCTCTCCATCTTCCGGTTTACGTTGTCTTCGCGTTCGGCGTGGCGGACAACCCATAGAATGCGACCCATCGATCGCTGAAATATTCAAATTAAGATAACTAAACGTTGAATTTCATTCAGTCTAAATGAGATAAAATATGCGGAACTGCACTGCACAAGTAATCAACATGGTTAAATACCGCAAGTTGTTCAAATAAAAGCTACAATGCAACGTTTTATTCACGCACATCTCCAAGCACCAAGCGACATCGATCACAATACAATGAAATTACAGAGATCCTCTTAGACTTTGCAGTCTACTCCTTGCCGACTCAACCCGAGCTCCCATTTGTTTTTGAAAACAATTAGCATGGTCGTTAGGTTCAAACTCTGTAATTGCGCAGTTATGCTTGAAAAGAGTAAAAATGCTACCTGACTGAAGCAAAACGATAAAACATTGTTGATCGCTTTTCGACTTGAACGGTTTGTTTCTGCGTTGTTGGGTAGAATGTGAGCTGTGGTGCATTCGCCTTAAAAACCAAAATTGTTGTGTCAATAGGACCTACATACCTTATTGTTTCTTTTGCCATTTGATTTCTTGGAAATGCCTGAATTTTGGTTAAATCCGCCATAAGCAACTCGTTCACGTCGTCAAATTCCACATTTCCGCGCAGTACGTCACAAGCAGCCGCTCTGCGATGAGCAGCAAAGATGGCACGACGCCGTGATGCTTCCCGGACTTGCTTCTGACGCTCCTCGCAATTTCGAACAAACTGTGCTCTCATTCGCTGCACAGATCGCTGAAAGTAGTAAGAAGTATACAGCCTCTCGAATGCACGCTTCCCAGTCTTCTCTCTCTTCACGTACATGAATCACTGCAGGAAATCGAGGAAACCCGCAAATTGAAAGCTTTTAACGAAAAACTCACTGGAAGATTAATGGAAGGATTGCCAACGACCCCCGTTGCCGTCAACGAAATAGAAACTCCCAGTTTCTTCCCTTACAAACGCGGGTTTTGATTTTTCAGTAACCGGT
This sequence comes from Steinernema feltiae, assembly GCA_007213375.1. NCBI lineage: Eukaryota > Metazoa > Nematoda > Chromadorea > Rhabditida > Steinernematidae > Steinernema > Steinernema feltiae. The sequence continues at coordinate 1,645 of MQUG01003098.1, read as the reverse complement.
GGACTGCAATGCAATCCAGCAATAGTTCGCATGGTTCGTTTCTGCACTGTGAGATGTCGTCTACTCTGTTTGGAGGAGGCGACTGAATCGTTTGTGATGGGCATTTCGCTACTAAAATACAAACGCAGTCTTTTACAAGATAAAGAAGTGGTTACGGAGAGCTTTGCGCGCTGAACGATGCGAGAAGTTGGTGATAGAGTGCGCTGAGTCTCTTGAATTTCGTTTTCTTGGCTCAGCAAATCGCGGAGTTCTTCGTTTCCTTGCGAACAGCTTTGCAGCAACCAAAATTCGCAATCATCGGCTGCCGCACAAAAGACGCATGGTTATCCCGTACCATCGCTACCGACGGACGTTGCCAAGCAATCTGCAATTAAGTGTCTATTCATTCATCAGTAAGAGACACCTCGAACACTACGGTTCCTAATAGAGTATAGTGATAAAGAAGCTTCGAACAGCCAGAAATCGTGGCATGATTGTTGGCATTGCACTCACGAAACACAAAGGACGGCATACACCTGGCCGAGTCGGTGGCAGCGCACATTAATTAATCCACCCATAGGAGGCATTGCAGCTGATGGATCGATGTTGCCGAACTCAGCAAGGTACTGGAAGAGAAGCGGCGTTCTCCAAGCCCACATGGGAATGTGATCGCGTAAGAGCAATAACGCCAAGAAAATGTAAATCGTATGCCTTACGAAGCCAGTTAAATATGAATGCCGCATACAGCCCGTAACGGCTGCTTGGGAAAGAGATATTGACCTTCAAAGAATCGTTCCTCTTGGTGCTAATGGCGCAGAGAGGACAAAGCGTATTGAGTGACCTGTGTGAGATCAACGCAAGTGAGGGAACGCAGATTGAATATGAGAGATTTCCAGTATGCCCTTAATAGCGAGTCAGCTGTGCGAGGAGCTTCGTTACGACCCGAAAACCCGTTTTCTGTTCCTTCATTGTATCTGTTGGAGATCTGAAAGATGCTATTGATGAATGAATACAACAAAAAGGATTTTTATTTTGACCCCGCGTTTATTCGTTAAACGTATTTGTTTGAGCGTTGTTATTGATTAGATGGGATGATTATGATTCTCCACATAATTCATATTTACGAACGGTCGGTTTGCTCCTTAGAGATCTCGTCAAACATGTCTTTGCTGTTTGTGTATGGTCTTCTAAAAGCGCTGTTTTTCAACCATTTTTACCCGGAAGTGACACACTCTTCTGTCTTTACATGACTCATTTGTCTGTTATATTTTCCACCGTCTCGAGCGGCCACTTTTAATCATAGTTGTTACAGCCGGTGCTAGTTGGAAGCTATGGAAGACGGCGCTCAGTTTACAGATGATTCGCGTTTCTCTGAATTTGCGATAAGAAAGGTATGGAATTGTTGCTCTTCCGTAAGCAAGATTTAAATTGAAATAGTCACTTTCCAGAGAGAAAAACGACAAGGATATTCAACTCCGTCCTACTACAGATCTGTGATAGATGGAAGAAACAGGACCGTTGAATTGGCATTCTTCGTCGATTATTCGATGGTAAGTGATCGCTACAATTATCGCTGGTCAGGGCGCTTCTTTAGTATGAGAAGTACAACAAGGATGAAAGTCGTATTGAGACGCGTTTGAAAAGGATCGCCCATGAGATCAACTTG
>MQUG01003096.1:0-35324 GCA_007213375.1 Steinernema feltiae | reverse complement strand
GCGGCGTTTCAAGGTCGACTGTGGAATTTTTGTGAACACATCGAGCGTCTCTACTTTAGGGCGGCGAACGCTTCGAACGATCGACAAAGGGCGATCGTAAACGTGTGTGATTGCAACAATTAATGCGGCGGAAATCGAAACATTCAAACAGGATTGAAAGATCCTCTAGATGGCCGGCAGAGGAGCTGCGAGGCGACCAAATTCGCTCCTGGAAATGCGGGCGCAGAACTTTTGATTTCCGCGTCTCCACCTCGTCATTCAAAGAAGAAGTGAACAAACAAAGCATCGGCGCCTCTAAAAACCTCTTCCACGCTATCGAAAAGGCGATAAAATACGTTTTTGGAAGCAAACAGAATGATAAGAATGCGCAACCGGAACCGTCGAACTTCTCGAAGAACGCAGACGAAATCGACTCCATTGTCTCCCTCTACTGGCGTCCATTAATCCCCCGAGGCAACCGGTTGAGTGGAATCTTGGTGGGGATCGGTGATTAGGCAAAAAACTGTGTTTTGGACACCAAGAATTGGGAAATAACGACCTTAGATGCCAAATAGAGACGCTAATCAGTTGAAGTATGAGCATCCGCGACGTATTAGGGTCTTTCCGCGACAAATAGGATCGTATTAGGCTTGTTTACACAATTCGGGCCCAACTTACTGCTTCTGAAGTGTGCGCAGAATTGGATTGTGCGCGGTGGGGACGCCGTGCGACGCTGAAGAGAGCGAAGGCGGCGGAGGGGGAATCTGCGCGGAGCCGCCACTTCCGGGCGTCGAGTAGAGCGAGAATTGCGGAGTCGGCGGCGGATTCTGCGGAAACGCCGACGAGCTGCTGTTGAGCGTGAGGAAGGCTGAAAAAACAAACAATTGGTCGGCGGGTTGGAGTGGATGTGGATGTGGGCCACGTCAGCGTAGACATCCACATCCAATCGATTTGTTTTTGGGTTGTAGGTGGCCTGGCCACTTGGTCGTCGACCGTTGTGATTGTTGACCTATAAGCTTTTCGGTCTGCTGAACAGACATGCTTCCGTGGCGCAATTGGTTAGCGCGTTTGGCTGTTAACCGAAAGGTTGGTGGTTCAAGCCCACCCGGGAGCGACCAATTTTTTGATTTTGGATAATTCCGTGTTTTTCTTATTTTTCTTATTGATTTTGTTATTGATTTTTCAATGTTTTAAAACGACAAACAATTAAGAAAACAACAAAAATAATTCAAAAAATGTTATTCCGTTGCGGGGAATCGAACCCCGGCCTTGTGGGTGAGAGCCACAAATCCTAACCACTAGACCACAACGGACATATCCGCTCTTCTTGCAATTGAGCATATATCACTTTAGTTCAAAATGAAAACTTACACGTTGCAGGATACATATTTTCGCCGCGATTCTGACAGCACGACTCAGAATAGCTCGTTCCACTCGCTGAATGCGCTCGAACCTGAAGATTCGAGGCGCTTTGCGACTGTCGCAGTCGTGATGACGGCTTTCCTGAAACCGAAACGCGTTCAGTGTGCAGATGGCCGGCGGAGAGGAGATTAATATGCTCGTCAAGAGTGATTAACATAATCGACTCACCGCTTTTGACATAAATCGTCGGACTATTGCTGTTGCCGCTGTCGCTGTCGCCGGAATTCGATCCGGCGCTCTTCGCGTTGTTGTCGAGCGCCGCGTCAACCTGGCGGGAACTCTTTGCGAGTGTGGAAGCTGCCATCTGAACGGAATTGGTTTGATTCTCGTGGTGCTTTCGAAGCGATTGAAGTGTTAAAATGGCGCAGCGTGCATCGCGCAAAAGGTCATCGGTTCGGATCCGCTCTTCAACCGTTTTTGTATCAAAACGCTCAAGAAAGCACCCTTGCACGCAACCACGATCTAGACGTCTCTAGGTGCACGTACAGCCGTGTCTAGACAACTTCTAAAAGCGCAAGCAAAAGATCAAGAACCGCGCCATGCCGCCAGTCGTCATTCTCCAAGAATGCGCTGCCACCCGCTGCACAAGGCCGCCTTCTCCTCCCTCACGGCTAAACGCGGCGACTGACATCATCGTCGTCGTCGTCGTAATTGTCGCGCACAGTAGTTTCGAACCGGGAGGACCTTCTTCTAAAGATCGCGCCATGACATCATGCCGGCACGCGTGCGTGCGCAGCAGCAGCAATAAACACTCTCCTAAACACGGTGCAATCGTAAAATCGCAGTGAAATGCGATGATTTTGGAAGATAGAACTTATATAGGCGCGGCGAGGGAAGATCAGGACGAGATCGCTACGTCATTGGAGGATTACGGTGCACGTGGCAGGCGTGAATCATGAATCAGACCTACAATGGTTGCTGGGGCGCTGGTCAAGCTGCAACGCAGATTGTTAGCACTCGCCCGAGATGGATGGATCAAGAATTTCACAAAATGACCACAAAAGTGCGTTTTAAGGGTCTTGAGGATAACAGCCTCATGTGCTAACCACTGAACTTGGCATCCCCTCCAAATGCTCCTAAATACCACGAACCGCCACAACTATCGATTCACAGAGCGCGGAATCGTAGAAGATTAGAGTCACGTCGGTCGTCCAAAATCGGCGGAAACGACAGCAAAGATCAACGCGCGAACGATTGATTCGCCGAGTTATGGAAGGAACACGCGCGCACACCGCTAAGAAGGGGTAAGAGTGCAGCCGGTGTGTAATCAGGCCGCCTACTGTGCGCGTTGTCGTCAATACAGAGATGAAAGATGTAAGTGTACGTTCCCACGAGTTCAATTCGGTTCCAACGGAAGCGATTAGCGGAGTTACAACTTGGGATTACGGTAATTGCAACGGTAAGCAATTACGTTAGCTGCGACGCTGACATTGAGCGTCTTGCAGACCGGATTTGAACGTTCAGAGAGTAGATCGCAGGTGCGCAGGTCAGAAAAACACATTTTGATTTGCTCAAAGGCTCAGAGAACGCTAATCGCGTTTCCAAAAAAACGATTTTTGATGTTTTACATTTTAGCTTTGCGTTGATCGCCATGTGTGGTCAAACCGATAGGCATGACGACTTTTACAGCTGTTTTGGGGTGCTGAAAGGTCCAGCTGACACCTCCAAGTACAGAAAGATGGAAATGTTTGCTCACAGAAGTCGCTCGTTTCCAAAAATTGCAAAAAGCGAGACCAGAAATGAACCAGTTGTCTTGCAGAGTCAACAGACGAGGCCACTTGAGAAAGAAGGACACATTGACACCACCGATGTGACATTCATCGATACAACTGGAGATCGAAAGTTCAAGTTGATTGAAATCACGTGTTTTACCAGATATAACCAAATGAGACATAAAAGCAGACATGTCCGTTGTGGTCTAGTGGTTAGGATTTGTGGCTCTCACCCACAAGGCCGGGGTTCGATTCCCCGCAACGGAATAACATTTTTGCATCAATTTTTTTTAGTTTTAATTGTTTGTCATTTTTAAAAGCGAAAACGATGAAAAACGTCAAAGAAATAAGAAAAACACGGAATTATCCAAAATCAAAAAATTGATCGCTCCCGGGTGGGCTTGAACCACCAACCTTTCGGTTAACAGCCGAACGCGCTAACCAATTGCGCCACGGAAGCATGTCTGTTCAGCAGACCGAAAAGCTTATAGATCAACAATCACAACGGACGACGACCAAGTGGCCAGGCCTGAGCTCAGAACTGCTGATAAACCAAAGCAAAAACTCACATTTCTGATTTTGTCCCATCGTCTAGACTTGAATCCGTCCTTTCGAATTTTCAGGTACATTTTGGACGGCGTCATCGTCATTTCGCTTCTCCGAATAGCCGCGATCGAACCGTAGATAACTGCGATGCGATTTTTGAGGCTCGTAAAATGATCTTTACTGCGTGTCGCGCCCAAAAACCGGTTTCCACGGAAAAGCTTCCGAGGCTCAGGAACTCGGAATTACGACCGAATCGAGTGGAAGTCTAATTGCGAGTGTGCAAAACAGAAAGCGAAGACGATCTGCGTGCTTCTAACAGGTATTTGGGGTTCGCCTGCGACGACGTCGATCGATTTGCCAAACTGAGAGACGACGGAGCAACGGAAAGTGCAAACGTGAAGAGTTCAACGCCGGAAGTTCAACCAGATTCTACAGTAATCCCACTGTGTTGGCGGCAAGAGGGCATCTCTATCGGTTGCAACAACAAATAGATTGGAAGAATGGAAGATCGACTTCCGGATTTCCGCTCTTTTCAGGTTTGAGGGCGGCAAAAGAGCGCGCGAATACGGAGCAACGGCTTACAAGCAAAATGAAACATTGAAAGGCATCGAATGCGATTGAGAGGCGCACCAATGTCGCCTCTCAATCTCAATCTCAATCAATCCTCTGATTAGCATGTAAATCACTCGTTTAATCTCAAATCCCAGATCTACTCTTAGAACGCGCCAACTGCAGACAGACAAACAAACGAACCTCTCTGTAGCTGTTGTTGAAGATCTGCAACTGATGATGGAAGAAGGGATCGATGCGGAGGGCAGCGCCGGCGTTGCGAACTGCAAATCAACCGCATGCACTTGGGATGACGATGACCATCGCTTGTTAGCGATGCACCACGCAACTCACTTTCGTAGAGCGACAGATTCTCAAAGTGCGCAGCGGTCTCCTCCCAAAACCGCACAAACTTCTCCGAATCGTCTTTCCTCTGCCGCTTCAGCATCCTCCGGCGGGTGGAACAACAGAATGAGGGTCGTCGCAGGGCACGAGAATCGAACGATCGAACCTATACCCGGTAAATCCGCTTTGTTGTCGCTCGGCGTCGATAACAAACGGGTATGAATCGATTGCGCACCTATTTTTTGCCACCGATTCTCATTCATCACTGATTTGGGTACGGTAGCTGGCTAATTAAAGGAGTAAACAGTGTTTTGAAGAGGTTCGTGGGCGCTGCAGATGCGCATCTTAGATCAGGCAGCTGTCAGATGGACTCAAACCGCTGAACAGAGCCCCAAAGAGGTGCTAATTAGAAGGATAACCACGATTTAGATCAAAGATTGCGATTCTAATCCTTGTTTCCGTGTTTTTCAGACCGAAAACCATACATTGACAACATAAAGGGCGTCCCGGCATACGCGCAATCAACACCCGTGAATGACACACTGAATAGGGCATTTTGGGAGTTCCGCTGATCGTGCCGGAGGTGAAAATTTGTTTATTTGGGGTTTTCACATTGCACAAAACATTGAATTTTGGAGAAAAAAAAACTTCCGTCGCGGGGAATCGAACCCCGGCCTTGCGGGTGAGAGCCGCAAATCCTAACCACTAGACCACAGCGGACTTCTTTGCATCTCCTTCTAATCAGCATATAACACATGAACGATTTTCTTATTCTCTCATCACAAGCTGGCACGACTCAAAATCCCCATAAACAACATGTTTATCCCAGCTGCAGCAGCTCAATCCACGCAGGTTTCCCTCCTTCTGCTGCGACGTCAAAAGTTGGTTGTAAAAGCAGCAAAGCAGCAGCACTCCATTCCAGCACTCACTCTGCTCTGCTCTAAGCCTTCACTCACCCTAATGAGCGTCTCTTAATCGTTCGCGTTTCGCTCTAAGACCCGCAGGATCGAAATAGTCTCTAATCCTCGAATGTTGCCCCGGAGTTTCCACACTCGACCGGCGGCGCTACCAGCGCCCCGAGCTCCCTTATTGACCTGCACAGAGCGCCACTTGAGCGTGTCGCACGACGATCGTCCGATAAGTTCCATTTCCGCCACCAAACGAGAGAAGACAATCGAGTGCTGCGCGCTGGCGCACGGCATTTGCATATTAACTAACGAACGAGCGAGCGATTCGGCGCGATTCTTTGATGACCGACGGATTTAAGAGGAGGATTATGCGCGCGTGAATGGTCATTTGTGAAATGACTGTCGACAGTCGTCGGCCACACACCCGCGCCCCTCAGAAGGACGACCACGCCGCTACTCTTCCAGGTGATCAGCCCCCAAGCAGCTCCTCGAGTGACCGCTGCTGGAGGAGCCGATAAGTCGGAAATTGGTCTGCTGCAGAGGGAGAAACATTCCGACGCGGAGATGCCGCGGAGAGTTAAATGTAGGTTTGCTTTTCATTTGGAGCGATTTTGGCCGAATTTGAGGGTCGATTTGTTTTGAATTTGCACGGAATTTGTTGTTTTTTGATATTTTGGGAGTTTTTGCTCCTGAAGAGCTAGTTGTTGTTAGAAAAGTTGTTTATTTGGGAAACATTGAATTTTGAAGAAAAAAACGTTATTCCGTTGCGGGGAATCGAACCCCGGCCTTGCGGGTGAGAGCCGCAAATCCTAACCACTAGACCACAACGGACACGTCTAAGCAAATGCTTAGATGACCTTTTATCGCAACTGATATCGTACAACTCCTTTGTTCGATTGAAACCATTTCCTCCTTTCAAAAGACGCTTTTCATCCGGTTTTCTTGGGAAAGTACAAACGTATTCTTCTTGCCTCTTTCAAAAGCACCTCTGCTTCCCAACGTGGCGGCCACAATTCCCTGAAATGACTCACAGTGGCCCTCCGGCGTCCATTCCCTCTCGCTCGCCTCCCTCTGCGAAATCGTATCGCGACTGTCTTCACCAATCGCCGCCGCTCGGTCAATCACTTCTGACATTTCGAACCAATTCGGAATGTGCGAATTCCAGTGTCTTCTCGCTGTTCGCAACCCGCGCGTGTCGTGTCCTCTCATCATCTAATCAGGTGTCTTATACGCGAATAGCGATGCGCGCGCGATGCCGACTGCCGATTGTGTCCTTGAGAGCGCGTCGTTCCGCTACCTTTTTTGCGGCCGGCAATTATCTGTAATCTTCTTGTTCGGTTTCGATTTCGTCCTCTCGTCATTAAAGGAGAGAGATTCTCTGTGTCAGGAGTGCTTTTTGCAGGCAGTGGAACTGATTGAGCTGTCGGAGACGTCTTTCGCGCAGTTTTTTGAATTGAAACGACGATTTCTGGAAGTCAGAAGTCAGAAAATCGAAGACTTTGAGCGGACCGGGATCTTCAGCCTTTCGTAGTTGAGACGTTTCCAGGCGGCTAAAGCTGTTTTTTTCAGTTTGAAGCATGACTGTTCAGTGAACCGTAAACTTAGATGAACGAGCGATGTTCGCATCTGAGGCGTTTGCAGACGCAATTTTGACACAAGATACTGTAGCTTATAGGGTTTGATCCTCGTTTCCAGAACTCACTTCGCTAAACGCTTGTTAAAGATTCACAAAACGGCCTTTTTGCTTGCTTGCAGTGCTTTCTAAACACGCCTAAAGACTACAATTACGCCGCCCTCCTCAAAGACGCTGATTTATACGTTGCGCTGGCGCCGGTGAGTGAGTGAATGGAGTGTTCCGCACGCACGCGCTTAATTGCCACCTTTCAAGCTTGTCACCAGCGCCAGGTTGGTGGTCAGCGACGAACGAACTTCCCCCACCGGATAATGATCCGATCCGGTTGCGTGTCAGCGGAGGGAACGCGCTGCGCACAGTTTCACTCTCACTCCCTTTCCTCCTCCGCTGAATTTGGGTCAACTTTTCGACGCCGGCGGCTCGCCCAAGTGTTGACGCGCCGCCACTCGCGCCGCGTGTCATCAAGGGTTCGGCGTTGTCCACTTCATGTTTGTTATTGTTGTGTAAGAATCCTTCGCGCCTCTCGCGCGCCGCGCAGGTGATTTGCATAAACTGTCGCTCTGACCGGGTGGTTGTGACACTTCTTACCTTTGTGATGCTGATGAGCGACCCATTTCACTCCGGAATTTTACGATTTTGGCCTTCATTTTGTGAGAATTGTGTGATATTGTGATGAGTTACGGTTACAGTTGAGATATAAGTTGATCTAACACATCTCCCGTCACGTCCGTTGTGGTCTAGTGGTTAGGATTTGTGGCTCTCACCCACAAGGCCGGGGTTCGATTCCCCGCAACGGAATAACATTTTTTGCATTTATCTTAATTGTTTTTTGTTTTTGAAGGCGGAAACAATGAAAAAAGTCAAAGAAACCACAAAAAGACGGAATTATCCAAAATCAAAAAATTGCTCGCTCCCGGGTGGGCTTGAACCACCAACCTTTCGGTTAACAGCCGAACGCGCTAACCAATTGCGCCACGGAAGCATGGCGTTTAACTGCCTTAATCTGCTTATAACCCAATTCAAAAATTGCATTTTCTGCAAAAACAGCCGCTGTTGTTCCCTATAATGCCCAAAAATCTGAATTAAACGCATTGGCGCGTGACCCCACCTTTTCGCAAACCGGTTTCACGTGCGCGCGCGCGAGCCTACAGTCTCAGGCAGCTCGATCGCGCAACAGAGGACCCTCGCGCGCCAATTTCTTCCCTGCGGTGCTCCTTGCCGCGCAGCTCCACTTTTTGTGATGCAAATCGATATGCAGCACTTGTTTACGCGCGACATAACGGTGTTCGCGGAAATCTCAAGTGCGGTTTTTAGGGATGGACCGGCAAGTGACCAGTCCGCCGCCTCCGGTCGCTGCAGCGGAGCCCGTGAGGCAAATCGAGCAGATCGAGGTGATCGAACACCACATCACCGAGTCTTATCGACCGATCAGCGCTGACGAAGCGCGGCATCTCCGTCCGTACACCTCCTACAGAAGCACCTCCGAGAGTCAGATCCACCACGGCGGCGGCGCTTCCAGCGGCGGCGGCGAGTTCGATGAGCATCGCTTCGACTACACCGGCGAACGGGACTACAGTCGCGACGCGTCCTACCTGCAATCGTCGGGATTGTCCACTTCAGGACTTCCGCCTCCACCGCCGCCGCCGCCGCCGCCTCCGCCAACTCAGGGGGTGAACTCGTATGGCTACGACGTTCACGAGGTCCACACTGCCGGTAAGCACCGAATTCAGGCCTAATATCGCAACTTCTTCACCTACAGACGGAGGCGCCAGAATAGTGCAGACGCATGGAACCGGCCAGGTCGACTCCTCGTCCATCATGCAGGACAGAAGCATGCAGGAGCGGAGCCTGCAGGAGCCGGGCTTCAATCAGTCGACCTCCTACACGCAAGACAGGAGCTTCCGCGAGCAGACGATCACGGAGACCACACCGACACGTCCCGGGGTCACCTCCGCTCTGCGCAGCGGCGCCAAAGAGGTCGGTTTCGGAACGGCCGCCGGATTCCGACCGACCCAGGTCGACGATAGGTAAATATTTGCCTCAAGGCGTTCAGGCGTATCCTCCTGATTGCAATTCTGACATGACAACACGTTTTTCGAGGTTATTGTACAATCCTGCCATGTCAGAAGCGGAGAAAAGGTCTAGAAATGTTTCTATTTTATGCTGATTTTGGATTCTTTTAGCCCTTTGAGTCGAAAAGAAAGCTATCGACAGATGCAACAACGCCAAGAAGTCGAAGGCGCAAATGTATACGCTGTAAGTTGACTTACATAGTGATTAGGAAATCAAAGAATCATGTCCGTTGTGGTCTAGTGGTTAGGATTTGCGGCTCTCACCCGCAAGGCCGGGGTTCGATTCCCCGCAACGGAAAAATATTTTTTCTCTTTCTGACCATTTTTAATTTGTTTATCAGTGTTTTCAGCACAAAATTCATCAAAATCAGCAAAAACAGAATTTTTAGTCAAAAAATTGCTCGCTCCCGGGTGGGCTTGAACCACCAACCTTTCGGTTAACAGCCGAACGCGCTAACCAATTGCGCCACGGAAGCATGTCTGCCCTCTCGCTCAATTTGCATACAACTCAGCACTTCTCAATTCAATTTTGCCGTTGTAGCCCCGATCTGAAGCTTCCCTCGTCTCGCAGCAATCTTCGGCTGCCGCCGCTGGTCGCGACAAGTGGACTTTCATGCAATCAAAGACCACGGAGAAGGGAAGCACCCGCGGATTGAGCTGTTGGGACCGAACTGCCCTGTTTTGGCATAAAATCTTGGATCGCTTCAGGTATCCGCTGTCAAAACACGTGTTAATCCGTTCGAAAACCGGTTTAGAAGCACCGAACGCACGCCGGCGTACTGGTGCGGTCTGCTGCTGTTGTTGTTGTTCCTCCTGCTGCTCCTCTTCATCCTCTATCTCATCATAAGCTCAATTTTCTCCGCTCCAGGTGTTCAAAGTCTTCTCCTCTTCCCCCCGGTTTGCGAGGATTGTCTTCGAAAGAATCCCGCCGCGATCACCTCCAATCCGCCGAGCAAACTCTACGTCCACTGGTTCAGTCCCGCGCAGGTCCACATGGAACTGAACGGCAACTCGCCGTTCAAGAGCAACTCGTTCACCGCCGTCGATTTCGATACGGTACGGACAGAGGGTTACTGTAGCCATCAATCATCAGGCAACGTGATTGCAGGGTTACATCGCGTACGCGGACCACGCGCTGACCGACAGCAAAGGCCGTCATCACACCTGCTTCCTCATGGCCTTAGACCGTAGCGCGCTGCCGTCGATGAGCGCGTTGAGGGACGGATTGAGGGCGAGCGAGGTGCACTCGCAGTTCGGTTGGCAAGAGTATTGGCAGTACGTCGCAGAGCCAATCGAGCAAAATCAATTGGCCGGAAAGTTCTCCGAGCCGATTAGAGACTGTGAGAACGCAAAGTGGTACTTCTTGAAGCACACGGTCTACACCAGAGGTGAGTGGCGTGAGGCTGCAGATGACCCCCAAATGAAAGCGGCCGCTCTTTGTCTCATTTGGTGCAGAAATGATCGGTTGCACGTCTCATTTGACCGCGAGTTGACCGATTTTGTCTCGTTTGACTCATTTCGCGAGCTAATGAGACGAACGACCGGTGAGAGGAACCGCCCTTTGTCTCCGATCGCGTGGTCTGCTTTCGATTCACCAGACACGCTCTCACGATGTCTGACCCCCGCAAATTGCAGACTCGTCCTGCTCGGACTGCTACGACTTCTGCCTCCCCGACTACGCAATCGTCCGCCGCCAGAAATACGAGGACGACGTGAGCATCGGCGTTCGACGTCTCGACTGCTTCCGGCTCTACGTACCCGAGTGGGGACGTTTCTCCGTGCGCCAAGACGCAACCGGCGGTCACTGGTCCTACCCACCCATGAGCTCAAACACCCAACGCGACGCCTACGGTAACTGGGTGAGCTGGGCACCGACTTCGCAATTCTCCAATAATTAGCTCATTCCTGCCACAACTGTACAGAGTTTATCAATCTTTAAACTTGTGAATTGAAGTAGTAATTAATAAAATCTAAATTTCTCAATATGTCACACAATCACAGAGGTCTGCAGTGCTCGCAGGAGCTCATGATGCTCTCGTACGGCTCCACCTGCACCGTGCTCATCTGTATCCCGTGTTTATTCTTCAGAATTTGACTTGCCGCCTTCATAGTCTCGACCGCAAGGCTTGCATCTTCTGAAATTGTCAAAATTCGCCTACAATAAGAACACAAGCGCTTACCAATAGCCAAATGAACGGACAAAGCGGTCGTTCAGCGGTTTCCGCAATTGTGATTTGAGTTAGAACAGCGTTGTTCCAGTAGCAGCGAAACTTTATTCCTCCTCATACAAACTAGCAATTAAACACAATGCGAATAGTAACAATGAGCGACGCCGTTTACAACATGCAAGTAGACTTTTTTGGAAGGAATTGCTGCGTACTTGTCCAGCACATACTTAGCGGAGCCGCCAACTTCTTGCGCAATTTTAGAGAGGTGCTTAAAGTGAAAGTCAACGTCGATATCAAGGGTTTGTAAGCGCTTCTCGCCGTCTTTTCGCTCATTCGTTGTTTCCGTGCTTCTCAGCGCGTACGTTCGGACGAAATTCAAATTGAATGACGGTGATTGAGGCAACGTCAAGTGCTTGAGTTCGTAGAATTTGGGTTTCTGAAGAATCGACTCCGTCTCTGGCCACTTTCCGCAAAGCTTCAAAATTCCTAGAGTTTTGTTCTCGTCCAGCTGCCGCAGCACAAAGTCAACTGATGACTGGCCGTTGTAATCGATCCTCATAGCGCAAAAATCGGTCCTAGTGAGAAGCTTTCGCAGCAGGATCTCCTCTGCGAAATTGGCATCTTTGCAACAGAGCCCTGCGAAAGAGGGCAGTCTGGACATGATGACCGGGACGCAGCGATTCTCAAACTCCTCTCGACTCATTCTTCTTCGCTCCTCGCCATTACAGTAGCCCGATTTTCTGTCTATAGACTTGTATGCATCACAGTTCACCTCAATTGTATTGATATCAGGACGTTTCCACGGCAACCGAGCGAATTCCGCGAAATTGAGTTGGAGAAGAGTACGGTCAGCAAAGTGGTGGACAAACTTGCAGAACACGTCGGCGCCCTCGGTTCGCATGATAACCATGAATTTCCGGCATTCTGCGTGCTCTTGGGCTATACGACAAGCCGATTTTGACCACACAGGATGTTTGAGAGCCGAGATAGGGGAATAGGATTGTTCAACGAATTTGCAATATGTCGCCCCGAGAGATTGAATGGTCGATTCGATGAAGATGGCGGGAATTGAGTCCATGTTTACACAGAAGATAACGCGACTGACTGTGAGCCGTTTAAATAGCAACGGTGAATGCGATATCACTAGATCCAACTGGCATCGCTTCCGCCGCTATCTCAGCTCAAATAACCAACGCGACGCCTACGGTAACTGGGTGAGCTGGGCACCGACTTCGCAATTCTCCAATAATTAGCTTCATTCGCCACAACTGTACAGAGTTTATCAATCTTTAAACTTGTGAATTAAAGTAGTAATTAATAAAATCTAAATTTCTCAATATGTCACACAATCACAAAGGTCTGCAGTGCTCGCAGGAGCTCATGATGCTCTCGTAGGGCTCCACCTGCACCGTGCTCATCTGTATCCCGTGTTTATTCTTCAGAACTTGACTTGCCGCTTTCATAGTCTCGACCGCAAGACTTGGATCTTCTGAAATTGCCAAAATTCGCCTACAATAAGATCACAAACGCTTACCAATAGCCAAATGAACGGACAAAGCCGTCTTTTCCATGTTCAGCGACCACACATGAAGACTGTGAATGGTTTTCACATTGGTCAAGCTGAGGAGATCATTTCGAATCTGTGAGTAGTCGATATGTCGCGGCGTTGCCTCCATCAGCACCAAGTAGATGTCCCGCATTACGGTCACACTGGTGATCAGCACGATGATGGAGAAGAGGAATGTGCAGATCGGGTCGGCAATCTGGAATCCTGTGAATTTGATGATCACAGCTGCTAGGAGCACTCCGATGCTTTGCACAAAGTCGCCGATCACGTGAACGAGTGCAGCACGAATGTTGACGTTATGAGAGTGCGCATTCCTGAGGACAAAATGGAGATTAAGTCAAGGCAGAAATCAAGTAGTCATTTACCCATGTGAATGTCCTCCTCCGTGGCTATGTCCATGCGAATGGCCAATGTGAAGCACCGCGCCCATAACCAAATTGAAGAGAACCCCCACAGATGCGGTTACCAACATCGTGTCCACGTCGACCTCGTAATCCTTGTTGATGATCCGCTGGATTGCCAGCATGACGAGAACAGTCGTCAAAACCCATATTATGATGATACTGAGCGTCGCGCCGAGGATCTCCGCGCGTTGATACCCGAATGAGTGTCGCTGATTAGCTGAAAGTCAAAGCATCAAAAAAGTGCAAAATACAAGATAAACCGATGTACCTGGCGATCGCGCTGTCCGTATCGCTACGATCGAGATGATAAACGACAGCAGATCACTTAGCATGTGCCCCGCGTCGGTTATTATCGCCAAACTGTGCGCGACAAAGCCTCCGATGAACTCTGCCACGATGAACAACGCGCTGAGCATCGCCACGGCGATGAGAATCCGTTCAGATCGCGTATCCTGCGCACAAATCGTCAATAAAAACAACAAAGAATACTCAAAACCTACCATAACGTCGTTGAGCAATTGAGAATGACAGTGATCGGAGATGCCCGCATCGACGATTCTGGTTCCATTGCCATACCCGTTACCCTCCTGATGGCCTTCCTGAAGCTCGTCTATCGCCTCCTCATCGCGGAGGAGAGGTTCATTTGGCCGGTCTGAGATGTACTCGGTCATCTGAAAGTTTCAAAACGCGATAGCGATGCTAAAAGCAAAAACGGACGACACGACAACACCGCACGGGCAGCGACTGTCCGTCGTCTTCTTATCAGCAATTTTGGGAACATTCAAAGTATACGCTTCGGTCTCGAACGGTGCAACGAGCTTTATTCCTCGACTACTTCAACGCTACGAAACGCATAGAATCGTTGCCGAGGTTTTTATCCCGTATCGTGCATATGATAAATGCAATAACAAATATGTGGCTAATGTTGAGAGTGTATTAGTAAACGGATAAGTTGAGCGTTCCCTTCGTCCAGATCGTGATTCATCTTGCCGAGATCATTTAGTTGTGCCTGAAACAGTAAAGAATCAGCATTTCGCGAAAGAAATTTCATGCGTAGAAAACGGCTCTGATCTAAGTAAGCCACAATGCACGTACACAACAAGCTCTGTAGCATGAGTTTTTGCTCAAATAATGCGTATCATCATGACCAAATATGAGTAAATTCTGTTTTTAAAAATACATTCTTACCTTAAATTTCTGAATCAACTCTAGCGATTCCTTCATAAACTTCTCCGAGATCTCCTGAACGCTCACATCGTGTCGCGCAAGCTCCTCTTCGCATTCGAATATTCTAGTCTCATCTCCTCTGCCGTCGTCTTCTTCTTCTTCTTCGTCATGAATCTCCTCCCGTTTGCTTCTCTCCTCCTCATACTGCTTCTTGAAAGCACTGAACACGCCACAAAACTCGGAGATGGTGTTCATAATCGCCACAATCATCGGGTAAAGTACCGAACCAGCGAGGCACAGGTCTTTGTAAATTCCGTTGATGTATAAGCAGTGCTCCTTGATTATGCCGTCTAGACTCATGGCTTCTTTGAGAGATTCTGCGAAGGCTGTTGAGTGTTTCTCAACAACTTCGTTGGTGTAGAAACACAATCGGGCGGTAAGCGTATTCATCGTCAAGAAGCCAAGAGAAAATGTTCGTGACAGTGTAGAAAGCTCTGGAAACGAAGGAGAAATCAAAATAAAATGCTTCAGTTCATCTCATTCTTTAATCAAAAACAAAAAAACTTACGAGTGTATCCTTCGGAAAAGTCGGTGACCACATAGAGCGACTCCTTGAGTATCCGCTTGTTATCCTGTGTGAGATTTAGCGCAGTATGACGGGTTGCAAAGATGTTCCACAGATATTGGAACGTGAAGTTGTACCGCTCCAAAGAATTCGATAAAATGACACGAATTATGGGGTATTCGGAGGCTGGAGAATAGAGGAAGTTCAGTTTCACTTCGGCCAAAGTGGCCTCCGAGAATTTAGTCGAGAGTGTTTCCTTCGAGCTCAATTCGAGGCATCGCGCAAATGGAAAACTTTTCCACGATCCACTGCGAGCGACCGCATTCCTAAGTGCCCGTTTCGCATCGTAGAACCCAAACGATGGCTTCGCGATTACAAGCCTAACAAACGAAGAATTAATGGAATCCCTCCCTAAAAATGACAAACCTCATCTCATCGTACAAACGTACAGCAAAGTCAATATTCGTGAGCATAAAATGTGATCTGAGAGCTCTGATGTGATCGGCAAAGTTATATTTGTCCATGAGATCTTTCAACAAAACGCTGTTTCCCATCTCTTCCAATCGATCCAAAATGTCGGTCAAAGTATGAAGATCTGCACTGGAGTAGTAGAAGTGAGGTTCAATCTGAGATACAAGTTTGCAATGTTCGTCCCAGTTGGCGCTGAAGAGGTGTTGATTGTTTGATTCCTTCAGGAACCACATCGCCTTCCCGATCGATAAAATCTTCTCCGTTAAGAGTGGGTAAAGCTTCAAGAGTCCGGGCACAAAGGCTTCGCTGATACGGAAACGGCGATTCCAAGCTTGGTCGACCGGCACTGTGTAGTCGCAATGGATCATGAATTCTTTGTTGAATTCGTTAAGTTCACCATTCAGCAACCAACTCTTCAAGAGATCATGGAAGCAAATGTACATTTTCGAAGCGATCTCCTTCGCCCGTCCGTACTGCCAGCTCATCGACGCTGTACAGAGCACAGGGCTGATCACATCAATCAGAAGCTGCATTCCACATCGACGTTCCCTAGGGCCAGTAACGAGATGCTGCTCGGCGGTATTCACCCAGTCCACCAAAACTTGCAACCGGGGTCCCCATTCCGCCGCAAAAAATTTCAAGTGGATCATACGAACGGACTTCGGCTCGGCGCGGAACTTCTTGTACAATTCCGCTACGTTCGTACGAAACGGCGAAATGCAGAATTCATCAATCGCATAGTAGAACGTCTTCAACATCGAATTCATCATTGCGCCACTAAACGATTCGCTTACCCTGGCCATGACGTCCGTTCCGAACTTGCCCCTCACGCGTTCTGAAGACTGCTTCGCTAAACCAGCCAGTTGCAGGAGCTCTTTGAGCTGTATTCTGACGTTCGGCTGGTGCTCAAAAAGCGACCGTTTCGTCAGCTGTGTGGGTTCCACGGTATAACCGCGAGTACAATAGCGAAACATGTCGCCCATATGTCCGTTCCATGCATCCAAGACTTGCCTCACCACTTCAACTACATCCAACGACTTGTACGTCGCAACGACGTCGCTTACATCAGAAGAAACTGAGTTGCTTGAAGCCAAAGATATCGGCGAGTCTTAAAAGGGAGAATCAGAGAACGTCGTTTGAGGGAAAGTGATTTACGGTAAGAAATTTGCTCTAAATTGAAGTGAACGGACTTTGCAACTGGAGTATTCGTAGACAGAGTTTTGAAAGCAGCTCGGGATTGTTGTCTGCAAACGGAGTTGTGACTGAGAAATACTTAAAATATTACTTCTTGAGGAGTATCACGAAAGCAAGTTGCAGCACCGGATTGCTGGGTCTCGCACGTGAGACCGGAGGAGGAGAAAATCCATCAGAATCGTTAGATTCGTCTTGCTGAAACGAATATCTCCAAATTGCACAATTTTGCTTGAAAGCTCACCTTCGGGTCGATGTAGGCTACTTTCACGTTCAACAAGAAAGCGAGAACTCGCAGCGGATCATTCGTCGACGACTCCACCATCCCATAGCAATCCAAGAACTCTTTCCGCTTCTTCTTCTTGCATATCGCATACGTGTTCTTCGCTAAGTTCACAAATTGCGACGAATTCGCCCACGTTTGCCTCAAACAATCAGGATCTGTGAGAAAAACCATAATAACGGAAACTCCAGTCTTAGCTTACCTAGCACCGGGAAGTGTGCGCACAATTCTGGGATAATTTTCACGATCGTCGCGGTATCGTTCATCTTTATGTGAAACATTAGTGTTAGTTGTCGGGAGATTAACTATCAAATACAAAGGCAGGTAACCGTCCTAGCCGTGACACTTGGAATACACAGGTCAAATGATTTATCCAGAACATTTTAAAAGTCAACAAAAGTGAAAGAATCACCCAGGTAGATGGGAGGAAGGTGGTATGTCTCAACCACTACCTGGGTCTGCTATTTCTTGAATCCATATTTCTTTCGTTCGTAGAATAGATCGGTCTTCGCGCTTCCCAAGTTCACAATCTTCGGACATCCATCGCGGTCCTTCTCCATCAGCGTGCACTCCTTGCAGTAGTAAGCATCGCTCACTCCCTGGCCTCCACAGATGACGCATCTTCCCTGGTACGAGCCATAGTTGCACTCGTCGCAGATTCGCACGAGCGTGCATGGGCGGACGTACGAATCGCACACAACACAGCGACCATCGCCTAGAAATTGTGGGTTAACATCGTTGCAATGATTAATATAAGCTTACATTTGTCGCACAAGCGACCGATGGCGACTCCCGGCTGCTTGCGGCAAAAGATCAGATCGGGATGATGCTTCGCCATTTCTGTAATAATCGAAATTAGTTGGAAATTTTGGAAAAATCGCGCAAGAAAGAATGCACGTGTGATAGATCGAAAAACCGAAACTGATTTGGAACTGAAACAATAAATATTTGTCTAAAATCTCGCCAAATTCTTCAAATATTCCAACGACATTAGTGATCCAACGCAAAACATAAACCGACCAATTTCGCGCGAACACCACCAATCACCAATATCCCACCACGAACACAACACTCATAAATATCACACTTTGGCAATGCAAACCAAAATCAATTCCACCAGAAAGCAACGCAAAGTAACAAGAATTTACAACATTTCATAAAAATAATAACATTTTCAAAATTGCTTCTTCTGAGCACAAATGAGATTAGTACGTGCCTTCAAGTACTTCTTGACTGCGATAATCTTCAAACGCACGTCTTCTGGAAGGCGACTCAGGAATGCGTCTTCTTCGGCGACCTTTTTTACTTCACCTTTCAGTGCTTGGATCTAGAACAGACAATTTTCTAATAACCAATCAAAAGCAGAACAGTCAATGTAGGTCCGATTTGGATTTTAAAAACCAACCTTAGACTGAGGGATGAAGAAATCTTTGCTGCCTTGACGATGAGCCTCAACGCCTGCCCTCTTCACAGCCGCATCGATTCTCTCCTCATCTTGCTCGGTCATCCTGAACGACGGTTTCTGAAATTTAAGTTAAAAATCAAGATCTTCACTAAAACACTTACGTTATAAGGAGTGAAGCGTGGACGAGATTGCTCTTCCCCACTGCTCTCCAACTTGTAAACTGCCTTTGTAGGCTGAGTTGAAACTGGAGGACGTCGCTGCTCGCCCTGACCCTGGAAGCCTTGACCCTGGAAGCCTCGACTCTGGAAGCCTTGACCCTGGTAGCCTTGATTCTGGTAGCCTTGACCCTGGAAGCCTCGATTCTGGAAGCCTTGACCCTGCAAGCCTTGACTCTGGAAGCCTTGACCCTGGAAGCCTCGACTCTGGAAGCCTTGACCCTGGAAGCCATTGGGATTGAGCGGACGCGCCTGTGGAAAATTGCGCTGCTCCGGTTCTTCACGCGAGGAAGGTGGACGTGTACGACGGTTCGTCGTGTGCTCTTCGATGCGGACAACATGAGCAACGCGGGCAGGCGCGCTGACATACTCCTGCTGTTTGACGACTGCGGACTCCGAAACGCTCGAATCCGACGAAGTGTACTTGGAATGTTTCTGGTATCTGCGGCTCATGACTGATGGAGTCTGGAACAAGCCACTAGTCAATATTCAATCGACAATTTCGCGTAAAAATGAGCCCGGTACACAATTCCAGAATAACCGCGTTCTTT
Organism: Steinernema feltiae; assembly: GCA_007213375.1. Taxonomy (NCBI): domain Eukaryota; kingdom Metazoa; phylum Nematoda; class Chromadorea; order Rhabditida; family Steinernematidae; genus Steinernema; species Steinernema feltiae. The sequence goes on along the minus strand of MQUG01003096.1, from coordinate 16,171 downwards.
TGACTTCAAATAACATGACGAATCCGTTATTAATTCATATCGACAATGACAATGAAGCGAAAAATGCACGACACAATCTATATTCTGCTCAACAAGTGCGAGAAAGCAAAATTCGAATTGAATTCAACTGACAATTTCGAAAATATCAATTCCGAACGAAAGAATCAAAAGTCCGAAGCGTCATTTTCCACTCTCGCGCTGTTTCCCAAAAGTGAACATTCAATCGTTCTGCGTTCAAAATTTCCCTTCGAGACCGCGGTTGGTCTTGAACGCTCTGCCGAAATTGCCGCCGAGAATTGAAATGCACTTCAGCGAACGGAATGTTCCCAACTTGCCGTGGGAGAAGCATAAATCAAATAAACTCCCACGCCTCTGAATGCTTTCCGTCAGGAAAATCGGCAATTGCACTGTTGTTTTCACCTTTTGACTCATGGAAATTCAATTAACTCGCCTTTTCGCTTCGGCATTCTTGTTTTCGCCACAATCTCCGTTAATTTCCACTCATTCATCGTCAGTTTTGCCACCTTCACACTCTCAGTTACTCACTTACTTACATGCGTCTTGTTTTCGCTCTTTTCCTCCTATTCCAATCAACGTTCTCATTCAACGCAAAGGACCCCAAAGTGCCCAGCGTTTTTCTGGACTCGCGGGAGACCTACGAGTTTGTTGGTGGGGAGTTTGTTACGCAAAGTTGAATTTAATGAAGAATTTGCAGAGTTGATGCCCGATGAAGTGGACAAGTTCTTCGAATCAGTTAGTTGACGCTCTCTAGCCTCTGTTCTAACCTGACTTTCAGCTCACAGACGAAGAAAACTACATTTGGCAGCGGATCTACCTCCAGCAACTCTCCGCCTACAACGACCATCCCGATAATACTTCGTTCGATGAGTTGGACGCCGTAGCGAGTTCCGTGAATGCGAAGGTCGCGCAGCGGATGCTCGAACCGAGGAAAGCGATCTTTGCTGGCATCGCGAAGCTGCGGAACGCATCCGCGACCTACGTCAGCGAAGTAAGATATTCGTTCTTCCACAAATTCGATAATTTCTTCTTCGATTCTAGGCTTACACGGCGTTTCGTTGGATGCGAATGGAGATGGGGGACCGAGTGAAAGTGCTCAAGACCATTTTGAGCGTGTGCGAGAAGGGCAAAGCGCTTAGCCAGCCGCTACTGGACGAAATCGACACAGTATTCCCTGCCATTCCTCGGTATCTGCAAAGTAAGGTCAGACTGACGCCTGACGCATCTCTCATAATGATTTTTTCAGATCCGAAGGTCGCACTGTTATTGGAAAGGTCGAAAGCAATGAAAATAGCGAAATTGTACGACGAAATGGTGAACGAGTCGAAGCGTTTGAACAACTAGGCGGTTCGAGGATTCGGGATCACGTCGCTCTGCTTCAAAACTTCGATGAATTTATCGACGCGTTTTTTGAGCGGAGTCCTCGTGTAGCCTCTGATGAATTCCTGCGTGTTCAGCTCTAAAGGACTGTCATCTTGGAGTGCTCTACCGTAATTAGTCGCCTCCTACCATTGATGAGATGGCGGAATCCACTGAACTGACTCATCAGATCGTTCTTCTCCGCGTCGGTGAACGCTTTCGTGTTGCACAACTCCATCATCGCGTACATGACTACCGTAGCCGAGTTGCGGTTGTTGTTGGTGTAGTAGGCTCGCAGGAGGATGTTTGTGAGCTACAGTAACCTATCGTCATCCGACAGTATTCCGCCATCTAACCTGGATAATTTTGGTTATGACTTTGCTGGACATCTTCAGCTTGTTGAAGAGGAGTCCAGCGCGGAGAATCGAGGTTTCGTTGGGGAGAATGTGGCTCTGAATGAGTTCGAGAGCGTCTCCGGCCGTTTTCGCTTTGCCGGACACGTAATACTGCTTGATTCGCGGCTTCAACGCGATGATTTTGTTTTGCGTGGGCAGCGAAAGACTTCCGATCGCTTGACGGAGGGCGTTGGGGAAGAAATCTGGAATTTAAAGATGGGAGACGATGCGGAAAACTCCGATTTACAGGCGATGTCGAATTTGTTGCTGTAATGATCGTAGGTTGGATTGTAGGGGACGCATTTGTCGCCCATTTGATGACATCCGAGGTCGGAGTAGTCGAGATAGGCGAGGACGGAGGGAAGGAAGAGAAGAAGCCAGGAAAACATGGCTTTGCTGGGAGAAGGAAGCGACTGGGCGACGACGTCTTAAAAGCGGCGTTTGGGAACACGCGTGTGGAATAAGCGGAGCGCATTACGGAAGGCTGCTCCTCAAGCAGGGATTCTGTCTGCTTGACACTCGCGGAGACGCGTCTTCGCTCGTCACTTTGCAGTTTGAATCGGTTGATCGCGCGGACCGGTAGTGCTAGCGGGAGATGGACGATGTGCCAAACTCGCAGAAGACCGAACGGTCGCAAAATATCGAAGATCAACAATGGTATCACGGACTGCGATCGCGTGCAGATATCGAGTGAGTTCCGGGCGTTTTTCCCTCGGATTTTCATCTCCAATTGCAGGCCGCTTCTGTGTCAACCGGGCGACTGGCTCGTTCGCGCCACTGAGTCGCGCAACAAGACGGAAATCGTCATCAGCGTGCGCTCGGAACGCAAAGGAATCAGCAACTTGACGATCCGCTTCGACGGCGCCTCATGGCAACTCGGTGTGCTGATGAATAGCCCGAGGGCGAAGAAATTCCTGTCGATCTTTTCGCTGGTCTCCTACTACAAGCACCACAAGCTTCCCGGGCATCTGAAGCTGCTGCGTGCGATCACCCGACCCAAATGGCTCATGAAGCACGAGTCGATCAAGTATGACAAGACCAAGGTAGGCGCGAAACGTTGATTTCGAGGTTAATTTTCATGTTTTAGGATCTGCTAGGAAGCGGGAATTTCTGCCACGTGTATAAAGGCTTCTACGAGCGGAAAGGAGAAAATCCGCTGCAGGTAGCGATCAAGGTGTGCCACAGCGGAGGCGGCGAGTCCGACAGGAAGGGTCAGAAGGAGGCGAAGGACTCGATGCTGCACGAGGCGAAGATTATGTCGTACTACTCGCAAGAAAACGTGATCCAATTCTACGGCGTTGCCTGCGATCATCATCCGATCATGATCGTCATGGAATACTGTCCTGGAGGCTCGCTCGAGTCACATCTGAAGCGCATGAGCAAGAACATTGAGCTCGGGAACGCGTTCTGTATTGCCTGGAAGCAGCGCGGGGAATGCGTTATCTCCATGAGCAGAGCTGTTTGCACCGCGATTTGGCAGCGCGGAATTGCCTCATCTCGGCGAAAGGAATCGTGAAGATCGCCGATTTCGGGTTGAGCAAAATGGTCGGCGAACTGAACGAAGTGGACGCTGGCGCTCAACAGGTTCCAGTACGGTATGCCCAGCTCATTCCCTGCGTTCCGTGCTTTTACCGTTGCATTTTAGCTGGATGGCACCCGAAACGCTTCAGCGCATCCCTAGCATGACGACGAAAAGTGACGTTTGGTCGTACGGAGTGCTCTGGTACGTTTCTCGGGTGTTTTCGCTTCAATCCGTCTGTTTCAGTTTTGAAATCTTCAACTTGGGAGAGAAACCGTGGCCCGACGACCCCCGAAGAAGGTCGCAACAAACATTCGCCGTGGAAACATGATGGATCCGCCCGAGTTGGCGCCGCAACCGATGCGCGATCTCATGCAGCGCACGTGGAAACTGGAGCCGGAGCTTCGACCCAGTTTTAAGGAGATTGTCGCCTACATCGGCGAGATCAGCAAGAACCAAGTTCCTCCACCGTCGCCGGAGAACTGCTCGACTAACCTGATCGCCGGAGTGCGCCGAGCCTTGTTTGATGGAGAGCCGAAGGTGCTGGACATCTCCGACGATGAAATTCCGAAGACCATGGAAGCGGAAAATACTTCTGAGGTCACGCAGCGCACGAACACCACAACCGAAGAGCAGAAGAGCGTGATTGTCAGGGCGAAGTGGCGGAAATTGTCTTCTGAAAAGCCGCTGAACAAGTGAGTTTGCGATCGCTTGGCCGATGGTGAAATGGAAGGAGTTTCAGGAAATCGTCGAACCGCAAGCGAAGCGTGGTACAAGAGAAGCGCAGCGTGTTGCAAGAGAAGCGCAGCGTGCTGCAGGAGAAGTGATACCTGAGGCGAATAAATGAATTTCTCCTCTTTCAAGCTGAAGCAAAGTCTTTTGTCAGTGATCGGAACGCGTTGTAGCAATTCACTTTTCCGTCTAAATCACATTCTGTCCCTTCACCGTTCCGTTCCATCCACCAGGAAGCGATCTGTCGAGAACTCTGATATGCGCTACTTTACAAAAAGTTGCAGGTTGGCTTCATCCCCGCGCCGATTGACCAATACACACCTCTTAATCTTCGTCGCCGGCTCTCGCTCGCGCACCGTTTGTTTATTCGCGAATTGATATATCCGTTCGATATCCGATCGAATAATTACACAATCGAGTTCCCCGCCGCCGCCGCTGACTTTACGCTACACGAACTCACGCTGACCCTCGCGCATTCATCTCTCGCGCGCTCAAAAAACCATCTGCCCGTCACTCTCCCTTTCTGCGAGCGGCGGCGGCGGTCAGAGTCCAGCCCTCCTCAAAACTCGCGCGCTGACCCCTCCCACACATTCCCTCAGCCGCCAGCCGCCGTCGTGTGTTGTGCTGACGCGAGTGGTCTTCTGTAACGAGCGAGTGCGAGTTGTTGATTCTCGCGGTCATTTCAGAATCTCTTGATGGGATGCGAATCGACTGCATCGAAAGGCGATTCGCGCTGCTTTTTGCACATTACGTGCGCTACGTTGTCACGTGCCCCTATCCGTTCATAATCATCCCCTTCGCCCTGGCCGCCGTCCTCTCCACCGGCCTCTTGCGGCATGGCGACGCGTTCATGAAGGATGAACTGGAGCTCTACACGCCGACCGACGCGCGAGCGAGGGACGAACTGAAGCAACTCGACGATCTCTTCCATATCAACGACACCGACCCGTTCTACGCCACTCGGAGGTAGGCGCTGATTAGCGAGGTTGACCTCATTTGCCTCCGCCCTGCAGGTACGATATCCGCCGCGCCGGCTACATCATCGTGACCGGCGAGCGAGACGACGGCGACATCCTGAATCCGCTGGTGATGCACGCGGCGATGCAGCTGTGGACGGTGGTGCAGTCGATGACCGTGGAAGATTCGAGCGCGAAACGTGTCAACTACCCGTCGCTGTGTGTCAAGTTCCCGATGCCGCCGGAGTTCGGACGCGCTCTCGGGGCGTTTTTGGCGCCGAACAACATGACCGCCAGGTGATTGTGTGCTGCTGAATCTGTTGCAATCGAGTTCAAGTAGCGCGCGGCGCGCGAGAGGCACTCGTTGACAGTTGACGTGCGACTGATTGCGTTGAGGAGGTGACGCTGCTAGTTAATTACGTAAGAAGAACGCGCGCAGGGGAGAGAGAGAGCGGGGGGACTGCTGTACGAATTCGATGATTACGCGCGCGTTGATCGGCTTATTGGGAGAATTACAAGGAGGAATTAGCAACTGTGCGCCTTGAGGAGTGTGTCAATAGGACGCAGTTTGAGCGTTTAAGAAGGGAGAACACGGTGGATTAGCGCGTACTTTGCGCTGAATTCGATCAGAGCTGAAGTGAGCACATCTAGTAGCTGTAGAATGATGAGATCTGCTCGATTCAAGCGCCAAATCTGACAAAAAGCAGCAAATTGCACAAAATCGGGATGTTTACCAGATAGTCAGCGCATCAGAGATCACCGCTGTAGCGCAGTGTGCGTGCACCGAACAGAGTACATTCACATTCAGCTGGCGCCGTATCGCATTTCAAACGTGAATGAAGACTCAAAACACTCGCACTCCGCAATAAACCAAGCAACTTTCACACTTTGCAGCCCGGACAACATCTGCGTCAGCAATCCGCTCGTCGAGGCGTTCAAGTTTGTGATTCTCTCCGACCAGAGCGTCCTCGACAAATCCATCGACGAGATCATCCTCGGCCAAATCAGCGACTCGTTCACCATCGACTCGGTCGGCATGGCGCATCTCCTGGGCGGTGTGACGCTCGATTCGGAGAAGCGCATAGCCGGCGCCAAGGCTATTCTGCTACCGTATGCGCTGAGGCATTCGACCAAAAACGAAGACGCGTTGGCCGAGAAATGGGAACTCAAATTGGCCGATTTTCTGCTCACCTACAAGTCGCCGGTGATCAAGACGTCCTGGTGGACCTATGAGACGTTGGCATCGGAATCCGCTCGGGACCGCGAGCAGCTGATCAGGTTCGTTTCCCCCGTTACTACAGTATCCAACTACGTCATTTACAGTATGCTAGGGCCGTGTTTCGGCGTCGTCTCGATCTACACGATCGTGATGTGCTGCGTGTTCTCGTGGACGCGTTCGCGGCCGCTTCTCGCCATCGGCGGCGTGATTTCCGCCGCGATGGCGATCATCTCTGGCGTCGGACTACTTTTACTGCTCGGATTCAAGATTACCAGCGTCGCCTACTCGATGCCGTTCATCGTTTTCTGTAAGTTGTGCGTGCACGTGGCGCGCCCTATCGGGAGAGGAAGAACAAACAAAGGATTAGAGAACACAATGAGTTCGGCGGATGATTCCTTCGACGGAGTGTTGCCTTTTGTTGTGTGTTTGGCGTCGTCGAGGAAGTCGTCTTAGGCTTTGCAAAAACGCAAAGTTACACGGTGGAACGGGAAAATTCAAAAAAGCGATGAGGAGCACTCAGAACTACGGAAGCTCGATTTGTCCAGAACGATCTGATCTCCTGGTGCGCAACCGCTGCGCGCCGTGACTCTAGTTTCAAAATCCGCTGATTCCGACTGCTAAACAAGCCGCCAAAAACACAAAATTCGACCTTTTCAATGCCGCTTCTGTCTGCAAACTCAGCGCTCTGCTCTGTTTGTCTAGACAGACTCATTTTTTGCTCATTTTCTCCGGCTGAATGTCACCTTTCTCGGCTTTTCTAGACGTCTGTCATCCACTTTTCACGTCAAACTTTGTCTGCAAATTCGCCGCTGTCGCAAACCACAAATCGTCCAAACTTCTTTCTTCTTGTTTTGTCATCCGAGGACACACGCGCGTCCGCCACTCGAGCGCCAAATCAACACAACACGCCGTCAAGTGGTGCGGATTTTCCTTTTTTTAAAAGAAAGAAAAGAGTATCGAGTGGCCCGCTTCCGTTGTTCTTCCCACTCGCGCGCACACGCTGACTGCAGCACGTGATGTTCCGCGATGGCATTGTGCGGCGGCCCGATGCGCTGTTGGAGCATCGGGGATTGTGCCAGCGCGCTGCGGGAACTTATTAATCGCGAGAGCAAACGGCGCTAAGCAAAGTCACGGTCAGGGAAGATGCGCTGCTGGCGTAAACAACGCGCGGAGATGACTTTAAAAGGCGATGGTGGGAATTAAACCGACTCCAAGTCAGGGAAATGTTGTTTCTAAGTTGCACTTCTGGAATTTGCTTGGAAAGAAACCGATTCAGACGCAAACAAAAAATGTAACGCTCCACACCGGATTCGAACTTGGCTTACCAGTTTTGCAGTCAACATCGCTACCTCTGCGCTAAACAGCCATTGTCTTCTACATCTTTCAAGTCGTACATACCCGTGGATAATCATAATCCATCTGTTTACGTTTTCCATGTTTTTCGCACCTGTAAACAGCGCAGTACCCGTTTTCGCTGCAGGTCCGATTAACGCTGTTTCGCGCCAATCTGTTGTCCAAACCGCAGCTGCTAAGCAAACATCGAATTTCAGCTGTCGGAGTGGACAACGTCTTCATCCTTCTTTCCGCATGGCGATCAACAAATTACGAATTGACTTTGGTCGAGCGCATGATGGAGACGTTCGGCGACGCGGCGGTGTCGATTACCGTAACCTCGCTGACCGATTTGATCTCCTTTGGAGTCGGCTGCATGACGCCTTTTCCCAGTGTTCAGGTATTTCCGTCTCAATTGACCAAAAATGACGGTAGCATACTGTAGATGTTCTGCATATACGCGGTGGTGGCGGTGATCTTCACCTACATCTACCAGCTGACCTTCTTCGCCGGCATCATGGTGCTCACGTGCAAGCGCGAGGTGCAGAACCGCCATTGTCTCCTCTTCTACGAGATCAAAAAGGTCGCGCCGGCGCTGGGAAAACGCGAAAAGAGGAGAAAAGAAGCCGCCGCGTCGACCAAATACTGGACGGTCGATAGTGTTGACCAGGGAAGGAAGAAGCGGTCGGTGGACAGAAGCTTCGAGAAGAATCACCATCTGGCCAAGTTCTTCAAAACGACCTACGCGGATTGGTTAATGAATCCGTTCGTCCGATTGGCGATCATTTGCGGCTTTTTGTTCTATTTCGTAGGTTCTTTCGCATTGAAACGAAAGGTTGACCTTAAGGAGTTCGACCGACTTTAAAGTCATGATTGTGATCTTAATATTTCAACCTTCAAATGCGTCTTTCAGGGAGTCGCGACCTACGGCTGCGTGAACATCAAGATAGGCCTAGAGCCCAACGATCTGCTCCCCGACAATTCGTACGGCAAACGGACGCTCAAACTCTCAGAAAAGTATTTTTCCGGTAAATTTCTCCTGTTCGCCTTCCTTCGCGAATCTTCGAATTCCAGAATACGCGAGTTTCCTGCACGTTTGGATGTACAATCTATCGAGAACGGACCTGGGACATCGCCGCATCTGGAATGTTCTCGAGCGGGAGATTGAGCTCTACGAGCACACAGAGTTCACTGGCTACAGCGATTCATGGTGAGTTGAGCTGTAGACTACGGTAACGCGTCAATTGCAGGCTGAGAACGTTCCTCGCCTTTGTGAAGCAGTCGGGATTGCTGATCACGCAGGAGAACTTTGTCTACATCCTCAAGAACGTCTTCTTGTCGCAACCGCAATTCGCCAAGTACAACCGCGACATCATGTTCGACTCCACGGGGTCCTATCTGGACGCCTCGAGGGTCCCCGTGCACCTCCGCTTCGTCGGGGCGAACAATCAGTCCAGAGCGATGCATTTGTTCCGCAGATTAGCGGAAACAAGCGATCTTCCCACTGGCGTCTACGCTGATTTCTTCCAGGTACCTTTGCCCTACCGTAACCCTAGCATACCGTAATTCGTTGTCAGTTCGCCGAACAATACAACGCGGTGCTCCCCGGAACACTCTCGTCCATCGGCATCGCAGGAGCTGCGGTCATTGGCGTCTCTCTCATGCTCATCCCAGAGCCGATCGCCTGTCTCTGGGTCTGTTTCAGCATCGTTTCCATCAACGTCGGCATCCTGGGCTTCATGACCTTCTGGGGCGTCAGTCTCGACTTCATCTCCATGGTGACGATCGTCATGAGCATCGGATTTTGCGTTGATTTCGCCGCGCATTTGGCTTACAACTTTGCCAAGGTGCGTTTCGCCCGGTTTCGGAGTTGAATTACGGTATTCAGGGCCTGAACCTCTCATCAGTGGACAGAGTGCGGAACGCGTTGTACGCGGTCGGCACTCCGATCCTCCAAAGCGCCTCCTCCACCATCCTGGGCGTCTCGTTCATGGCCTCAACTGAGAGCTACGTCTTCCGATCGTTCCTGAAGACGATCATCCTGGTCATCGTGCTCGGAGCCTTGCATGGACTCGTCATCCTGCCGGTCCTTCTGACCATCTTTCACTGCAACGGAAACGGCGAAGGAGGCGCGAAGAACGGAGAAGATAAAGGTAGAATTCGAGGCCCAAGGCTAGCTGACTTGCTCCGCTCGCTTGCAGAATCCGAAGAGGACACCTCGACCAGTAGTCTTCCACCGTTCGATCTCGACAAAGTGATTCACAACACGCGTCTGCCGCGAGTGGGAATCTCCGCCGAGCGTCCACCACCGTACTACGAGAATCGGCATCACGCGATCAACTCCTACTTGGAGAGCGTCGCCGCCGCGCATCCGGCGAAGAAGGAGAAGAACGCGGCGGCGGTCTACACGAACGGCGGCGCGCTCTCGAGGAAAACCGCCGCGTTTAGTCGTTCGCTGACGAATCTCCATCAGGAGGACGGCGGTGAGAAGCTCCCCGCAACCACAACCACAGAGTATGCGGAGTACGGTAACGTGAGGCCGTTGAAAGCCTCCGACAGGTCACAATCGCAGTGGAGTTTCACCCCGGCCGACGACCACCTCATCTACCATAACCCTGTCAACAATCGGTAGAGGAGCCGGAGGGAGGGAGAAGTGTTCAAATCTGTTGAAACCGGTATCGTCTTTCACGCGCGGCAACGCTAGTCACTCTGGGTAGATATGTCGCTTGTGGAGTTTTTGAAAAAGGGATTTTATGCAACGATCACTTGTAAATACGAGCTATTTGTGCAGAAGTTTAATAAATTGATGATTGTGGGTGGGTGCATTGGAATCAGTGGATATGACCGAGGAAGCGCTTTGGAGGATCGGAGTGCTCTGTCGTGATGATAGATGCAATCACAGGAGTACGGTAGTTTCGAATTGAGGAACAATGGTAAGAATGATGCGTTTGGCACGTTTGCACGTTTGAATTGAGGATCAATGATGCGTTTGTAAGCCAAACAGACAGAAAAATACTCTTATTGCCGGTCTGAATGGTCCACACTGACACCCAGAGGGGACGGACTCCAGGGTGGCAATGTTGGCAAGGGAAAACACCAGAACAGGCAGCTCCAACACTTCAGACAACGCAGAAATGAGAGGATTACTGTAGGCGTCGACAGAGTGACCAAAATTTATTATGCGATAGAATTGTGGAACCGGATTTGGCTAGAAAATGGCAAAAGTTGGTATCAGTTGGACCTCCTACAAGTGGCTACTCGTCGCCGTATTCGTGGCGATTCTTGTGCGCAAAGAACGCGCTGAACGCGTAGAGGATTCCGTTGACTAGGCAGAAGAACTGAAATTCGGTTGTTTAGAGGGGGCTCTGTGGGGGGTGAGAGACTGACCGCTGCGAACGCCCACTCGTAGATCATGCGGCATCCGTTGTGGATGATGCCGTCGCCGCCAATGTCGTTGCAGTTGTTCGCCCAGGCGCCGGTCGCGTAGTACGCCTCGACGAAGCACATGACGAGGTAGAAGATGGAGGAGACGATCGAGAACATGAAGTCGGTGATGCGCCACGGCCAGAAGTCGAGGTGATTGAGGTGGAGATTGAAGAAGAAGACGACCAGGAAGATGAAGGAGATGCAGAAGGCGACGCCGGCGAAGATCAGAAGGAACGTCTGACCGAAAAGGGTCCCCTTGAAGGGTCCCGGACCGAAGACCGCGGTGATCAGCGAGACGATCACGAGGCCGAGGATCTGAAAGGAGCGTTGAGCGAGGGTACTGTAGACGAGGGAAAACGAACGATTTCAACGATTCTGAGGATTCCCTGTGGACGGCAGCAGTAGTTCTGGTTGATCGTTCCGCGGCCGAATCCAAGAACCGTGTCCTCCGCGTACTCGACGTCCTTGGTGGTCGTCGACGTGGTGACGTAGGTGCCATCGGGACGAGTGGACGTGTACGTCTGCTGTTTCAACGTTCGACCGTTCGCCATCGCTGCAAATCGAAAGTTGAGTGAACGGCGCGCGCTCGTAAAGGAGGCGCGGAGGAGGAGATCGCGACGACAAACAGATTCTTTGAAAAGGAGCGATTATTGCTCGCGAAATGAGTCAGCGACACAATCGCGGTCCGCTTCTTTTTATGCAAATACGACGAGATTGAACGCGTCTAAAACTGGAATTGTCCCCGAGGAATCGAGGAGGAAGTACGAGCCGCATTGAGTTTTGAGTTTTGCATTCTGATGCAATTTCTAAGGTTCTTTGTTGGAATTGCGTTGCCCTACAAGCTGAAGCTTCAAATAGCGCACTAAACAACAAATTTAATTGGTGTTTTGATACTGAAAAACCGATGAAAAGCTGCGTTTTGCAAAGGTGTTTGATCTGCATGGATGGTGAGAAGACCACTTTTCAAAGTTCAAACGCGGGAAGAGTTAAACTACGCTTTTTAAGGCCCATTTGAAGCTTCCCTAGGGCTCTACGTCAACCACAGCCATATACAACAAAAGGAAAAAGATAAAGTTCCAAAAACCGTTCAATGAGTTACAAAAGAAGGCCCTTTGAGAGCTGAACATCTAAAATAGGGCTTTTTCATGCAAAACAACGCAGCAGCTGTTGTCCACAGGTAAAGATTCCGTCGCACAAACGATAATCGACGTTTAGAGTGCACAAAACGGCGACATTCTGCCTCTCCTGCTGCTGTAATTCGCGACAAAGCCTCCGTTTACGACCGTAAATCGTCAAAAGCAACACGACAGCGGTGTTTACAACGGAATAAACGAGGAAAATCACTTTTCCGGACGAAAACTCGTAAAATGTTTGTTTGCGAGTCCTAAGAAACACTAACCGAGCGTGCGCGCGCGCGCGATAAAGGGCCGATTGATCGATTTCGCTGCGCCAGGAATTGCGGTGATCAAAGACGCGCACGGAACCTCCACGACTATACTAGTCAACGGCGGCGGCGGCGGTTAGAGAAGTTCGACAGTCGCGCGCGCGCGATCGCCGTTGGCGAAAACAACGCCGCGCTGCATTCCGGTTTCCGCGCACCGCAAAACTAAACGATTTCTCCTAATTATAAGTTGGCGCATTCTTGAGAAGACGACGACTGGGAGAAGCAACGGAAGGGGGGGACGCGATTGGACTGTTTTCGAGCGATTCGAGTCGCTGTGCTGACAGGGCGGAAGCGGAGCTTTTTGCACGAGGGTTGATTGCTCGCTCCAGTAAACAGCAGCGATGAATGGAGTTTAGTTGTCAATTTGCCAATTACGGTAAACAACAAACAATCTGAGTTGTTCGGGCTGCTGAACACGAGTGTTGAAGTCCCAGAAACAAAGGTCTGCAATCCTTCAATTGCTATGCAAACCGACAATTCTAGCTGTACAGTCATAGCTGTACATTGAGCTCATTGAGCTTTTATGATTTTTTTGCATCAAAACGCAACAATCGGGATATTCGTCCACCCAAACAACGTCGTAAAAACAACGAAAAAGGGTAAAACGCGACGCCTTCTGGTCGGAGGTGAGAGTTTTTACGCAAAGCCGCAACGGTAAACAAGATGAGTGACAAAATCGTTTGCTGTTTTCCGTCTGACGGCAACTGAACGGCAGACGCGTCCTCATCTGCTCCTGAAATCCGTTGATTTCTCCTTGTTTGGAGCATTCTGGTGGTTGGTTTTATGCACACGGTCGCTGCTCGCACCCTTCAAGATCAGTTCTTGTGAATCTAGTTGGTCGACAGGATCGGCATCGTGATGCCGCTGTTGGTCATTGAAGGTTTAGGCCACTAGTGCATGACCAATTGCTTACAAAGTGAGCGCTCGCGGCTTATGTTGATGCTGAAGTGTTATTTAGCGAGGAATCCGCTCTCCGTTCAAAGCACAAAGCTCAAAACGTGTGTTTCTCTCACTAAAACATTACTATCTTGTTGACTCTAAAATGCTACCGAGAATGCTAAATGCTAAAAACCGAGAAAAACTCGTAAACAAACGAAAAGGCCAAAAAACGCTTTTTGCATTTTTGCTGCGAAAGAGGTACCGTATTCTTTAAGCAGTTTTTCAGTTAAGCAGTTAAAATAGCCATCAAATCTACTAGATCTTCTTTGCGCAGGCGGATGGAGTTTGACAAAATTCAGCGTTTAAAGATGCAGAAACGCCGTAAATCATGTAAACAACATCTGTTGCTTTCGACCAAAACAGTGAATCACCGCGTTTACATTACGTTTTGAGCGGATTTTCCGAGTTTCAAATCGTTTCTGCGCTTTCCGCATGCTCTTTGGGCATTTACCTAAACGACAGCCGCAAATCCTTTTGATGCTCGGTCACTAGGAGGCGCTGATGACGCATAACTCACCATTAGCGAACCTGCTGACTCCGAACTCAAGTGAGAACTTGCTTCACTCTGTTCTGTGTTGCGTGATTGAACGAGTCACAAACCCTTTGCTCCTACCGTAATCCTTGAATCACAAATGTGTTTTTCAAAAAACCAAAAAACGTCGTTTTGCAAAAGCATCTGTTGATCCGTGATTCCATTCCCGATGCAAAGCGTTCGTGTCGGGCGTTGCGTGCAATCAGGTCCTCAACCCAAACCCTCCTTCTTTCCACCTGCTGATGCTTAATTGTCAAATGCCAATGTTTTCGACCCAGGCGGCTTTGTCGTGTCCGATGCTCTCACGCGCGCACAAGTAGCTCCTCATTCAAGGTCCGCGTTCCCATAGAAACAACTTTGATTCGGGTTTAATTCGTTTCTTTTGCACGCGTTGCGTCACGCGAGGCGCTCATTAGTATAGCTTGCGTGCACTTCACTCGTCTCTGACCGCATTTTGAGATCAGCGATGAAGAACAAGGCGAAGAAGCTGCCGAAGAGCAACTCGGTCGAGCAGATCACCTCGCAACTCGACGATGTCGCCGTCACCGAGAATGATTCCAAACAATCGCGGCCCTGCGAGAGCGTCACGACGGATGAGAGCTTGAGGAAGGTGAGTGCACAGTGCAATCTAAGAGCAAACTACAGTAATCTAGCCTAACGTGATCTACCTGTGTCGGGGAGTCGTCCGCGAGCGGCAGGTGGTGACCGAAAAGGTCGAGAAGACGATTTGTCTCGCGCTTCCTTCGACGTCCAAGGGACACGAGGCCGACGAAAAGAGGCGCGAAGCGGAGCTGCGGCTCCGAAGCCACAGCCGCCAAAGCCGGAGCTCTCGCTTGCTGAGGAGTTCAAGGACTTCAAGGTGGTCAAAGTGAAGCGCAAATTCTCAACGAGGAAAATTCGCCGCGTTTGAATCTGTTTGAATTGCACCGCCGATGTGTTGTAGCTCAGTATCCATGCGGGAAATGTAGCTAGAATGAATGTTCTGTACTCGGTTGTTGCGTGGGATCTATAGGGGTGATCGTGACAACGTTAGGACAGCGAGACGATCGACTCGACCACAGGGTTACAGTCTAGACACTACAGCACACTGGACAATACAGAATCGTCTGAAATTAGCATCCAGCGTGTCATTGAAGCCGTTTGCTTCCATTTTCAATTCACCGATAATCGGTTTATTTTAAGCATAAAACACTTGAAAGGCAGACGAAAATCCCGATTAGAAAGGCATTTGACGAGCAAGCTGATTGGCGATCTCTTCAGGCGAGTTGTTCTTGTTTTCCTCGAAGAAATTCTTGATTTTTTCGCCTAAACACGTTGTCTCTCATCTACCGTATACCACCACTGCTCACTGTTGAAGAAGGCCTTGGCAGAGGGGAACGCTCTGAACATCTCGTCCTTCGCCTCCTGTGGAAGTTTGGTGCCGGCGTCGTAGATCTCCAGAGCAGCCTTGAAAGTGGCCACTCTGTCGCTCTGGTCAACCCCTTGCATCTTGTTCATCGCCTGAAAAGATCTTCAGAGATGCGCGCGTTCAAGATAACAAACGTTGATCGCAAAGTTCCTCGGGATTTCGGAGAAATTGTTGATTTTCGCCATCAACGACTCGCGCATGGTCGTCATGCGATTGGCGAGATCGGGGCTTTTGCTTCCTCACGAGCTCCAACGCGTTATCGGGCGATTTTCCGATCAGCTGCGTCTTCATCTCATCGAGCAGTTGGGTATCCTGCTCGCTCAGTGAGCTCAGGAAGGTGAGCACCTCTGCGGGAAGAACTCTGAACGGCAAAGTCACAACGAAGATATCGAAGCGTCCAAAATACCAAAGAATTCCTTTGCTTCGCCTTCAACAGGAATCGGGAAGGCGAATACCGTAAACCGAGCAGACAGAAAAACGAGGAGAACGAGTTGGTTGAACATGATTGCGAGTTGGCGAAGTGAATGCACTGGGGGCATTTAAATAGTGCGTAGCGGAGAGCCGATAGCGGGAATTGCGGCGCTAATCCGATCGCTGCGTCCTTGGAGCCAATTAGCTAGAGATCATGTGGCTTCGCTTGAGACGAGAATGATCTTCAGCTTGGCATAAGAGAACTGCGATGACTTAAAGGAGGAAATTATGCCTGATTTTGGAGCTTCGAAATGAGTGCTTTTTGGAAACGCATTCAGTTCTGGCTTAATCCTCTTTATCTTTCAACAACGCGTCGATCGAACCAGATTGTCGACCTGAGGTATTACCGCTTGAAAAATGGCGAAATGATTAAATCTCTTCCTAATCGGCGCACTCGTTGATAGACGAGTGCAGACGGATT
>MQUG01003095.1:0-19347 GCA_007213375.1 Steinernema feltiae | reverse complement strand
GGGCAACCGCCGCACCCCCCGATGACAAAGTGATAGACTGAACGCGCGTCACATCAAGGGCAGCGACAACATCGCTATCGGGCCAAAAATAAAAAATCTCCCCACATCTCCAAATATGACCGCACATTCCGATCTGCCGGCGGTGGCGCGCGATCGCCGTCATTCAAAAGAAGATCAGAAGCCGCGCGGCGCTGAATGGCGAAGAAATGGCGGAAGCGGGTGGAAGACGTGCATTCTATGCTCTTTCCATAAGCATCCCCGACATCCAGCCGTGGCGCTCTGCGCATTACAGCAACAGGAGCCAACATAATATAACAATGACGGTGTTGAGCTCGGGCGCTAGAAATGCGGGCACCGGGCGGTGTCAAGCGACATCTCTCTTGCCGTTCCGTCGCGATCGAACGTTGCCGCTTATCAGGGGACAACCGATGAGAAATCGAAATAAAATCAGCATAGCTAGGAGCACAGCGGCAGCGGCGTGATTTAGGGGACAAAGAGAGAACTTTGTATTCACACGACAACTGGAAACACGCAATTTGCCTCCTCCGAAACAGCTGACACGATGTGGCCGCAATTTAACACAATTTGAACTACGAGAAACTGACCTATCGTGCGTACCTGTCGAGTTCACCGGGCGCATTTTATCCTTTCAAATCGCGGCTGGAGGGTTTGTACGTGCAAATCGCAACTCCAGGTTAGAAGCGGTTGTATGAACAGACTAATCGTGTTGAGAGTCGCGGAAAGTTTTAAGAGAGCGGGAACGAGCGAGCGAGCGAGCAAGAGAGAGAGAGAAGTTTATTCTTGTTTAATCAAAGAAAACCCGTAATTTGTGACAGAATCGTCTCATTTCACTCTCAGCTATCAAGCTCGAACGCTTCGTTATCGTGGAAATCGTTGTCGCGGTAGTGTTCGATCATAGTTTGGAATTTCTCTTGAAGCTCTGCGAATCTGGCGCCGTTCGGGTACTTGTGCCAGCAGCGAACCATGATGTTGTACCTGGAATAGAGAGTGCGGAATGTTAGAGTGCATCAATTTGATGATAAACGGCGGATTTGAGTCACCAAATTCGATGAAATTGGGATGATTAATTTCGGGAATTCGGCCAATTCGGCGAATATGAAATAATTCGTTTATCGAGTCATTCATTGTTCGAAAATTGAGAGAAATGACAAGAAGTTGTGATTTAGTTGGGCTGGAGTCAGCGCGATGTCTCATTCGATATCACAATGGGATTGAGTCACAAAATTACTAGATTGCCATAGACCAATAACGGAGATGTACGTTTTTGCGAGTTATAACCTCAATTATCAATGAAACAAAGGTGACTGCAGGATGGAGCAGCGAGACAAGCGCGAATAAATGGCAGGAGATAACATGATCAATGCACGAGCTAAAAGGCTAAAGGGGATGCGATGCCTCAAGGGAGCGAGCGCATTGAAGCGCGGGCAGAGCGTTGGACGGCCAACTAACGATAATAATATCCTGCGAAGCCAGTCGACACCAGCGTGATTGCTGCAGCCCAAAACGGAATAAGGAATTCGCCAATTCGAGGCACGTTTTAGTCGTTTGCCGACAATCAATATTGCTGAAAAATAAACGTCCTCTCGGCAACAGCAGAGACGTGAAAGCCGGCGTAACTTCGATGGCCTACTTCAGTCATTATGTATACGCACGCGAGTGGACGAGAGCATCCATCGATTCTCGATTTTCATTTTGTGTGCCAGAGTAGTTTGAAAACAAAAAGCACATTGTTCAAGAGGGGTAACTGGTGCGTGCAGTCAAACAAAGACAACGACTTTACATGCACATGTGTCTGATGCCGTTGAAGTAGAATGACATGCCGATTGGATTTATCCATGGCAACGAACATATAATAGTTTACTGAGGACGCTGACCGTTTGTGTGATGCCCCTTACTTAAAACATACAGTAATCCGCAAACTAAATGTTTATGGATCCGTCACTAATCATTGCACCTGGAAGAAGAAGCGTTGGACAACACACAGGTTGAAAGATTCCCAATTGAAAGAGTTGGAAGGTATGACTCGGCCTCAGATCCACGATTCGCACTTCGTTCGCGAAAATATCACTCGAATACGACACCACTTTCTCACACAACTTCGTTGAATGCATCGTTTCTCGCGTTTGTTCTGACCGTTTGTGTTGTCCACGTCACACCTCGACGTCATCGTTCCGCGCCCGACCGCCTTTGAAAACGCGCGTCAAAATTACGAGGAGTCCTACCGCGACAGCATGCGAATCCGTTTGAATTTCTCCCCGACTCGCTCGGCGGCAGTTCAGTTTCGTTTTGTTTCACCGCGAAGCGCGAGAAACCGCGACCGCCGTGTGCCGTCGAGGAGCACAATTTGAATTTTTGATTTGCGTCCGTCGGACGGCCGACGACAGCACCGACTGGGAAATGCGGTGTTGTTCTCATTCTGAGCGTTTGAATGACGCCCCTTACTCTGCGCGCGAAGATTTTCGTTTGATTTTCGAATCTGTTACGTAATTCTGCTGGCTTTTACTAGTACTTTGTGCTTTTGCAGGTTTCCTCCACAACCATGGCGGAATTGGCTCAAGTGCTGGAGAAAAACCATATCACAGAGTAAGTGTTCCTTTTGGTATAATTGTTGATTTTCACTTTTAGATTGTAATGACCAACAGTTAGCTCTCGACTTTTTGAAGCAAGCGTGTGAAAACAATTTTGTACGTTGTCTGAAACTCTTTGATGGCAATTGATGAGCTTTCTTTAATTTCAGCCTGAATTCATCAAACAGTTATCGCTCTGTTTGCGATCGAATGATGTTGATTTCATTCGCCAAGCTGCAGGTCTTCAATTGAAGAATGCTTTGGTTGCGAAAGAAGATAGCACCAAACAAGCCTGCACTACGCGGTTGGTTATATTTGTTGATTTTTAAAAACAATTCAATAATAATTTTTAGTTGGCTGCAACTTGCTGAAGATATTCGATCATTTGTCAAAGAAAATGTGATGAGGACGATCGGAACCGAGCGATTCAGGCCGTCTATTGCTGCTCAATGTATAGCTGCCATAGCATGTACTGAAATTCCAGTTAATGTAAGAGTGTTACATGTTCTATCTTTTATCGTTGCACTGATTATTAGCTTTGGCCGACTGTCATCGAGGAACTGATGAAGAACGTAACTGATGACCAAAGGCACAATACCTTGGGTGCTGAAGGGGCTGTCCTGCTTAAAGAAGGCTCGCTTGAAGCTCTTGGATACATATGTCAAGATATTGTGACAGGTGCCATAGAGGCTCAGTCAAACTCGATTTTGACTGCGATTGTCCATGGAATGGGTAAATCGGAAGGCTCAAATCGTGTTCGTTTGGCTGCTACGATGGCTATGTTGAATTCTCTCGAATTCACAAGTTCGAACTTTGCGAATGAAGTAAGTCGATGCTCTAGTCGTGTCCTAAGTCTATAATGCTTTATCTTAGAGAGAAAGACACATCATCATGCAAGTTGTGTGTGAAGCTACTCAATGCAGCGATAACCCCGTGAGAGTGGCTGCAATGCAATGTTTGGTTAGAATCATGTCTTTGTACTACCAGTTTATGGAGCATTACATGGCCAATGCCCTCTTCCCGGTATAATCGGTTCTCATGTATTTATTCATTTTCATCAATCTATGTATAGATCACACTTGAAGCAATGAAGAGCGGTGTTGACGAATTTGTCCTTCAGGGCATTGAATTTTGGTCTAATGTATGTGAGGAAGAGCTGAATCTCAAACTTGAAGCTGAAGAGGTAATTAACCTTAGTTACAAGCAATTGGTTCCATTTTAATTTAGGCTGCGGAACATGGTCGTACTCCTGAACAGGTTTCGAGGCATTATGCAAAAGGTGCTTTGCCCCACTTGATTCCAATGTTGACAGAAACATTGGCGCACCAGGAGAATGCCGATGATGATGACGATTGGTGTCCATCGAAGGCTGCGGGCGTTTGCATTATGCTGCTTGCTCAGTGCACAGAGGACGACATCGTAGATCCGATTTTGCCGTTTATCGTTCAGCACTTTGGAAATGCTGATTGGAAGTATCGTGATGCTGCAATCATGGCATTTGGAGCAATCATGGATGGGCCTTCCAAACAAAAGCTGATGGGGCTAGTTGGAGAAGCTCTTGGTCCGCTTATCAATGCATTACAGGCTTCTGAAGTAAACGGACGAATGTTTTAGCTATTTTCTTATGTATTTAATTTAGTTACCAGTTCGAGACACTGCAGCTTGGACCATTGGTAGAGTTTGTGGGGCATGTGAAGAACTTGTAACACAACATGACATTTTGAACCCCTTGCTGCCCGCTCTGTCCAGAGCTTTAACCCAAGAACCTCGGGTTGCTACAAACGTTTGTTGGGCTATTTCCAGCTTAACAAAGGCCGCTTACGAAAGTGCGTGTCAACAGGGAACTGATGACTCTGGACAACCTGAAAGTTACATATTGTCTGGCGAGTTTGAAGGAATGGTGAACGAATTGATTAAAACAACTGATCGGTTTGTTTCTTTTTGCGGTTATTGTTATCAAATCGGATATTTAGTTCGGATGCTCATGTTTCGAACCTACGCATTGCTGCGTATGAGACTCTAATGGAGCTGATCAAAAATTCACCAAAAGATTGTTATCCCGTTGTACAGCGTACTACCGTCATTATATTACGAAAATTAGAACAACTGCTGAATATGGAAGCGTCACTTGAAAGCAATTCGGACAAGTCCCAGCTGCGCGATTTGCAGTCACTTCTATGCGCAACCCTTCAAAGTGTTTTGCGAAAAATGCACCAAGATGATACTGTGAAAGTTGCTGACCTGATCATGCGCGGTCTTGTTTCCATCATGGAACGGTGCCAGGGAAGGGGCGCTGGTGGCGTCATGGAAGACGCTCTCATGGCTATTTCTACGCTAATCGAAGGTTGGTTGCTTTCGCTCGTTTTTTTTTTATGAATATGAACATTTTAAGCGATGGGAACTGAATTTGGAAAGTATATGGACGGGTTCCGACCATATTTGCTTGCTGGGCTAGGGAAGGTTGACGAAATTCAAGTATGTTCAGCAGCTATTGGTGTGCTGACTGATTTAGCTCGTGCGTTCGAAAAAGACCTTTTGCCTTTGATGGACGAGATATATGAGCGCCTTATTTTGGTGTTGCAGGTAAACGATTATTGAGAAATCAGCAGTACCATTGGAAGCCTTTTTTAGCAATGTCCCGAACGTACTGTTCAACCGCAAATTCTTTCTTGCATCGGTGATTTGGCTTTGGCATTAGGCTCAGAATTTAGACGTTATTATGGTCATGCTATGCCCACATTGCTTCAAGCTGCAAGTGCAGCTAATTATCCACCCGATACGGTGAGTGAACGATTAGCAGTTATTTTGTATATAATAAATATGACCCTTGCAGGAGGATTACGATTTGATCGACTACATTGATGATTTACGGGATGGATGCCTTGAAGGTTTTACTGGTGTTGTTCAATCACTAAAAGGACCCGAAGAAATTGTGATTTTGCAAAACGATGTTTCTGCTATCGTCGCTTTCATTCATGAATTAGCCCGTGCAAACCCGGAAATACGTGATCAGACGGTTGCTCATGCTGCTGGAGTAATTGGTGATCTCCTGGGAACTTACGGTGTTCTGCTGATGCCGTTGATTGATAATGAAGTTATCAACACGATGCTAACGAGAGGAAGAAGATGCAAATTAAGCAAGGCGAAAACACTGTGCACTTGGGTTACGAAAGAAATGCGAAAATTGAAAAACAATTAGGAATTTTAAATTGTTGCGATTGTTATTGCGCTTTATATTCTTATTTGATTGTCCAAACGGGTTTTATCCCTACTGTTTTTGTAATTTTGTGATTTTGATCTTGCTTTATGCAGTAAATCGGATTTCAAGCGGTTTCGTCTCTTCTTTAGTGTCATGTGGCATTGACGGATTCAGCTCACTTCATAAACATCGCTTTTAAAATCGGCTGATCTTGAAGGTTGGTGTAGAAAGCCGCAAATGCGATATATATTGTACTTTAGCGGATATATATATCTTTGACGTCAGTTTCTCATTTCGATATTCACACTAATTCCTAGTGTTTACTCGTTACTGCGAAAAAAAGAGAATAGGGCTGGGAAACCATGTTTTCCGTAATTCACCCAAGCTGGTCGTATATCGTCAAGGAACTAACGTTTACTTGAAATGAAATAAGCGAATACCGTAATTCTGAGATTCCTTGTTTCTTTACGAAGCGTTGCTTTGTGCAAACAAGAGGCTAGCGATCCAATTCTTCAGTAGATACAGATGGAGTTGCCACCCACTGGGTCTACGATTTCGCTCTTCTCATGTTACGCATTGGTTCGCAAAGGTGTGCGGATTCAGTCCTTCAGTCGAAAACTTCGCAGGAATCTGCACTTGTAGCGAGATCGTCTCGGTAATTTCAAAATGTGGCGAAGTTTCCTCGTCAGTTCGCAATCAGCGAAGCCTGAGAGCCTGAAACTTTGCAGCTGATGGAGTCGCGCTGAGACCACAATGGAGGTGCGCGCGAAATTTTCTTATCAGAAGTTCAACTACACTTGCACCGAATTCCGTGCGAGCAGCTGATTCGACGGCTGCAGAAGACTCGCCAGTGCTGTGAGGATCATCCACGTTTTATTCTTTTGCAGATTCGCCCGATGGAGACGGAGAATGCGAGGTCAGGTGACGATTCGGCGATCGCCCGAGTGATTCCTGCGTTATGCGCCAATTTTCCCGTCTTCGGTAAGCATCCGCTGGTGTTCTCGTTTCAAAGTTGTTTGCAGACGAAGAGAAGTTGGAGAATTCGTGGATTCTGGCGAAGAATCCGCCTCCGCAGTTCGAAAAGTCAGCCAAGGTCTACTTGAAGCAATGTTTGGTGAAGAAGCGCCGAGAATTTCTGGAAAGATACAAACTTGTGACTCAAACCGCGGAAGACCCGCTGCGGATTCTTGTGTTTCTCCTCAGTGTGAAGGCGACCTACATCGACAACAAGGTGAGTGAAACGCGAAGAATGCATCACGGAACGGATGATTCAGCAGGACGAGTCAGATTCGACTGTTTCGTCTCCCGCGCTCTCCCAACAGATTAACAACGATCCTGTGCTGCAACTGGCTTTTGTGATCTTCAACAAGTAGGTTCTAAATCACTGTGAACCACAAATGCTCGTTTGCAGGCGACAATTTCTCAGCCCTCTAGCTACGAGCACCCCGGCAGCCAAGTCCGTTCACTTCAATTTTGAACAGATTTCGTACCGTAAGTGTATTTCTAGTAATGGACTTCTACGGATTTCTCTTTTAAGACTCTCCAATGTCTTTGGCATCAAGCAGCACAGCGGCTTCTGATTTAAGCGACGGATACAAGTCCTTGGAGACAGTCGAAGTGGTGAAGCAGGTTCTGGATGCATGGAACGGGCACATGGGCGACATGTTCCGCTACTGTACTAGAGGATACACAGTGGAACCCACACAGTTGACGAAACGGGCGCTTTTTGAACAACAACCGAACGTCAGAATACAGCTGAAAGAGGCACTGCAACTTGCTGGACTGGCGAAGCTGTTGTCAGAACGCGTGAGGGGTGAGTTCGGAACGGACGTCATGGCCAGGGTAGGCGAATCGCCATGAATCCCCATTGTGTTAATTCGGTGTTAAAGACGTTCTACTTTGCGATCGACGAATTCTGCGTTGCGCCGTTTCGGTCAAGCGTCGCGGAATTGTACAAGGAATTCCGCAATGATCCAAAGTCAATTCGTATGATCCACCTGAAGTTCTTTGCTGCAGAATGGGGACCTCGGCTGCAGATTCTGGTTGACTGGGTGAATACCGCTGAAGAGCACCTCATTTCTGGTCCCAGGGAACGTCGTTGTGGAATGCAGCTTCTGATTGATGTGATCAGTCCAGCACTTTGTACGTCCTCGTTGAGTTGGCATTACAGACGGGCGCATGAGATCGCTGTGAGAATGTACAGTTGTTTTCACGATCTCGTGAAGAGTTGGCTGTTGAACGGCGAACTTAATGAGTTCAACGAGGAGTTTATGATTTACTGCGACTGTAGCGTACCAGACGATCAAGCGTGGAATCGCCGTTTTCGTATCTATGAAGCCTTTGTGCCCGGACTCGTGAAACTCTACCCACTCTTAACAGAGAAGATCTTATCGATCGGGAAAGCGATGTGGTTCCTGAAGGAATCGAACAATCAGCACCTCTACAGAACCAATTGGGAAGAGCACTGTAAACTTGTATCTCAAATTGAACCTCACTTCTACTACTCCAGTGGGGATCTTCACACGCTGACCGACATTTTGGAGCGGTTGGAGGAGATGGGAAACAGCGTTTTGTTGAAGGATCTGATGGACAAATATCACTTCGCCGACCACATTAGATCCCTCAGAACGCACTTTATGCTCACGGATGTCGACTTTGCCACACGTCTATACGATGAAATGAGGTTGTCGGATTTAAGAAAAATCCATTATTTCTACAATATTTAGGCTTGTAATCGCCAAGACGTCGTTTGGGTTATACGATGCGTCGCGGGCTCTCGGAAATGCGATTGATCGTAGTGGATCGTGGAACAGTTTTCCCTTTGAGAGATGCCTCCAATTGAGCACAAAAGATACCCTCTCGACCAAGTTCTCGGATGTTACTTTGGCCGACATGAAACTGAATTTCCTTTATTCCCCAGCAGCCGATTTCCCCATAATTCGCGTCATTTTATGGAATTCTTTGGAGCGATACAACTTCACGTTCCGATTTCTGTGGAACATCTTCGCAACGCGTCACACATCCATCAATCTCGCTATCGAACACACCAGGGTGTGCAAGGCTCTGCGCCATGTAGAAGTGACTCCTCAATCCATGGAAGAACATTCCCGTAAGCCATCGAAGTGAAATAGTTGTAAGAGTGCATTTGCTGTAGAACTTTCAACTCTGTCGACTGCGTTTTCGTTGGGATTTTTCACAATGAACCGGTTTACCGCAAGATTATCTTTCTACGTCAATCAGGTGAGTAAAGGGTGAAGCAATTTGTGGACATTCGTATTTTCAGGTTGTTTCCCAGAGATCGGCGTCGTTCACTGAATCTCTCAAGGAAGCAACAAGTTTGGATGGCGTTATCAGACTCCACCGCGCATACATTAGCGGAATTTACAAGGATCTTTGCCTGGATGGTTCGGCACTGTATCCTCTTCTCATCTCCATAATTGGGTGTATATCTACATTTTGCAAGACCTACAGCGCGTTTACGAGGCAGCGCAAAGAAGAAGGGGTCGTCAACGAGACATACAGTGAAGAAGCAAGCGAATCTCTGAAGAGGTTCCAGGTAATTTTGAACGCGGAGAGCTGATAATGAAGGCCTCTTATAGGAGCTGATAATAGAATTAGGAAAGATGAACTACGGGTGGCAGGACGCACACAACGAACTAATTCGTTTACTGGTAAAGTAAATACAATATAATGAGATATGCAATTTCTAAATTTACGTAATAAAGAATTTACGGAGTTCATTGCGCGTTGCTGTGTTGGGATTCTTAGTTTGTAGAAACCTTCAGAAACGCAATTTTCAAATCTGATTCGTTGAAACAATCAGAAAAAATCTTCTAAGCGAATCCTCGCCGCTGGTCTCAATTCGCAGATTCTCATAAGTGGACTCCAAGGCTCGAGACACGTGTGCAAACCAAAACCAGCGCATTCTGAAAATTGCGTTTATGGATTGCGCGCCGGCATTCTTGTGACCGAAAAAGAATCCACTTCAGCTGGGATGACGGATTTCACCGGTTCATTGGACGCCCAACGGACCTCTCGTTCGCTTCTCTCCGCCTCACAGCTCTCTGCGCTGCCAACTCGCCTCAACTCACCTTTTCGAAGCAATTTGCAAATCACGCGATCTAAGAAGTGCCGGATTTGTAGTTCTCCGAGGCCGCGACGTCCTCCACTTTCTCCTTTCGCCCGCACTTGCACGTTTCTCGCCCGGAGCTCTGCGTTTCCTCGATCTGGGGACGTCGTCGGCCTCCCGAAGCAATAAACACGTCTTCGGAATCGTTAATCGGTCGAGTCGCTTCCGACAATCGCTAGTTCCATCGATCGTCTTCTCTCAACGGCGGTTACGGTATGTCTACTTGCGGAGGGTTGCGATTGGCCGCAGCACCTTCGGAAAGACTCCGCCCCGACGGCTCGAGGCGAATCTCGCGCTGCCGGCTGCTCGACGACCGCCGCGCGAGATTGCTAAGCCTAAGACAACGTCGTCCACGGCGTCGAGAAACTCCAACGCTCCGTACAATCTTCGGAGCGCCGTCGACGACAATTCGCCCTTTTGTATGCCGCGTGCGTGATCATTTCGCGAAATCGGAGGGGGAGGGGAGCGCCGCGGCGAGGGCCGCACGCCATTTCTCGTGTCCTCCTCTGATCGTCTTCAGCACAATTAATTTCGTTTTTATCGTCGAAATTAACGGAACGAAATGGAGACTCAGCACCGCGCACCGATAGCACTACAGTATGCAAAGACCTCCACCGGCGCACATGTTTCAGAGTCGCACGCGAGTGATTTGTACTTTCGCGCAATCGGAACGGCGAAATCAATTAACTCCACGCTACAGTAACCGTTCGTCGAACAGGAAAGCGATGTACGCGAGCAAACGGCGTCAACGGAACTTCAAAAGGTTGGTTAGGAGTTCAGAAGCCGGGATGAGCGGCGGACGGTCGTCCGCAGGGACGCCAGAGGCACCAATGACTTCGGGTGCGCGAGCGATGAATTTTTGGGAGACTCGTGCACGCCATGTTTCGTGCGCGACAGAAATGCATGGGAGTGGGGGGAGGGGAGCCTGAGGGAGACGAAATATGCTTCGGAGCATCGTCCGGAGGATCATCAAAACGGATCTCACGCGACATTTCATCGCAACGACGCGCACACGGCGGCGCTCCCGAGGAATGCGAGCGAATGTGGCGAAGTGAGCAGAAGGCGCGATTGTATCCGCTCGCGTGCGGTCGTTTTGTACGCGCGAAACGCGTGTTTCCCCTCCATTCCGCCGTTTACCACAAAACGACTTCAAACCGTTCGTCCCTTCTCCTCCCTTCTCTTTCAAAGCGCACTTTCAGCCCCTCCACTTCGCCTTCTGGTCGTCGCGTGTCGACAGTTTATTTTCCGCAGTTTCCCTGCTGACCGCGTCTGCTCCACTACCGTAACCCTCTCTTCGGGGCAGTCGCGCGCGTCTTCACCCCCAAACAGCGCCCGGCGGCGTCCAATTATGCAATTTTTGTGTTTGTCTGGGACGTCGCCGCGCCATTTGTCGCGCTCCTCGAGTATGTAAATAATAAATCGGAAGACAAACGACATCCCCAGCAGCTGCTTGATTGCGGCACTTGGCGCGAAAGAGAGCCCTCGGTTACCGTAGTCCTTGTTTCTTAGAAGAAGCACGCATCCATCGTCTTCTACCTGTGCCACAGATCGCAGATTCAGCTGGCGCCCTCGCGAACGCCCTCGCGCGGCCGAGGTTTCTGACGTTTTGTTTCCGACTCATTTCGCTTTACGACGTCGATCGCCGCGTAATAATTAATAATTAAGACATCTTTCTGGAGACATCTGTTGCGCACCAGCGCCATATTGGCCATCTCGTCCCCTTGAACTCCCTGCTCAAGCGGGGGACCGATTACGCGACATAATTACCCCCAACACGCACGCTTTTTGCGTTTGTAACACCTTTTTCGCGCACAAAACACCTGGCGACAAAACGGGAGGTCTTTACGACTTCCCAAACGAGCTTCTCCGACGGAGATCAAATGGCGAGAGCGCACGCCAAGCTATTCAGAACACTTTTTGCAGACTACCGTAATTCGGCTTGTTTCAGGGTGCGCGAACCGACGAAACCAGGAGCGGCGACGAATCCGAGCAAACGACATCGCGAGCGCTTGAACGGTGAACTCGAAACCGTGGCCGCTCTGCTACCGTACGATGCTACCGTAATCTCGCGTCTAGACAAACTCTCTGTGCTGCGATTGGCGGTCAGCTTCCTTCAGGTCAAAGCGCACTTCCAAGGTGAGTCGCCGCCGTTGCGTCACAATAGCGAAGTTTGCGGTTCGCGACTGTCGCGCGCTGCGAAAGGCGTCACGCGAGCGGAGCGTTAGGCGTGCGCTGACAGGTTCAAGTGCGCGTGTCAGTTACATCATAACGCAAACACTCGACGGGAGGACGGCGAAGTCGCCTATTAGCGCGTCAAACGGACGTCGCGCGGAAATGGGGGACGCGAAGGTGTGAAACGCGATTGCGAGAGGAGTGGAATGCACGAACGGGGGTTTCTGGGATACGGTAGTCGAATCCGTTTGGCAGCAATCTCATTTCCGCTTCTCAGCTGCCTCACCTGAGCTAATCTGCGATAATCACGACACTTCCGCGCGCGCTAATTGTCGCGGATTAGCACGAAGCGATCAGCGATTATGCAGATTGTCCCCCACTACCGTAACCCCGTGAGAAATCAATTATTTCCAGCTGACTGCTTTGCTTTCAGCTTGTTTGCACGAGTACGCGGCGATGCTGACGGCATACGGTAGCCACTCGCCGTTCCTCCCGACGACGATTCCAATTCCCTCGATCGTCGACCCGCACAGCGGCGATCAGCTCCTCATCGACCCCAACGAGCCGGGATTCGACGCAATGGCGAGTCGCGCGCTCGGCGGCTTCGTCCTCATTTTGAATCCAAACGGCGAGATCTATTACGTCTCCGAGAACATCGAGATCTACCTCGGCTTCCACCAGTCGGACATCCTCCACCAGTCGCTCTACGACATGATCCACTCGGAGGACCGCGAAGACATCCGCCAGCAGCTACAGTACGACTTCAAGGGGCATAAAGGTCATTCGTTCACCTGAATACGCGAACGACCGAGTTATTCGTTCAGATTTCGATCAATCTTTCGAGAAGAATGTGTGCGCGCGCTTTCGTTGCCTCCTGGACAACACGTGCGGCTTCGTGGTGAGTGCAGAAGGCAATTAAACGCGCAATTCTCACTTCAGAGGGTTGACATCCGCGGGAAGATCATTCCACTCTACGGCATTCCGCCTCCTTACTCGACGGAACCCTCCGAGACGCCGACGACGCGGGGATTCGCCGCCATCTGCAGGTGAGGACGCTTTCGCGACCTGTTTCGAGTGTCTTTCAGTCCGTTCGTCCCGCCGCTCTACATCGACAACCCCGTGGAGGACCCTATTCTGAAGACGAAGCATTCGCTCGATTTCACCCTCGTTTCGATGGACCTCAGGTGAGAGCGCGCAAAGAGGGCGCCCGAACGAAGGGAGCGTTGCAGAGTGCGCGCAATTCTCGAGATCGAAGAAGGGAAGACGCCCACCTCCTTCTACCACTTCGTGCACCCCGAAGACGCGATTTGCGTCGCCGAGGCGCACAAAGAGGTGGTGAAGAACAGCGCCTCCGGGCTCCTCATCTACCGCCTGGTGAGCGCCGAGAAACGTCTCATCTACTACTTCCAAAGCAGCTGCCGCATGTTCTTCAAGAACGGAAAGCCCGAAGCCATCGGACTCACCCACCGAATGCTCACGTAAGGGAACAATCTCCCCTGCGCGCCGCTCATCTCTCGTTTCAGAGAAGTCGAAGGAACGATTCTGCTCGAGAAGCGCTCGAATCTCAAGGCGAAACTGCTCTCCTTCGACGACTCCCTCCTCCAGTCGCCCCAGAATCTCCAGTCCGCCGCCGCTCTGCCCTCGCAGATCGTCCCGCGCGTCAACGAACACAACGCGGATCCCCCCACGCAGGCGCTCACGGTTCCGCTGCCCCTGGAGCTGAAGAAGGTCGTGAAAGAGACGCTCCCGGAGTGCCACAGTCTTCCACACCTCCTCTACAACACTCCCGCCGTCACGCAGTATCCCACCACGATTTACCCTGCAACAGAGCCGAATCTCATTGAGCAGTTTGACCATGGCGTGCAGCAGCAACAGAACGAGGAGCAGCAGAGCCTCATGGCGTTTGCAGCGGCTGCCGCCGTCCCTTCCTATCCATTTCTCCCCCTCGCACAGGTTCGCTCAGCACTGGATTACTGTACTCTCTCCCATTCACTACAGGACGTGCACCTTACCCACCTGGGTCTCGATGCGAGAACACACGCGTCCCTGAAAGCCTACGGGTATCCGACGCCCGACATCGTCTACCCGACAGCGTATCCAACAGCGTCGCCTGTTGACTACGGTAACCCGTACCCGACACCGGTGCCCACGGCTGATCCAACCGCAGTTCACCAAGGATACTGTAAGCGAAAATACCGTATGCATTAGAGAACAAATTCTTTTCAGTTTACCCGCCGACAACTTCACTTCTGGCGCCTCGCGCGACGCATGCGCTCTCTGAAGCAGCGTGCTACTCCGAGGACAGCGTGTTCCTCGACGCGAGCGGCTACAAAATGGGGCGCGCGGCGACTGAGCGCACCGTCGACGCGTTCCAGAATCTGCTGTGGAGCGGCGCTTCCATGGAGCACGGGCAAGTGCTCGCCGCCCCGGTGGCGACTTCGGGCGCGGCCGGCTTCACCTTCATTTCTGAAGTGGCGAACACGTTGATGAGCTGACGACGGTGGTTGTACGAATGCACAGAGAGATTATTCATTTACGGCAATAAATCCAATCAGAGATCAGGCAAGTGTCCATCCACATCCAATCCATCAGCGATCGCAGTTCAACGAGGAAAGCAATGAGTATGAAGAGCTTGTAGAGCACCCAGTTGATGGCGAACTGAAGACGTCTCTCTGATCAGAGACGTCCTCAGAGGATGTCGTCCTGACGAGAATCAACGGCGACAGCTCATCGCGATGGCAGATCAGTCCGCCTTCGCGCCTTTCGCTCATCGAGAATCTGAACAATTCGAAGGTGATTTCCATGACATTCGAATGGTACTTCAAACGACCACCGGACGAGAAGCTGCAGTTCGGCCTCGTGGAGGACTTGCGCAACATTCAGTGGACCGAGAACGACACAATTCGTCAGAAACTCATCGAGGTCATCACTGGCGTTTCCAACGACTCCATGTGGGTGCTCGCGTGCAAACAATCCTGAATTTGTCGTTTTATATTGATTCCGAACTTGTTTCCGCCAAAGGTGAAGGTGTCCGGGGAAGGCAAGGCGCAGTACGTCAATGCCCTCCTCTCGGAGCATCTGGACATCGAGACGGACGCCATAGAAGGCGCCTTCAACGATGTCGAACTGGAACTGAGGCGATCGAGCGACGGCGTTGAGTGGTGGCAGATTCGGACGGTCGATCCGCAATTTGATCCGCTCATCAAGAAAGCCCCGGTCGTCAGAGACGGAATCACGATCTACGGATTCGTGTACATGGTGTTTCCGAAGTCGTTCAGCGTGATTCGGCGGGCGGCGGCATTCTCGGACTCTACTTCTCGATGGTGCTCGTCTTCGGGAGGTTCATGCGCATGCTGGTGACGGGCGCAATGCAGGTACCGCGGAATTCCAAAGGATAATGTTCGATGAGCTGCCAAACGTGGACCGGGTGCTGCAGCTGTGCCTGGACATCTCTTTGGTACGCGACGCCTTAGAGTTGGAACTCGAGAAAAATCTGTTCACAAAGTTGATCTTCCTTTTCCGTTCGCCGACTCTCATCAAGTGGACGTGCGAGAAGTCGGCGTGACGCACACGAGCGCGCTCTTCGCTCATTTATACATTTTGTTGTCTGATGAGAATTAAATTAAATTTTTGTATTTAATATCGCAAAATCGATCATCCACCCACCCCCATCCCGAGGGCGCTGTTTCCTTTTTCCACCCTACTCGGTCGGTTCCTCTTTTATTACCTATTCTATTTTTTTCTTTTTGCAGCTGAACATGTTTTTCTCGCCATCTGATTTATTCTCAGTTTATTCTCTTTTTTTATTATGTTTAATTCAACAAATGATGTAAATAAAATGTTTTTGTAACTCGTTGTTCCGGCCAAAATCACCAAATTAAACAAAAAAATAAATAAAAGAATTTCAATTTGTCGCGTGTTGAGTGGAAATTACGGTGCTTCAGTTTATTTTAATTGCCGAGAGCATTGAACACGAGCACGAACGTCAATTGTAGTTTCTGGAGTTAGGAGCTCACCTGAAGCTGATGCGCAGATGCGGTTAATTCATTTCCTCTTCAACTTTTTTGAGTTTTGCCTCGGGTAAAGTACAGCAGGCGGCCGTTGACTGGCTGACATCGTCGTTGAGGTTTTTCCAGTAAGGCCAACAAAAATCTCTATTATTAGACTACAGCGTAGCTGCGCTTCTCTTTCCGTTACAATTTGTTCTGCAGACTGACCAAAAAAACCCATCCGCTCTCCTTTGAGTGATCTTAACGCCAGAACGCTCTCTGCGTCACTAATTAGATTTCCTTTGTCTTCTTTGTTTACCGGCGGCGCGCAGGAAGCTGAATTCTGGACTTTTGCTACGACGCTACGTGAAGACCCACGCTACGACGTGGACGCCGTTCGCTCAAACGCAAACATACAGCAACAGCATTACCATAGTTTCAATCTACAGTAATCCAGAAAACGCAACGTACAGCCCTAACGTACAGGAGACAATGAAGACTACAGCACAAAAACAGCGTATGCGGTTGTCACATTCTGCCCGCTGCAATTTCGGTCACTTCAGCATTGAAAAAGCAGTGCTATTTTATAAAGCAATGATTTGGTGCATCGCCTTCCCGGCGGAGGCGCATAAACGCAGCGTCCGCCGCCTTGGTTCGTAGCACTAGCAAAGTTCGCATCGCTAATGACTTCCCGAGTGCTTCGATTTTTCCGATCGTCCTAACGTGCCTAGCAACTACGGAGAGTATGAGTGCTCACGACTCGAATTAAATGCGCGATGTTTTAATCGTCTCTTCGCGAATTATCGCGCTTCACTGTTTGTGCGATGCCCCCTTTCCGCCAAATGCGCTTTTCTTGTCGCTCCCGTTGCAACGTTCAACTGTCAGCGATGCCGTTTGATTGTGTCGTGTTGTACGTCATTGTTGCGTGTATTTGTTTCCTAACATTGGATTCGGTTTCAGGTGAGCAATGCTTGTGACTCAGCCACCGAAATCCGCAGATTATGGAGGTGGAAACAGTGCTGCCGCTGCCTTGGAGAAGCAGAAGTTGGGACACAGACGAATTGATCGGCAGGGAGAAGTCAGTTACAAGCGGGTACCTACCAACGACTTGATGGGCGCAATTCAGTTGGGAATAGCTAACTCGATCGGATCCTTAGCTAGCAAGCGAGAGAGGCAGCTGCTTGTGCAGGACTTTGACTACATCGAAAACGTAGCTTTCCCGAAGTAAGTTTCAGCTAGTTCTTCAGTCAATTATTTTCCGACTTTAAGCGAAGGATCTCTTACGACACCATCACATCAGTTTCGTGATTTTCGGTTTAAGACATACGGTCCAATGGCATTTCGACACTTCCGTGATCTTTTTAACATTAAGCCTGCTGATTTTTTGGTAAGTTTTTATCAAAATTTTGTTACCGTTATGGAATGATTTCAGCGATCAATTTGTACTGAACCTTTGAAAGAACTCTCAAATCCTGGTGCAAGTGGATCAATTTTCTATGTTTCTTCCGACGACCGATTCATCATCAAGACCGTCCAAAAGAAGGAATCCGAATTTCTTCAACGTTTGCTATCCGGTTATTACATGACTATTCACCAAAACCCGAAAACACTGTTGCCAAAATTTTTCGGGTTTTTCTGCTATCAGGTATTTACAAAGATCATTTTTAAGATTAGTTGATGTTCGTCGCTTTTAGAGTTTTGGGAAAAACATTAGGTTGTTGGTTATGAATAACTTATTCCCTCAATCATTACCAATTCATGAAAAGTACGACTTGAAAGGGTCGACCTACAAACGAATGGCGTCAAAGACTGAAAGAGATAAAAACTGCCCTACGTTGAAAGATCTCGACTTTCTTAAGGATCACAAGGATGGCATTTTGTTAGATCCAGCAACATATGACGCTTTAGTTAAAGTTCTAGGAGGGACACTTTGGTTTGTATCAACTCTTTACCTTTCTCCAACATTTGTTTCGTTTTAGGTGTTGCGGTGCTTTAGGATTATGGATTACAGTCTGCTAGTTGGTATACATAACATGGACCTTGCAAATGGTAAAACTACCGAAGAAGAGGGCATTGAACAACCTGGAACGAGTCGTGCTGTAGATCTCCAATCAAAATTCAGCTTCAGCTTTAGCAACAACCTGTAAGTTTAACGATTAGGTGTTGGTTTATGTCTATGTGCCTGAGTGACGCGCGTTGCGCGCCATCCTTCGATCCTCGTGCGTTGACACATCGGGTGGTGTTCGTTGGGTTGGGAGGCGATGGGTGTTTCCCACTTCACTGTTACCAATAATTTAACAAATTCTTTGAAAATGAATGTTTAAAACTTTTTGCTTTAGAGCAGACGGTATTCCTGCTCGTAATTCGAAGGGCGAGCGTTTGTTGTTGTTTATTGGTATTATCGACATTTTGCAAAGCTACCGGATTTCGAAGAAGATCGAGCATATCTGGAAAAGCGTTTTGCACGACGGCGTATGCTTGCTTTCCTTTTCTAGTTTGTAAACGATTTGTTCTTTTAGGATACTGTTTCAGTTCATCATCCGGATTTCTACGCAGAACGTTTTCAAAACTTTATGCAACTGCATTTATTTAAGAAGGCGCATGGTATTAATAAACTATGCTTTTGATGTGTTTTGCATGTATACATTGTTTTTGCAGCACTCAAGCACAGCCTTAGTCGGAAGAGGACGACGCGACGGAAGCCCGGTTCAGGAAGGATCGTCACCGACGGAATCTTCGATAGCGAGCGTTTGCGAGAAGAAACCGCACCAGGAGCCGGAAACGCCGAAGGAGACGAAAGAGGAGAAGGCGGAGCGAGTTGTGGAGAAGGAGCAATGCAAGACCATCGAGGTGGAGCCGGAGCCGAAGACTTTGAAACCGAAGGAAGCGGAGCCGTGCCACCAGAGCCGCGAAGTGTTGTCGCCTGTGACGAGTCCCTCATCGCCCTACTTCACGGCACCGACGAGTCAGCCAAACAGCGACGTGAGCGAGAAGAGCACGCGGTCGAGGAAGCTGCACAAGGTGAAGGCGAGGGTGAAAGAAGGAACTTCCGCGCTTCTCCTCCGAGGCGCGGAGTTTCTGCATCTCGGACGCCACAGGAACGACAACAAGTCGGAGAGGAAGCCGAAGATCCGGGAGAAGGAGATCGACCAGCAGACGACCATCTACAGTGAGTTTCGAGGGAAATTCCCACGATTCGCCACGTTATCCCACGACTATTTCAGGCACCGCTCCCGTCTAGTCCTCAGAACAACGGCTAGTCACCGAGCA
>MQUG01003093.1:0-28110 GCA_007213375.1 Steinernema feltiae | reverse complement strand
GATAGAAATGGCGATGAAGGCGTTCTTCAAGACACCCCGCTGCGCCTGCAGCAAGAAATTGACCGTAATGATCCCGCCAATGGCTGAAATTGAGGAGATCGACGCGTGGATGAAAAAGTGGGCGAATTTGCACGCGAATCGACAATCCGCGGAGTTTACAGAGATTCAGAATCACTCAAGGCACTTTTTGAAATTTTTGGCGAGGCATTTATGAGGTATTTATGTCAGAATAAACGAATTGAAGAGCTAGAAGCGGCGGTTGTTGTTTTCTTTTGAGGCAGGTACTTCAACGGCGCCCGTGCGGGGAGGACAAGGACAGTAGGCGGCGTCGTGTCCGGGATTCCGGGACCGCCGGCTTCACCCGGTTGACCGTCGCTTCCGGAGCG
The DNA here is from genome assembly GCA_007213375.1 of Steinernema feltiae. Classification (NCBI taxonomy): domain Eukaryota; kingdom Metazoa; phylum Nematoda; class Chromadorea; order Rhabditida; family Steinernematidae; genus Steinernema; species Steinernema feltiae. The sequence continues at coordinate 27,724 of MQUG01003093.1, read as the reverse complement.
CCAGGGTTTCCAGCGAGTCCTTGAGGTCCTTCGGCTCCGGGAGCACCAGGAGCGCCGTCGTTACCGTAGGCTCCTGGGCTTCCGGCGGGTCCAACAGTTCCCGCGGGTCCGGCGGGTCCAGGGGCGCCCTTTCCGCGTTCTCCGTCTTGTCCGGCCATTCCAGGAGTCCATCGGGTCCGGGTGCTCCGGGAGCGCCGGCGTCACCGCCAGGTCCAGCGACTCCGGGTTGTCCAGCGTTGCCAGGAGCTCCGTCGTTTCCGGGAAGACCATCGGGTCCCGCAGGGCCAGCGGGTCCATCGGGGCCGACAGGGCCTTGTGGGCCAGCTTCGCACTTGATGCATCCGTTCTTCGTCGGGTCGCTGACGATCTGCGCGATGCCGGGGACGCCGTTGGCGCCAGGCTCTCCGGGATGTCCGTCTTCTCCGTGGTTACCGGGCTCACCGGGCGGTCCTGCAGGTCCAACGGGGCAATTCTTCGCCTGCTCTCCGCAGTTGCAGTCGGCGCCACGCTTGTTGCGACCGAAGAGCGCCGCGACGGAGTCGAACGCCGGTTTGCTGCCTCGGGACTCTGCACCGCCATCATCCCCGTCCACGCGTCGTTCGCGATCGTCTAAACGGATTCTCACAGAGTTCAGGCAGAGCGGATTCTCACCTTGAACTCGGTCATGTCGTCCATGACGTCGTCGTAGAGCGCGTTGATGTCCTGGAAGAGGACGCCGACCATCACGAGGCACGCGACGATGACGACGCCGCTGCCCGCTGAGGCGACTCCGACGAGGAACTTGGTGCTCATCTCAACCGATTCTGCTGAATCCCGGCCTCCCGCACCGCTTTATACTCATGCCCGGTGGTTCAACGCGTTCAGAAAACCTGAAATGCCGCGCGCGCGTTCGGCGCCCGCGGCGATTGCAATCTCGCGGGACTTCACCGAAAGATAATAAACGGTTACGACTTCCGCACGTGGTTTTTACACCGAATTGTTGCATTTTGCAATTATGCGCGTTGTTTCTGGGTGGCGAGGCCTTGGGTCCTTCATTCCATCATCAGGAGAGATCAGTTTAGACGCGAAAATTCCGTAGAAAACAAACTGATTTTTAATGACCGCAACGATGGCCATAATCAAGAAGAATTCAAAATATTAGCCGATACTCGCATTTTAACATTAAGAAGCTCTCCGGAGACTCGTTGGAGAGCATCGCTATCGGATTGTACATTTTCTGGACGCCCTTTTCTTGGTATTCCTTTGAAAAATTGGCCTTTAGGCGACGTAATGCAGAAAATTGCTTTGTTTGTCCATTGAAAACGAAATGAAGGTCAGTTGCAACATTTTTGAGCAAAAACGCGATCTTATCACATAGATAAGCCGTAGTCGTTAATCTTTTGGTTTAGTCCCGCGAGATTGCAATCGCCGCGGGCGCCGAACGCGCTCGCGGCGATTTCAGGTTTTCTGAACGCGTTGAACCGCCGGGTATGAGTATAAAGCGGTGCGCGAAGCCGGGATTCGGCAGAATCGGTTGAGATGAGCACCAAGTTCCTCGTCGGAGTCGCGTCGGCGGGCAGCGGCGTCGTCATCGTCGCGTGCCTCGTGATGGTCGGCGTCCTCTTCCAGGACATCAACGCGCTCTACGACGACGTCATGGACGACATGACCGAGTTCAAGGTGAGAATCCGCTTCCTGAACTCTCTGAGAATCCGTTTAGACGATCGCGAACGACGTGTGGACGGGGATGATGGCGGTGCAGAGTCCCGGAGGCAGCAAACCGGCGTTCGCCTCCGTCGCGGCGCTCTTCGGTCGCAACAAGCGTGGCGCCGACTGCAACTGTGGAGAGCAGGCGAAGAATTGCCCCGTTGGACCTGCAGGACCGCCCGGTGAGCCCGGAAACCACGGAGAAGACGGACATCCCGGAGAGCCTGGCGCCAACGGCGTCCCCGGCATCGCGCAGATCGTCAGCGACCCGACGAAGAACGGATGCATCAAGTGCGAAGCGGGCCCACAAGGTCCTGTCGGCCCCGATGGACCCGCTGGCCCTGCTGGACCCGATGGTCTTCCCGGAAACGACGGAGCTCCCGGCAACGCTGGACAACCCGGAGTCGCTGGACCTGGCGGTGACGCTGGCGCTCCCGGAGCACCCGGACCCGATGGACTCCCTGGAATGGCCGGTCAGGACGGAGAACGCGGAAAGGGCGCGCCTGGACCCGCCGGACCTGCGGGAGCTCTTGGACCCGCCGGAAGCCCAGGAGCCTACGGTAACGACGGCGCTCCTGGTGCTCCCGGAGCCGAAGGACCTCAAGGAACCGCTGGAAACCCTGGCGCTCCCGGAAGCGACGGTCAACCGGGTGAATCCGGCGGCCCCGGAATCCCCGGTCACGACGCCGCCTACTGTCCTTGTCCTCCCCGCACGGGCCGTTGAAGCGCATCCTCCCGCCTCTTCCGGATATCGTCGTTTCTAGAACTGCCACACTGTTCTTAATACAGTCTCCATATACCTCAATAAACGCATCGACAACGAGATTTATCGAATTGCACACGAAAAAAAAAACAGAATTGAAATCAATCGGAAATGCAGAAAGGAGAGAGGGTAGGAGGAAAATATGTGGACATCAAGCATCGAATGCCTTCACATAACTGAATGGAACGCCCCACGCGAGCCACGAATACATAATCTTCAGCGATAAATACCTATTTACATATTATAATAGAATATTTGCGATTTGTGATAAGTTGGCGACCTTCGCTTCTCACAGACAATCTCCGCGTGGCGTCTGATTCTCATCAGGTTTTGGCGAGCAAAGTCTGTGTAGCCCACCGAGATCGCGTACACCTTTCAGCACTTTGAGAATCCGCGCTTCCACTGACGGAAACGCTCGAAGAGGCCGGTGGGATTGATCGCGGCGCACCGTCCGCCGTCGAGGTCGTCGTCGCCGCCGCCCATCTGGCGCTTCTTCCGCTGAGAGAATCTTCGCATCGCCGCGTGGAAATCTTCGCTCTGATTGCGACTTCGCGCGTCCTCGGTGCTCGAACTCTGAAATTACTCGATTTTCCGCTTGATTCCACGCTCTATTCAGACACTAACCCGATTCTCCGAGTCTTCATGCGGTGAGTCCACCTCGGTCGGCACGTATTCCTTGATTTCGGCGAGGATTCCGACCAGAAGATCGTCAATGTTGAGGTTCAGCGCGACCGAAATCTCGAAATGCGCGAATCCGTACGTTGCGGCCGCGTTTCTCACTTCTGAAAAGCGGAATTTCGTGAATTAAAGGTAACTGGAAGCTACTGGAACGTACCGAGCTTGCTCACCGCCCTCTTGCGCTCCAAATCCGCCTTATTGCCGGCGAGGATGATGGGAACGTGCTTGCGGCTTCCCTGCGACTCGCGGAGGTCGTCGACGAGCGAGAGGACCTCGCGGAAGCTGGAACGCGAGTCGATGCTGTAGGTGAGCAGATAGGCCTGAACTTCGTCGTATTGCCAGCTGTTTGTCTGCAAAATCGAGTTGTTTAGAACCGAGGACCACACACGACGCTAATGTACCTGTTGGGGATCTGCTTCCAAGAAGATCATGTCGCTGAGTTGACCTCCGAGATTGATCGAGACCATTTTGTGATCGTCATGGCCGTCTTCTGAAACACAAAAAGGTCAATTTGAGAGTAAAACAAAAAATTCTTGCACGGAGTGGGATTCGAACCCACGCATCGATACCGATACCAGAACGCTCCGTCGCGTTAAGCGTTTCGCTTGAGTCTGGCGCCTTAGACCGCTCGGCCATCCGTGCACGTTCAATCAGACACACAAATCAACTTATAAGCTACTCGTCATTGAAGAAAAGACGCTTTGGCTTTGTTTTCTCACTTACCACCATCAACAGCGAACGGATCGCGATGATCGGACGTCATGAACTGATTGATCATCGCTGTCTTGCCGGTGCCGAGTATTCCAAGCACGTGAATCTGGAATAGATTGGCGTTATTTTTAGATTATGGTTTTTGTTTATGCTTGGCAGCAAGAAGCGTTGTTTTTGGCTTGTCGCTGAGGGTCCTAAGCCGAACAATGATCATGACATACGATCTGTACGATCACGCTGCCAGGATCAAGCTCAAAAGTGTCGAATTTCGACGCAAAAACTGATTTTCGATCTTCAAACACGACGATTAGCGCTGTGAAAGCCACAGTTTTTGCATTTTGACGGCCGAAAAGTGACATTTGCACGCGCGATTCAGGCGTCCCGTTTGTGAATATCCGATTTCCGCGCATGTTTACCTTGTAGACGCTGTGCGAGGTGGTCGGCGATTCGTCGACAACGTCCTCGGCGATCGGCACGCCGCCGAACACTTCGCCTTCGACGTTGTCGCCTCCGACGCCGCTGGAACTCGAGCTGACACTGGTCGACTTTTGTCGAGAACGACGTTCGCTCGAGAAGAGAAGTGGTGACGGGGTGTGCTCGCCTGAAATGAGAAGAAGACACACTTGAGGAAGTGAATGGAATGGCTGCACTGGTAATGTAAGAGTTGAAAGTAACTGCGAGGAAGACACGGATGCGGCGCTCAAAAGCGATTTTAGCGTTTCGTTTGAGAGTGCACGGATGGCCGAGCGGTCTAAGGCGCCAGACTCAAGCGAAACGCTTAACGCGACGGAGCGTTCTGGTATCGGTATCGATGCGTGGGTTCGAATCCCACTCCGTGCAAGAATTTTTTGTTTTGATTTTTTATTGTTCTAAGCACGATTTTGTGGTTTTGAAGTAATTTTGCAAGCTAAAAACACTAGAAACACAAAAAATCATTTAAAAAAAAATTCTCTTCCCTTGGGAATCGAACCAGGGCCACATTCATGACAGGCCAGACTGCTAACCACTACACTATGACAGACAGTCTGGGAGAAAGCTTACAAGTCATTTATATTTCAACCCTATTTTTGCGTTTTCCACTAAAAACCCAAAATAGCCAACTACCGTAACCCACTAGCGCCAACATGATTCCACCATGCTGCAAAATGACCCCAATCTTCCACAATCCATTCAGATCCAATCCCAAATTCCGCTCTTTCGTGACTCCACTCGCATATTCAATGATCCACGCGCCGCAAAGACGTCAGCGTCAACAACGCGATCGTCCCAACTTTCCTTATGCATCCGCGAGTCGCAGCGCGAGTTTCTTGTTTACGCAACAAGTTTCGATGTTAGGCGCTGACAGCGAGCGCGAGCGAGCGAGCAATGCAGCCGCCGCTTTTTTAGCATCAGATGTCAAATATTTGATCAGCGCGGTGAAATCTCAAACAAGACGAGCTGTCGAGCAGAAATCAGCGTTTTTGTTTTTTGAAATCAGATATCGATGGATAGTGACGCGCAAAAGTGATTTGAAACAAAATAAAAAAATAGGTTTACGCAGCGGGATCGAACCTGCGTCACCCGTTCGGTGATCGATGATGCTAACCGCTACACTACGAGCGCTCGTCTGAACGTACGTTGTGATTCGTATATGAACGAGAACACACGAAATTCATGCCTTTCTCTCATTTCAAATGCAAATTTCTTCAAAATTCACTCACCTTTATGATGTTTTCGCCGGAACGAGTCGCCTCTGCTAACGACCGCGCCTTTCGCGTCAATCCGGAACTGTCGCACTCGAGTGTAGTACTCGGAGTCGGGTAGCCTCAGGAAACGCTCTTGGATTTCGCTGACTTGCGGCGCTTCGGGCCATTGATTGATCCGGGCGTTCACGTCGGGTTTGCTCCTGCAACGCGCTCATTTCTATTACACACTCACACACAACTTGTACAGCTCGTTTTTGTTCTGCCGACTTTTACGAATTACACCCCAGTGCGGCGGCGGCGGCGGTCGACGACAGGTGACCATCATATGGGAATTGCACTTTCAAAAGCACAAAACAGTGAAAATGTGCTCAAGGTGAGAATAAAAAATTGGTTGCTTTGGGTGGGATCGAACCCGGATCGATCGCATGAGAACGGAGCATGTTACCATTGAACCACGAAGGCTTGTCTGATCGTTGTCGCTAACTTGCATGTATAGTGAGAGTGCAATTACACCATTGCGCGCATGTATCTTGTTTCTAATTAGCGCCGAATCACATTTCCTCGAGCAAACGCAAACGCTCGAGTTTCGTGCGTCTACGTGCGGCAACAAGCCTTTTAGCGGTGGTCGTTGCGTTCGCAAAAATTCAACAAAAGCTTCACGTCCGCATTACCAGACCAACAATCCATCGACGACGACGACGCCGCCGCCGCCGTTTTAGGTATTCATGCGTGAGTCTTACGCGCGTGCGCGATTCCGATAACGAACTCAACTCAACTCTCTTTGTGAAATCGGACGCTAATCTCATTGTGTCGCTCGCTGGAGCGTCCGCTTCTTCTTCGAGTTGGACTTTGTTATCGCAATCGCAAAACAACGCCGCGCGGCGACTTTTCCGCTCGAGGCGTCCGATCAACAAAGCGAACAGGAAGTGGGGGTAGTGTGCTTTGCTCGAAAGTGATTTTTTTTTTTTGCATTTTCTACGCTCTCCGAGCACGCGATTTGAGGCGAAAGATTAATTCGGGCGTTGTTTTGATAGATGATGGTGAGTTTTTTGAGAAAACAAAAAATTGACTGCTTGGGCTGGGATTCGAACCTGCGACCGTTCGCTTGATGGCCGGAAGTGCTACCAATCAGCCACACGCACATGCAATACGAGACAAAGCATGTCGCATATAAGTTGATCCGCGCTCTATCTCCTCCGTCTTCGTACGACGTAGCATCGCATGTCGGTCATGTCCAATTCACTTTCTCTCCTTACTTTGTGCTCCATCCTCCATAATGAGATTTTATGCGTGCTCTCGCGCGGACGAAAGTAGTTTCCGCAGCTAATTAACGAAATTTTGTCCAAAATTTCAAATGTTGACTTATTAAATGTCAATTCTTAATGACTGCACAAGCTCAACAGTACCGTAACCCGCAATCTGCGGCTATTTCTGGCGCGCGAAACACGCACTTTTAATCCAATTTGTCGCCTTTGATTTATCGCAATTTTACCTCCTGGCCGCAGAGGCTCCCTCGCACATGGCCCTTAGGCTCTAATTGCTTCGGTTGTCGTTGTTTTGTTGGACGGAAACAAGCGAATTAGGTTCTCGACTCGAGCAATCAAAGCGCTGACCCCAAAAACGACCTTTACTATTGGGGATGACAGCGTTTGAGGCCCCCGGAGTCCTCACTCACTTAATGGTCCTTTGTGAGCACCCTCATAACCATAAAACGCGCAAGAAACTTTCGTTTCTCTGTGATTCTTGATCCCCGCGATTCAGGGGAGCGATTGAGATACTCATAAAACAGCTCACCTCTGGAGGCTGCACCTCCGACTGACCGTCGGGGTCGAACGGCGGCGTTCCTGGTTGACGTCTTCGAGTGCGAAGCGACGAATCTCCACCGGCGGTCGACTGCGGTGACGGAAAGATTGCGAGCGAAGCTGCGAGTTGTGTGTGGCTTGGCGCATTCTGAAAAATTGGGAAAATTAGACGGATGGAGGGTTAGGGCCAGGCGCAGGCGGTCAACGGCCGCAACGGAAAACAACAACGAAATGCACAACGAGAAAGGTGTCGTTGACTCTCGACGAGATGCTCGCTCGCTCGCTCTCTCTCGCTCAAGACCGAACGGACCGCGACCGGATCTCGCGTTGAGCTCTCTCCGGGCCGTATCTCGCACGAAGAAGCAAGACGACGCGGAGCGAGAGCAGAGGACCCCCTCTTTCGTTGGTTGTCGCGGGCCACGCCCCGCTACTAATAGCGGGCAATTAAAGCTGTGAGGGTGAACGGCGGGACAAACGGAGGACTTTTGGAAATAAATTGAGCAAGTTTTGCCTTTTGGAGCAACGGAGTAATCGAAAATTGATTGGAAAAAGCGATCGAGGATAATACGAAAATATGTGCTAGTGATAGAGCAGCATCGGTGGTTCAGTGGTAGAATGCTCGCCTGCCACGCGGGCGGCCCGGGTTCGATTCCCGGCCGATGCAAAGCGTTTTTTGTTTTTGAGGTTAAATCGACTGAAAGTGGCATTTCTTTTAGCTGCCCGCAACTAATCCCTCCCGCTCCTCTTCGTTCAAACAATCCCTTTTGCTCTTTCGCTCTCAAAGAGCGAGCTCAAAGGCCGAATCAGAGCCGCCGCCGCTTTGTATCGAATGGCGGCGGTCAGCGGATCCGATTTCGCCGACGACAATCTGTTGTTGTTTACAACTCTCGCTCGTTTCGGCAAACTCCCCGTACTTCTCTGATCCGTTTCTTCGACTCGATTCCGCGTACCTCCCGCCACCCTCACATCGCCGCGCTGTGCTGCGCTGAGTAAACGGGGAGGAACATGCGCGCGCAATTAAATCAACACATAATATTTGCGCAGCCGCCAGTTTCGCGGAATCGAATCCGGATTTTGGTTCAGAAATCATGAGAGGAGCTATAAAACAATTGAAAACAAAAAAATTGCTGCTTTCATGAGGGATTCGATCCGGTGACCTTTTTTGTGATAATCGCCATTACTACCACTTAACCACAGACGCATTGAAATCAATGCGTTAGATTGCGGCTAAGTTTCAAAAGTCCAAATCTACCAAAAGTACTTTGCCATAAGGAACTTGAACAAACCAATTTGCATAATAGATGCGCTCAGCTGACGCACTTTCCGATGAGAGTCGATAGCGCTGAAATCGGCGCCAAAAAAGCGTAAATATTTGGTTAATCTCAAGAGGGGAGTAAAAACAGAGAAAAAAAGTGATTTTCGATTGCGATAAACAAGCTTTTTGATTTAATGACCGACCGCTCTCCAAACACAACACCGGAACTGAACTTTCACCGCATCTGAAACAACAGCAGCTGCTGCTTTCGGCTTAAAAAAAGATAGCTCGTTCGGGATTAGAGCCCGCGACCTTCCGGGTATAGAGCAAAGACACTGGCATTGAGCTATGCGCGCACGTCTGGAGGAAGCGGTCATGGAGTATATGATAGAGCAGCTGCTTTCGGTTCCAAGTCATTTGTGACCTTCGCGCTGCAACTAGGCTGCTCCCTCCTTGCATAATTCAGTTGGCGCCTTTCATAAACATGACAGAATGTGCGCGTGCACGCATAAAATATCACTTTTGCGTGCGTGCGCGATCAATCGCCTGAGGGTAGTTGAGGGTACTCTCGCGCGCTGCGTGACTCCGAATGATTAACTTTGTTATCGTTTGACGGAGTTTGGGAATTTTTGACGCCGCAACTATGAAATTAGCGGCTACCGTACTCCCTGACTGCAAATGGCAAACGTCATCGGACAACCTTCATTTGGGAGGCGACCCACACGACCAACCGACAGAACAGCTTCAATCACACAAGAGGAGACAAAAACAAAACAAAGCGCTTTCCGCCGCCGCCGCCACCGCCACCAAATGACTTCTCGAGCTGCTTGCTCTGCACGTGGGGCGAACGCCGAATACCGCAAAACACATTGTGGCGGCAGCGGTGGCGGCGGATAAACACCTCACACGATGGAGGAAGGCGATGGATGCACTTGCACCCTCATTCAGAGTTCACAGATGAACAACCGCCTGAGGCGCTCGTCCTGATGACGAGCTGCTTGACGACCTTTGCTGCCTTTTGAAAAGGTCCGTACACGTGTACGTCAACGCTACAACGCAGGAAGGAAACGATTTGAGAGTGCGGCACCCCCTGTTGGGGCAATTGTTGCGCGGAAGAAGGAATTAAAGGTGATCTTTGAGAAGAAGGAAAAAAAAGATTTGCATCGGCCGGGAATCGAACCCGGGCCGCCCGCGTGGCAGGCGAGCATTCTACCACTGAACCACCGATGCTTGTAAACTCATAGAGTCATATTGCGTATATATGCACGCAGTGAGTACGCGATCTGCACTTGACTCCAGTAGTTCCAAGTTTCCGCAACAGCAATCGCTCAAAAGTGCAATTAGCCAGTTCCTGACCTGTCCGTGCGAGCAAATGGAGTGTTTGGAGCGGACAAATTCGCCAATTCCATGTGACTATGGCGTAAACAAAGTTCAATCAAACAAAAAACACAAAAGTGCCGAAAAAACGTTGGTAGAGTGCTCTTTGCGCGGCTTTATCCATGCATCAGAGAGCGTGCCAACTTATTCGTAAAGTTCAAACTTCAAATGCTTTGTTGTCAACGCGAGTTATCGCGCTAGGTCACTGAATTCACACAAAACTAAAAAAAAATTGACGAGAACTAGTACAACTTGTAGGTGAGTCATAGACAACCGCCAATAGCCGATTGGTAAAGTGCTCGTTTAGTACGCGACACTCACAGGTTCGACTCCTGCAGGCTGCAATAAATTTTTAGTTTAGTTTTTCAACCAGAGCAGCTCGGTGCAGCGGAGCAAACAACTGAACTGAAATAGATTTTCGCGATTTTATAGCGAGGCGCTTAGCAAGCGATGGACAAAAAAAAATATTTGAGCTCTTCGCGCGAGCGAGAGAGGTGTGATAAGTGATGACTAAGACGCGCACTCGAGTGGCGCAGGGCGCGACTTGATACGTGGAGGTGGTGGTGGAGTGGTGGCGGGTCGTGTGTGGGTGGGAGTCACCGTTCTTCAGCTTCCTCGGCACAACAACAACCAAATACCGTCGTTTTGAGGAGGATTTTGAGCGCAAAACAAAGACGAGCGCTGCGCTGAGCACCGTGAGAGTTCACTTTGACTTTCGAATCAACGAGATGAACGAGGTGATGATGTCATTTGAGTGCAAAAGGGGCGTCGACGAGGAAGCAAATGACGGAAACTAATACAGAATTGACTTCTATCAGACAGACGCTTCATTAGTGCAGAGGTAGACTGCTTGCCTCCCACGCGATAGTCACGGGTTCAATTCCCACCCCCTACAAACATTTTTTGTTTTTTGATCTACAATAAAATGAACTAATTTTAAGCCGAAATTTCATGAAATGAAGAAGAATCCAATCTATGATGTGCTCTCAAATGACCGGGCAGTAATTCTGACGCGCAAAGGGTTGTTTACCGCACACGAGGGCCTATTTGAGAATATTGAGTTACTCTTCAGGAAGCACCGAAATTTGCACTTTAAGCGAACGTGTCAAATGGGTGTCAAATTCAATAATTTTCAAATTCAACTACTCTCTCGTTATATGCACTTTAATCTCAAATTACAGACATGTGCTCGTGATGTATTGCAAACGCTTGCAATTCACACGCGTGAGGTCGCGGGATCGGTTCACACATTAGACATCACATTTTTTAAAATTCAAATTGCTTCCTGTTACGTCTGCTTGGAGCACTTGGCAATGCGAACAAACACTGTTTAGAGTAAATTCAAGATTCAAAGTATTCCTGCAAGTGCAGAAAATGCGGTCAAAGTTCACCGCCGACGCCCTCGACGCCTAAAAATCGCACCGTTTAGCAAACAAAACGCTTAAAAAGCGACTTTGAGTGTCGCAGAGGCGTCCGCGTGCACGCCTAACAATCGGAAATTCGAGCTCCGCGTCCGCGATATCGCCTTCCTTTCGATAATTTATGAATTTCACACATTTGTGAAATTATTCTCTGTGTAAACAGCGAATTGCCGATCGTTTCAGACCAAAAACCGGTGGAAATACAAAGCAAAGAAGCCAAAAGAGGTTTAAAAATTACGTCACCTCAGAGAATTTGAACCCGCGACATTCCGGGCATAAATCAAAGACGCTACCATTGAGCTATACGCGCACGTCTGAAAATAGTTGTCAGGAAGCATATAAGCACCACCGCCAAAGCTGCTATTTGCAGCTGATCTACCATCTGAACTCTCGGAATACAACAGATGGAGCAGTTGCTCGTCTCCTCCCACTACGCTGCGCTTACAACACCGCTAATCGACCCACTTAAGCGGCGGCGTCGTCGTAAACACACACACACAACATCGTAGAACACAACTTTGAAACATCGGCTACCAAACACGTGTAATCCCCGTTAAACGAAGGAATCCGCTGGGCAGAAGAGAAACGCGCGCGTGCCGAACGAAGGGTGAGAATGACGCGAGTTGTAATTGGATTAGACAGGCAAATTGCGGAAAAACAAAACAGGGAACGTCGTTGCGAGAGTTCAGAGATGAATACGGTAGCCGCTTTTCGCAGAAAATCGCGCGCACGCATTAACGATGCTAATAATGGAGAGGAGGAGACCTATTATTAGGCGCGTGATTCTAATGGAATTGCACTTGGAATAGAGAATTGGCACGTTTGAGCTTCGGGCGTAAACACGGTGGATTACGGTAGTAAAAGTGCAGAATTGCAAAATTTCCATTTTAGCAAGTGTGGGGATAACAACAACTTGCTCACCATAGACACTTGCAGTCGCTGTAGCTGAAGTGGTAACGCGCTTGCCTCTCGCACACACTGTCCGGGTTCAATTCCTTGACAAATTGTGAATTTTTTATTTTCATAAATTTGGCTTTTTAATAATTCAAAACGCGTTTCGCATCAAAAATTCCGCGTAAACACAGCATTAGGCAGTTGACTGAACGCTCACACATCAGCTACGTGCGAAACAGGCTATAAATACGCGCCTAGAGGATCAAAATAGGAATTTCAGGAATTATGACGCCATTTTTGAGTCTCCGCCGGAAGTGGAAACGTTTCGAACACAAAATGTGCGATTTTGGAGCTCTTAAGCAATCGCTTTACGCCAAGGAGACGGACCACCTACCGTAACCCGCGCTGTTTCTCACAAGTCTGAGAAGCACTCTCTCTCTCTGAATAGCCGATCGCGGCGGCGCCAAACGTGTCACTTGGACGCAAAAGTCACGTAAGAAATCATAAATCATTGACGAATGCTCGTATCTGAGAAACCGCGTTGCTAAGGGCGGCGAGTGAATCGCGGTGTGCCGAACGCCCAAAGATAGGGCCATTTGAAGTGAGGAGTTTGAGCTGATGTGAGGGGACAAGTGGATTACCCAAAAATAGGCCCAAAACGATCACGTTTTGTGAAACGTTTCTCCTCTCCGAGGAGCCGAATTGACGTCAGCGCCACTTACACAACGTTGCACGGGAGGAAAAAGGACAATTTGTGGTGAAATTGGCGGTTTGGAGGGAATTGCGAAAGCGCGAGACGCGTGCAGATGACAGATTGAGGCGATTTATGGTCAAAGCAGGCCGCTAGCGAGCTGTAAATTGCGAATTTTGGGCCTAAATAGCGTGATTCGCAGCTTGCAATCGAGAGAAAATCGTACATTGGCACACGTATTCGCATTGTTTACACGTTTTGTTATTGGAAATGACCACCCCGAGCACGTGAGGCCGGGCTGAGTGCACACACCTAACGACGACAGTGTGAGAAAGTCAGTCAGCGCGGTTCCGCAGCCGCCAGACCGACGTTTAATTAAATTCTTCGCCATGTTATTGCATTTCGTTTTACGAGGAACGATTTGTGACGCCTAAATGAGCACACAGAAACAAAGCGGAACGAAAATGGCGAAATTTTTGGTTGAAAGGTTATATACGATATTCAAGGTGTTGAATTCAGTTGTTGTCTAGTTGAGAGGTAGTGCGTCTGTCTAACGCGCAGTAGGTTGTTGGTTCGAATCCGGTCACTTTGCAACATTTTTTATTTTTGAACAAAACAGACGCAAACCATTTTATCATCATTTCAGAACTTAAAATCGCATAAAATGAGCAAAAGACGGAGATTTAAGCACAAAAGCGTATTATTTTGCTTTCTACATATACGATCAATAAGGATTTGTCTTCAGTGCGCGCATAGTTTCGCGGTAAAGTGCTCATCTATCACGCCCAAGGCAACGGGTTCAACACCCACCACACTAAATAATTTTTTGTTTTTCCCCAAAATCCACTCAAATCGCGTACCATTAGTCTCAATCACATCAAAAAGCGCTGCATCGATGACAGGCGAAGCCAAAAATATCTGCAGGCGGCCCGCAGCATCTGCAGATTCGTAATTTGCGGATGGTGCTGCCGACAGGACGCGCGCTGACGTCAATAGACCGATTAATCTCTTCTTCTTCGCTGCCGGCCGCGGCTGCCAACTGCCCCCTCCTAAGTAAATATAAATAATACCGGCAGAGGCGAGCGGCGGCGGCGGGCGCTAATCATATGCTGCTGCGTTCTAAACATAGCCGCCCCAAGAGGTCGTCTCTTCGTGTGTGGTGCAGCAGCGAGTCTGCAGAAGAGCTGCTGCCCTCCGGCTGCATCCGTATAGTCTCCTCGTTGGTGGTTACACTGCCGTCAGGGAACACCCGACCCGATTAGAACCACATTTAGGGTTGCACTCCTCGCGAGGGTCGCGGTCGGGAGCCGAATGCAAACAGAAGAAGAGTTGCGCGTCGCGGATCTCGTGATCTATTTTTTGAATTGAAGATTCGGCTGACAGGGAGGATGACGCACAGCGAGAGCAGATTGGCACTTACAGAAGCGCCCGCCGCCATCTGGGCGTTGAATTGAATTGATTTGTGGGTTTTGGGTCGTCGATAACAAGGATGAGTCAACGGGGATGAGTGGTCAGAGGACGACGAAGATTGAGGGCCGCGTTGGAGAGGAGGGATGATCGATGCAATAGCGGGGAACAAAGCAAACGTTGGAACAAAAAATGTTTTGCTCAAGACGGGGAACGAACCTGACCATTTCGCATGGCAAACCAGCACGCTACCATTATGCCACATGCACACTGTCTCTCTGCTGAGACTTTGTGCTTATAACTTCATTTCCTTCCTTCTTATCTAAAACGAAAATCGCCTCTCATTGTACTATTCACCCCGTTATCTCTGATCTCCTCCATCGCACGTCACTCACACACAAGTCCCTAGGCTCAAAAACAAAACGTCTAGCACGGTGGCACACATGTACATCAGAGCGGGTGATTGCACAGAGGTGCACACCGGCCTACCGTCATCGCCCTCGCGCCTGACGTCATCTCATCTCAGCATCAATGCGCTCACTATTTTTAGCCTCCCACGTGCCATTTGTCAAGTGGTAATTGCGAAATCGTGTCTGTCGGTCAAAGGCGCGACGACGCAATTCTTCCTTTCGTCAGCGACATCCATCAACCCTCAATTCCCCTCTCCCCCCTCCTCTGACCATTGCCGCCCTAAAATGCCGTTTTCGCCGCGCTCCTTCCGGGTGTCATCTCTCCGCGCACGCGCGAGGGACAAACAATCGCTCGAGAAAGCAATTTATCATCGTGGGGGCTCGATTTTAGGCTCAAAGGCGACTCCATTAGACGGTGTGATCATCGATCCGCCCGAAACTCCGAAAATAACGATCGTTGTCGCATAAACATGACTTTTCATCGTCCCTCAACACTCTAATGGATAAACATCGTGATTCACTATGCGCATAGATCGCTTCGAGAATGCGAAAAGCCAAAATTCAATCGATTTGACGTCAAAAACAAGTGTTTTGGCGCGAGGATTTGCATAATTTAGGATTGAAAGAACGGGGAGAACGCCCTTGGCAGCTTGGCCGACAGACAAGTCTGCCCGCTGGCGGTTGTTACAAAATACAAATTGGAGGAGATTTCGATGAAAACAAGAGCAACTAATTTAAAAACACGCGGCGAGTGCGATTAAGAGAAGGCGGCGACAGATTGCTTGTGGCTTGTGGATTCTGAGAATCGGGCAGAAGGTGCCATTTGAGAAACAAAAACAACGGCGAAAACAGGCTTTTAGCCGCTTTGCAATTCATTTCAACGTGACACTTAGTCGAGTTGGAATCAATGTTCAGAGATGCGCGGATGGCCGAGCGGTCAAAGGCGCCAGCAAAATATTTAACGCACGGGAGGTTAGGGTTCGAACTCCACAGCGTATAACATTTTTTGTTTTGTTCATATTTTGTTCTAAACACGTGTTTATCGTTTCTTAGCGCAGCTCAATAACAATAGCAAAATCATCAAAATAGAAAAAA
This sequence comes from Steinernema feltiae, assembly GCA_007213375.1. Taxonomy (NCBI): domain Eukaryota; kingdom Metazoa; phylum Nematoda; class Chromadorea; order Rhabditida; family Steinernematidae; genus Steinernema; species Steinernema feltiae. The sequence continues at coordinate 11,849 of MQUG01003093.1, read as the reverse complement.
ACAAATATTTAAAAATTGTTTCTCCCCGGCCGGGAATCGAACCCGGGTCTCGCACGTGACAGGCGCGGATACTCACCACTATACTACCGAGGACTGTCAATTATATGCTCTATGATCAGTATATATACATGCACGAACCTAAAATCAAGAAAAACGTATAAAACGAAGCAGAACAAGCGCATTTTTTCAACGCGCCTAAACCTAAACCGGTGCCTCATACGTGACTAAAACCAACACTCATCGCTCGTCCACAAAGGCGTTGCTATAAATGATCACTATTTGAGGCTCTGCGAACAATGCCACAATCATCATTACGCGTTGTGAGTCAGCAGCAGTCAGGGTTCATCAGAGTTTAGTGCGCAAAACACAAGGAAGTGCGTTTGACGTGCGGCGGCATCATATCTCGACAAATGTGCGGCCAACGGCGCACCTCACATCTGTCCGTCGTCGTCGCCGCCGCCAAAAACTACTTTAACGAAGACACAAATCAGCAATTAATCGCTTTTCAACGCGCTCAATACACGATTTCCCCCTCTGTACAATCAAAGTCTCGGCGACCTTTTGCAGTGAACTACATGATCTCGCAGTGCTCTCCGGTTGCTGCGAGTGGCGAATGCTGCGCGCATGAAGGCACCACTTTGAGGACAACTGTCCGTCCTCTTAATTGTCATTTAATCGTTTTCCGATGGCAATTCGCGCTCGTTGATCGCTTGGAAGCGAGACGAAGCTGCTAGAGCGAGGCTTGAGGTTCGCAAATTAATGTGTTTATCGATTTGAGCGACAAACGACTGATTGAATTGTCTCGAAACTTGATACTCGAGTTAGGAAAAACAACGAAAATCTTTAAAAAAAAAGATTTTAACAAAAAACAAAATCATATATACAATTTTGAAAGATTAGCTCAACGTGCACGGATGGCCGAGCGGTCTAAGGCGCCAGACTCAAGCGAAACGCTTAACGCGACGGAGCGTTCTGGTATCGGTATCGATGCGTGGGTTCGAATCCCACTCCGTGCAAGAATTTTTTGTTTTGCTCGTTTTTTGTTCCAGACACGATTTTACTGTTTTTAGTTGTTTTGCACCTTAAAACACAACAAAACCAAAAACGACAACAAAAACATCAATTGCAAAAAATGTTCCTCCCCGGCCGGGAATCGAACCCGGGTCTCGCACGTGACAGGCGCGGATACTCACCACTATACTACCGAGGACTGTTGAACAAAATGGCTAATCTTTGTATTAACGCGACATAAAACTACCGTAACGAGAAGCAAATGAACTTACTTCATGCTGACCCTCCTGAGCAGATTTCGCGCTGACCGCTCAATGACGCTCTGCTTCCGGAGCATCGGAACATCGAGCAACGGCGCCGTCGACATGGTCATCTCCCAACTGGTCTGCATCTCGCGACAACGACGGCAAACAACCTGAAAGACCAGCGATCAGCGATTGGCGGCGGCGGTGGCGGCGACGACGCGACTGGCAAGTGCAAATCCATAATTTCGAAATCGCTTCCACCGCGTCTAATCACACGTGCTACCGTACTCCCGAAGAACGCACGACGGCGGCGGCTTAGCGCTGTCGAGGCGTGAGAACTCTTTGGCCACAAAAACAGCCTACAGCAGCGAGAACAGTTGTCTGTTCTGGGAGGAGGTGCCGCAGTCGCGGAAGACGCAAAAAGCGGCCTTAGCACGACTAAAGATTGCCGTTGTAAAGTGGGAGCGGCGGAGCTGATGTTTCAGGATCGCAAGCAAAACATCACCGCATAATGAGGTGTCAACTGTCAGCAGAGGCCGACGCCCTCGTATAGTTTACTCGTTTGTTGATGTTGACGGGGAACTAACAAACCGGAAAGTGATCCTCCTCCGAAGAGACCCTCCTGAGATCCCTAGGTTTTCATCTTTTATTCACCGACGGAGGAAGTAATAATAACAATCTTGTCCCAATAAGTTAGTTTTCTGAGAACACGGACAAATAATCTGAAGCGCCGTGCACGTGAATTAGGTTAGAAATGCCATATTCGCCCTGTCAAAGAATTGAGGCGTTCGTCCGTACAGGTGCTTCAGGACCGGCTTGCACGAGTCCACGCTCTGGCATAACTTCACAACCGTGTTGAAGATGCTCTTTGACTGGGTCATCATACTATCAAAGTTTGGTGACTTCTAAAGAAGGCCTCATAAGACGAGAAGCAACAGTGGTGAACGTACCGATGCAGTATTCATAAAGTAGGTGTTGAAATCATTCACTTCTCCACGCGTTTCATCCGGAATCAGTGGCAGCAACTCATTTAAACTGTTCTTCAAATAGACGATCTGCATAGCTCCGTTCATGTCACAGCCATTAACTTGCATCGCAATGCGGAACATGGGATCTTGGGCAAGCATGTTTATCACATCTGTCTGTGAAGTGCTAGCAGCAGCAGCTTGACGGGCAGTTCCAGCTGCCATTCGCTGCCTCAACTGCAAAAGGTTCTTGTGCTGCTGCAGCAGTTGGAAGTGTTGCTGTTGTTGTTCGAGTTGTACATTCTGTCGCTGAATCATCATCTCGTAGTTGGGACCACTGCCAGGTAGCAACATCGTATGTGGACGTTCACGCTCTTGCTCATAGTCGGCCCAGGCTTCGCGCATTTCCTAAATTGTTGGCGTAAGCCTCGACCATGCTTTTACGAGTTTACCTCTGCAGACAACTCCTCGTCTTCAAGATGATCGAACAACGAATCGTGTTGAATGTAGTTTACGATGGCCCTATGGTGAGAGAGAATAACGTCGGCCAGCATGCGATCCTTCGGCGGGGCCATATTGCTAGGCCTCTGCGACTCAGTTGAACTGTCACCGTCACCATCTTCATCGGGCAACTCATCCGGGTCAAACTGGTATAACTCTTCTAGTTCATGACCGTTGAAATGGTTTTGCAAAGCAGTTTCGTCAACGACACGCTTTGACGTCGACTCCTTTGTGACCTGTCTTTTGTAAATGCGCTCTTCCATAGTACCCTGCAATTGCGCGCGAATGATGCTGAAGATCAAAACTACGAAATCTTACCTGAGCAATAAAACGATATATATACACTGGCTTGGTTTGGCCAAATCTGTACACACGGAACAAAGATTGAGTATCATGGGAAGGATTCCAACAAGCGTCAAAAATTATAACCCGGTTTGCCGCCACCATGTTGGTTCCAAGAGATCCTGCGCGAGTTGATATAAGCATTAAACGAGCCCTAAAAAGTTCTCAATGCTCATAAAAATGCCCTCATTGCCATCAAATTACCGTAAATCATTATGGTTATTAAACTGGTTTTGGACTGCTTCTCTTTTCGCAGTATTCACACTGCCATCGATGACTAGATAATCACGTCCCTCTTTCCAGCTCCATGTTTCGCCATCGGCCTTTATGGCTTCATGACCATCGACAAACCACCTATTGCTTTCACCGTAGTATTCGAGCATCCTTTTGATCAGTGACAACGATTCAAGAGACTGCGAGAAGACAAGACTACAAAACACAAAAATTCAAATTTCGCTAGCTAGAAAGGGTAGACTTACAGCTTATCGCCAATTTCCTCACACTTTTTGATGATCTGTATCAACAGCACTAACTTATTACTTAACGAGTAGTCGTGCCGATCATCAGGCGAAACCAAATTCTCCTTAGCATACCATCCCATCATCTCTGGCGGTGTGTCAACCGGAGTAGGCGACTTGCCCGCCAAGCGACCGGATCTTCGCGTTCTCGATAAATTGGGTGTTCCTGAAGACGTAGTAGCGTCATCATCGTCATTCGCATCGCTGAATGAATGGAGTTGTAAAATCATGGAACATTGGCTTGGAAACACATACATTATTAGACAGTCGTCATCGCTCTCAGAACCCGATTCACCTCCTGTTCCTTCTCCATCATCGATAAACGCATCAAGACCTTTAACAATTCGTTTTCGTTCTTCTTCGACTTCATGAATCAAGAGTTGATGAGGATGCGTCCATACACGCGACAAAATGTGGTAATCGGGCAGCACTCGCTTGCTCAGTTGGATCCCTTGGTCGTCGATGTGATTTAGGAATGCGCGGTAAAGTTTGCACTGTCTTGTCGTCATCCTCACATTGATGACATATTCTTGCTTCGGAGGAATCGCTTCGACCAGCACGCGGGAATCCTTACGCTACACGAGACAAGATGGCTTTCTTAGAACGGTGCCTCGCAAACTTACATCAACACATCCTTTAAGCTTCTGATAGAGCACGTGACATCGCTTCTTCATGTATTTCACTTCGCCCGTAGTTGCATCCTTCTTACTACCACGTTCGATGATGTTCTTAAAGCGGTTGCTAAACTCTTGCTTTGTTCCCAGAAGACCTGGTTTCACGAAATTAAGCATGACAAAATCTAGAAAAATGTTCGTAAAACAATTTGATTCTGTAACCGAAAACGTACACTCCATAAGATTGTTCTGCAAGGGAGTTCCGGTCAGGCACAATCGCCTCAGAGTTCTAATTCGCTCCATTACTCTCGTCAACTTTGAAACGTCATTCTTCAATTTGTGAGCCTCATCACAAACAATCAAATCAGGTCCGGGATCTTGAAGATACTCGCGGCACTTCTCCAAGAGTTTCTCTTCCTTATGTGGCCGCTTCTTCCTTGGTTTTCCGTTCTTCGGTACTGGCAAATCACTTTCGAGTTGAGTCAAAATTCGGAACATTTCGTAACCGATAATCATCACCGAAGGAGAGTCCGACTCGTACCAGTTCCGCAGCGCAAGGGTTCGGTCTTTGTTTGTCTTGAAAGAGTCGAGTTCCATCACGTTGATGGTGGCCAAATCTTCATCGTTGTTGTCGAGCCACTTTTCAAACTCGTTTTTCCAGTTTCTTACGACATTTTTTGGTACGACAACAAGAACATGCTTCACGGCTTCTCCAACTTTTTCGTGCATTAGAGTGGTGTGTAAGAAACTAATGACCTGGAGAGTTTTACCAAGACCCATGCAATGGGCCAGAATTCCTTAAAAATGATAATTACGTAAACGCAGTGCATTTTAAAATGCTTACCTCCACCTCCGGACTCATCCAAACGATCGACCGACTCGATGGCTGTGTCATACAAGAACTGAATGCCCTTCGCTTGATGCGGTTTCAGGATTTTGACCAATGACTGATGGACCTTGACAGGGCACGAAGGATCGCCCTTCGAATCGGGATCCAATACGATCGACTTTAATCGTGGAGTGCTCTGAGAACCAGAAAGCGCAGCGAGAATATCCTGTTCATTGCTGAATTCAATTCCGTTGAACTCTTTTTGCTTCAACTCAAGGCGTCTCCGGCGTTCCCTTTCAGCCTTTTCTGCATCGACAGTTTTCTTCTCAAGCTTGTCTTTCGTGATGAATTTTCTTGTACGAGCGTTCTTCGGTCTAACTTCACTCTCGAAAATCACGTCGCTATCGCTATTCTCATCGACGTTCTTGACCTTCTTTTTCTTACTGCTCTTCTGCGATCGAGAAGAAGAACTGTTCGATTCTTGGTCCGACTCCGACTGTGAGGCCGAGGACTCCGACGAAATATGGACCCGAGCCTTCTTTGCTTTTGGCTTTGAAGAATCCTTGTCTGCCGAGTCCGACTCCGACGCCGAAGAAATATGCACGCGAGCCTTCTTCGCTTTCGGCTTTGAAGAATTCGTCTCTGCCGAGTCCGACTCCGACGAAATATGCACCCGAGCTTTCTTCGCTTCTGGTTTCGAAGAATTCTTGTCTGCGTTTCGCAGAGTTCGTTTCCGATCGCTCTCGACATTCATCTTGTCACTGGAATCAGCGTCACTATCTGCAGAGACTTCCGCTTCCGCTTCATCTGCTTTCTCCACTTCATCTGACAATAGATCGAGCAGGAGCTGCCCATCCTCCCTGTCTTCTTTAGCCATTTCTGCATCGACGGATTTTTCTGATCCTGACTTGGACTGTTGAGCTTGCTGTTTCTTCTCATATCGCTTAGGTTCCTCAGTCGATCCTCCGCCCTTACCCATCGGTTCTCTCTCCTTTCTCACAGCTGTAGCTGATTCATTATTGGATGCTTCATTACCAGCCCATTCGCGCTAAAACTCATTAGTCGTCAGAGATCTTGCAAAGTTCAGGCACACTAACCTTAAAGCATTCTAGCGTCTCCGTGAGCTTTTTCTTGGTCAGGAATGTTATGAGCAACTCAACCGTTCTGAAAACGACAAAATCAACAACAATTGAACTATATTCAGAGCAAAACTCACTCCTCATCAGTAAAGGCCGGCTGTCCATTGTCCGAAGAAGCAGTTGCCATCGATGACAGCTCAATCCCATAAAGAGCTCTCCTGAAAAGACGGCTTTCTTTTAAAGAACGAATCAAAATCGATAAGTTACAAAAAGTGCATGGTGAAACGCGATTGGGCGGGCTTTCGATTTAAAAACCGGCGCTACACCTATAAATATCAGGTCGTTCGTGCCGAGACCGAGACAAAAAGGGCTCACAAACAAGACAACAAAACATTGAACTCAAGTCATAAACTTTCAAACGAAGAAAATCTACTTAGAAACGTTCCCAACGAATCGAACGCAACACGAACATGTGAGAGCTCCCAACAATACCGATCGGTTTCATGTGGTATAGCGGTTAGGATTCGCGGCTATCAACCACGCGGCCAGGGTTCGATTCACGGCGTGGGATGCATCTTTTATTATCGAAGAGCCTCATTCGGCTGCGATTGTTTTCGCTCGTTTCCGATTAAAAAGCAGCCGACAATTGCAGCAAGAAATTACAAAAAGCAAAATTCAATCAACGTGTGTGGTTGCATCATTGCTCGCAGACGGAGCAAAACGAGACACGTCACATTACAGGTGCGCGTGTATTCATTCCAAGCATCGCATCTGTAGAGAAGAATCGCCAGCATGGGAAAAGAGACCAATTTATTTTAGACGTGAGAGTTAGCAACGGTCGCAAAGATTCGCTGCGGGATCGAACGGCGGTTCGGAGGAATCTTTGCGTTTCTCTGTTTTTACAACCAAAATTGAAGAACTGCGCCGCCGTTCCCAAACGGAGAAAGCAAAGTCACGCAGTTATGTCGATGTGGTACGCGTTGTAGAGCGTAGAACGGATAAATGGATCTGTTAGTTCGTTCGATCTGCGTGCGTTCTAAATACTCGATCTTCACGCTGTGTCGCATCACTGGTTCTCCGCTTGTTGTCTCTAGTGATCTGCCACGCCAAACAAATATTCAATGCCCACGCCGTTGGATTGTTACGCATGGAACGGCGACTCATCCCTCCACATGTAAATGGCGACCACCCACGTCGTTGTTTCGAAAAGATGGCGAAAGAATGGATGACAACTGCAAAACTCCAATTTAATGTTTTTTTCAACCGAAATTAACACAAAAACGACGCTCTTAACACAACGCTCTTATCGTCTTACTCCTCCATCATCGCATCAATCAGTTCATCAATCGTATCAACGTAAACGAACGTCATTTCCGCCTGAAATCAGCGACATTACGCTTCTATCCCGACAGCGAATGCTCACCTTCATTTTCTTTGTGACTTCAACTTCAACGTCCTTTCGGTTATTTGTGGGAAGGACAATCCTTCGAATGCCTGCTTTGTAAGCGGTGTAGGACTTGGCATAAACGCAGCCGATCTCCATAATTCGTCCGGAGAGGGTGATTACACCACTTGTTGCTGAGTCGCTTCTGACGCGTCGATTTGTGAGGAGCGAAAATAGCGAAAGGAATGTTGCACATCCGCTCGAAAGTCCGTCGCCTGGTGGTAAGTCCACGGTAACGTTTCGCTATAAAAGGAATAAATCATTTGGATAATCACATGCTAAATAAACGTACCTCAAGAACGTCCACAGGGATACGGCGTTTTCCAGCTATAGATCGACAACAATTGCGCGCAACATCCACCGACTCATCGCGCTCTTTGCTTTCATTTACAATTTGGTTCTCGCGTGAAAATCGCGATTGCACGAGATTAATCACTCTGTCGCGACACCTGTGTCAGCGACTCGTTCTTCGCTACCTCCACGGGGAAAACAGAACTAATTATCACTACTTTAGCTTATCCAGCATGAGGAAGCCGTCCGAACGCCATCTGGATCCCACCACGATCGACAACGTGTCGTCGATGTCTCGGAAACTCCACGTTACGCGGACTGTCTGGAAATTGGGAAGAACGCAACGCGACGGAAGATCTCGTCAGACGTAGTCGCGGATCACACGAAGTGAAGTCGCTCTCTCTCATTTGCTCGACGTGCAGAGCTTTTACGATTTGTTGTTATCGATCATTGCTCGACGCGCTGAGCTTGATCTATTTGTTTGTGAAGATAAACTAGTTGGTTTGTAACGGTTTGTCGATAACGTGTGTTTAGTGGGAATAGCTGTTTGGTCGCGATCATCAGCTGCAACGTTCTCTTGCGAGAGACTCTACGATCCTCAAGTGGGTGAGACACTGAGATCGTCAACGGACGTGTGCGATATCCATCGACACGTATTTAGGAACGACGTGCTGTTCCCTCAACGGCTTGGAAGGAAGAAATACCGATACCCGCGTGGCAGCGGTTTTACGCTAGTTGTCGCAAGGCAGCGAACGCAAGATCGCTTTGGCGAGCATCTTCCACGCTCCAAGAACTCCGACTAGCATTGCGAAGCTAGGGTAGGAGCCCCCAGGAATCTAATCCGTTCCTGAAGCAAGAAGCATTCGCTTTATTGGTGCATCGGCCGGGAAGTTTACCTTGGTAATTTCGATATACGCCAACGCTTTAGAGAAATGTTTGACTTCGAAGCAGAAGACGTCGAGACGACCATCGAGTCGTTCGATGAAGTTGTGGCGAAGGCGGAGGCGGAGTTGCTAGTCCTGAAAGGCAAAGATGTAACGACACGCCGAAAATACGCTCACGCCACGCAGAAACGACTCGCGCAACAGAGCGATATATTACGGGAACACGTACGTAAATGCAATGCAGTGTACGGAGTTTTAACAGACGCAACGCCAGCACAAGTTGCCAGAATGCAGGCGATCCTGCAAAAATCTCTACGGAGTACGAAAAAGTCTAAACAAGTAGCTACGAAGCTAGGAGACGCGGAAATGGATGCGATCATCGAATATGATGACGATGAAAAGCCACCGAACGCGAACGAACAAGTGCAATTAATAAACGCACTACCACGGGTACGCGTTCCGAAATTCGGCGGAAACCCGTGGGAATGGGATAACTTCATCACGCTATTCAAGGAAAATGTGGACAAGGCGCCCATTTCGAAAATCAACAAATTCACAATGTTGATTGATTCACTCCAAGGAGACGCACGTCGATCGATCCAGTCGATAAAGCTGGACGAAAATAATTACGCAAACGCCTTAGAGCTGCTCGAAGCACGATTCGGTAATCGAGAGATGATCCGTATCACGCTCTTCGAACGACTACGCAAGCTGGAATGCCGATCGGAGAATTGGGACGACCAATTACGATTGCTGGATGACCTGAACGGCCTCCATACGCAATTGACGGCGGTCGACTACAATATGGAATGTGCACCGATATGGCACATGATCGTCGAGAAATTCCCTATCCGAACGCGAAGAACGCTGTTTAACGACGACTCGATAGATCAAAACGACGTCACACAGTTGTTAACACGCCTCAGGACAATAATCAACAATGGAAAGAGGACAGAAATCCTCATCTCATCAACGAGTAAAAATGGAAACCCAAAACACGAGCGTACTGATCATAGTCGTTCGGGTTTCGCACGTCCCAACGCTCGGTACGATGAACGTACAACACGCGATCGACCTACGTTCGGCTCACATACAAACGCTGGAGGAAACGTGAACCGACGCTTTGAGGAGAAGCGACACATTGAGGAAGTACCAGCACAACGCTTCTCACCTACGCAGAACAAGAAATGTGTCATCTGCGATGGGTACGGACACGTAGGAGAACATTGCACAGTGTTCCGAACCCCCGATGAACGCAAAGAAGAAGTGCGACGAAACGGCAAATGTTTCAAGTGCCTAGAAAAAACGCACATTAGCTCACAATGCCCGAATCAACCGAGGTGCAACAGGTGTACTAAGGCACACCCGACAGCTCTCTGCAACGGCAACGCATTCACGCCGACAACGAACAACCAGCCACGCGAGTTCGGAGGCGGAGATCAATTACGCTGGAACGAGAAGAAGGCAAACGCTGAGGTCCAACTAATAAAAGTTGACAAGCCTTCAACGCCAACGGAAGACAAACAAGAGTCTCCGAAATCGTATATCTTGGCAGGCGAAGCCATGACCTATAACGTGAAGAAACGCAAATACGAGTCACTAGTAGTAGTGATGGACACAGGAGCAAATAGCTCAATAATTACGCAAGACGCAGCGAAACGCTTAAATTTATACAAACTCTACGAAAAAGAGGTAGAGACGCAAGCTTTCGGTCAAACGGAAACAATTAAAGGACGTTGTCCAGTATACGCGTTAGAACTGACAACAAAGGACGGTAAGAAACTGTCGATCGAAGTAACGAGCCGAAAGTTACTCATCCCTGGAACGATTGGACGTCCAACGCTGTCCAACGAAGACAAAGCGGCGATAAGAACCATGGAAGTGGAATTATCTGAAAGTGGTAAAACACAACGCAAACGCAGAAGCCCGGACGTAATCATTGGTACAGATTACCTTTGGAATTTCGTTAACGGTAAAGCATGTGAGCTTCCGTCAGGTCTATTCCTAACGCCGACGTTGCTGGGAGCCATGATATCAGGACGCGAACACGCATCACCGTCTATCGAAGTCGACAAATCGATTTGTTTGACAGCAGTGTCAGAGGTAGTTGCCGACAGCGACCAAAAGCTAGTCGAGCAAGTGAACGCGGAGAACATTGAAGAAATGGCCAAGGAGTGGTCCAATGATGAGGAAATGAAGAAGTTTGCTGGTCCGTCGAAGATCCTGAAAGAAGAGATCGATAAAGAAATATGGAAACAGTTCGAAGAAAGTATCGAAAAACGCGAAGACGGTTACTACGTGAAGTTTCCATGGAAGGAAAACAAACACGAAGTTCCTACGAACTACGCGATAGCCCTAAGACGCTTAAACGCAGTGCTACGCCAATACGCAAACGACGATTTCGTGATCGACAGTTACCAGAAAACGGTAAAAGATCAACTCGAGAAGAGAATCATCGAGGAAGTTGATCCGATCGCACCACCTGTAGGTGAAATAACGCATTATCTGGCTCATCAACCAGTGATTACGCCGCAGAAAGACACAACGAAAGTCCGGATCGTTTTTGACGCATCCGCCCACTTCAAAGGTGCTCTATCGCTTAACGATGTGATACACCAAGGACCTACGATCCTTCCGCTAATCGTTGCGATGTATTTACGCTTCAGGACGGGTCGCATAGCTTTGATGAGCGACATCGAAAAAGCGTTTCTTCAAGTTAAGCTACAAGAATCAGAACGCGACGCAACACGCTTCTTGTGGGTAAAAGACCCGACACAACCTCCGCGAGGCAACAACTTGGTGATGTACCGCTATCGCTGCGTCACTTTCGGAGTCAACGCTAGTCCATTCTTATTGGGTGCGACAATTTTACATCATCTCCGCAAACACGCCGAGGTAGATTTCAAGGAGAAGATTATGAGCAATATGTACGTTGACAACGTAATAGTCACGTGCAACACGATTGAAGAAGGAATAGAAAGCTACGCAACGCAAAAGAAAATATTCAACGAATTGAAAATGAATATTCGCGAATTCGGATCAAATGAAACAACGCTTATCGATAACATCGAGGAAATCGATCGTTGTAAAAACACAACGCCAAAAGTCCTAGGTACAAAATGGATT